>OY728134.1:1063334476-1063934476 GCA_963277665.1 Viscum album | reverse complement strand
TGTTTTTTTAGCACAGGCAGCATGAAGCAAGGTTGATGCCAATTTTCTTGATGCCTTCATCCGATGGAATCACGGAGTTCTTGATTCTCCAAACCAAGAAGTTATATTTGGTAAAGATTATATTATACTACACAATATCATTCCAGCAATCCTGTTGAGCCATGGGGGTTGAGAGCCTTCAAAAATCCTTGGTATTAAACTTCCTAGACCAAGATGGGGTGAACATGCATTGATCTGGTTCCGAGTTCATGACGATAGAATCAAATATTTCATGTTGTTCCTTGTTAAGCACTGCATTGATGAATTCTGGATGTATACTCACCTACTTAAAGGTAATCATTGGGGCCGAACACCCTGGGAATCCGAGCACTGATCCCACCCATTTTTGTTTCTAGAAAAATATACTTTCTTCTCCCACAATCCACTGGGAGTGCTGTTGGTGGCTCGAGATGAGGGAGCATACTGATTTCCATAGAGGGGTTCCTTGTACGTAGTCCACTTCCATATTATTATCATAGCTGTAGGACATAATCCTCCCCTAGAGGGATCGGTCCTCCACAATCTCCCATGCGAGTTTGGCATGCATGCCTTGGAGCGTGTCCCTAAAACTTCAAACATTAATACCCCCCTTCTGAATGGGATGATCTATTCTTCCCCATGCAACCCAGTGTCTCTTCCCTTCCGTAAGCACATCCCATAAGAAGCGATCTAGGACCCTATCAATTTCTTTGATCACCCCCTTTGGCACCGAAGTAGAAGTTGTCGCATGCACCGATATAGTATCCAGGACACTGCTTACCAGTGAAATACACCCTCCAAAGTATAAGAAGTGGATCTACTAGTTGGGTAATTGTATATAAGGAATTTGTTAGTAGGGAAAGGATGAGATATTTTTGAAACTCATCTGGGAGTTTAATTCCCAACATGTCTAATAATTCTATATAGCCAACAATCCTGACTATATGAGGTCTAACTAGAATCGACTGTCCAAGATTGTATGTAACCATTTAATTAGTGATCTCATATATCTTTTATCACACCTTCTCGTGATTGAGATCACAAATTTGGGACATCATTTTATATACATCCATTCCTTATGTTTCTTTATAAGATCATTATTCAGGGATGATAGGATGAAACATTGGATAAATGTGGAACTGTTTAAATGTTTCTCATAGAGAGGAAAATCTTCTTCACTGGTGTTTTGGATAGGCACTTCAGAAATAGGTTTATCCAATACATATAATTTCCATTCATGGAATAGGATAACACATAAGCGCTTTTTCCATTCTTGAAAATTAGTTCTAGTGAGAAGGTTATCCTTCTCAAGTATGGATCGCAGTGAAATGTTTGACGTTATATTTATTATCATTCCTATAGTTAAGAAAAGAGTAATTTTAGTACTTTATCTAATAAAAGTAAATAACAAATATTATATTTATTAATATCCCACTATTTTATCAAAACACAATATCCCTTGTAATGTCCCGATCTAGGATCCATTGAAACAGTGCCCTGAGCGAGTTGGTCACATGGCCTCAAGCGCACCTCCTCATACACCAAAGGTTGTAGACTAGAAACAAGGGTCCATTGATGGTATGGTGGGGAGAATATACCCTCATGATCAGAGTATAACAAAATTATAAGATAAATACATAAACATCAAAAGTAGCATATATAAAAGATAGAAGAGTGCACTACTAAAAAATCAACCTTTAACAGGGCTAGAAAACATCTTTATCAGTGATAAAAAAAGTGTTGATAATCGAAGCGCGATTAAAAGGCCAAAACTTTTATCAGTGCTAAAAATCACTGTTAATGGCCCCCATTAACAGTGCTAAATTTTTTTTTTAAAAGGGACCTTTAACAACACTTTTTTCAGCGCTGATAAAGGACCTACTGATAAAAGGGTATATAAAATTTTTCTCCACTCCCCACCCAACCCACTTTATCAGTAGTTCCCCCCACCCCTTTATCAGTGCTTTCCCCACCCCTTTATCAGAGATTTAGATAATCCTATCCTCCTGCATGTGACCTTGCCTCCAACGAGTTTTGAACCCTAGACCTCCAGTATATACACCAGTGACTTAACCACCCTAATATACTATTTTGTTTTTTATTTTATGATATATCTATATATTTATATATTTTATATCACATTTTTTGATCCATATATTTATATATATGTTTATATATTAATAAATATATTTTATATGTAAATATATTTAGTTATTTATTTATAAAACTAAATTTTTATGTGTGAATATATAAAAAATATGAATATATAGTTATACATTAGATTATAAATAAAATTATGTTAGGAAAAATAATAAATTTAAAATCCATAATATCAATATGAATGTAATAATTGAGAATAAATTTATTCCCCACTGAAAAATTAGAAAAATACCCGCATAAATGAGTCTTAAAACCCATCAAAAGTTTAAAAAATGGGGTACACTGACTAAAAACTCGATTTTAGAGGCCTTATGGAAATTGTTTGGCCTTTAAAAATGTAACAAAATTTTCCCTTGTGTCACTAGCTCGTAGATATCATCATAAGATTCAATTTGATATGTGGTAGAACCCAAACAAACACCCATATCAAAAGTTATGTCTGTTTGATATAGAGTTACTTTTTCAACTTATTTTAGATCTTTTTTTAATTTTTTAATTTTTTTATCTTTAAATTGATATTAAATGACTATTACACGGTAATAATAAGAAAATTATTAATTAAAAATATTTTTTTAGTTATTTTATAAGTCATTTTCACTAAATATCTTATTTATTATGTGTAAATGCCTATCTACCCTATCTAAAACATATTTCAAAAAATATATATTAAATTTATATCAATATACTTATATTTATATATTAATATATTATTTTTAATGAAATATACTTTTTTTTGAAATATACTTTTATCGGCACTTGTAAAAAAGCGCTGATAAAGGGGGGACCTTATCAGCGCTTATGTAAAAGCATTGATAACCCCCCCCCCTTAACAGTGCTTTTTTACAGGCACTAATAAAAGAACTCATTTTTCATCACTTGTAAAAAAGAGCTGATAAAGGTCCCCCTTAAATAGTGCTTTTTCACACTATTAAAGACCCCCTTTAACAACCCTAAAAAAATCGTTGTTAACCCCCCCCCCCCCTTTAACAGTGATTTTTTAGCACTAACAAAGGGGGTATTTAATAGAGTTTTTAGCTAACATTGTTAAAGCTCTAGCACTGGATAAACCCAATTTTTTAGTAGTGGTGGAAGATAACAATAACTGATAAAATGGAAAACACCAATTTTCTAACCAAGCATACATGTCCATATGATGCTACATAATATAAGGTAGTAAAAATACACTATGTGGTACAATACAGTACAATAAATGAATAATGGAAATGAACAAAATACCCATGGAAGATCCCCATAAGCATCCTGAGCTCCAGCTCCATCATGATCTCCTATGATCCCAGTCCATATGAACAATAAAATCCTAAACCATAAACCTGAACCTACAAACATTAGGTCTGTTTGGGTAGCCCAGTGCAATGTCGTCCCAAACAGGGTGTGAGATATACTTAGTAGGCCACCACAAATAGTGTCTAAATCTATCCAGTCTATGAATGTAAAATACAGTAGTGTGAAGCTAGGAAAAATAATGTAGTAAATAAATGAATATAACCAATTCAGACTCAGGTTCCTCAGAGGACACCTGGATGGAAATACCTACTTTGTATTAATCTGAAACATCTATGATGAGGTGTCATTATATATATAAAAGTACAAGGGATTACATGTCAGGTTATCATAGTATAAAAAGGGGTGTCATTCCTAAGTATCGCAATGCATAAGGGACATCATGCATGAGTATCACAATGTATAAGGGACTCCATGCCAGAGTATAAAAATATAAAAGTTACATCATCCATGAGTATCACATTGTATAAGGGACATCATGAGTGGGTATCATAGTATCATAAGGGACATTATGCCCAAGTATCACAATAAAAAATGGATTTCATTCCCGATTATAATAATGCATAAGGAATGTCACACCCATTTACAGTTCAAACAATTACTTCTTATAATTTCATTCATAAGTGATAAGGAGGGGAAAGTGATATACTCTTACCATGGAATTTTAATTTAATAAAACTTAAATAATTCATCTCATTAATTAATAATTAATAATACCATGTACATGAACAAGTCATATTACAATTTAATTCATAATCAATTAATAACTCCATTCACATAGATATTTTATTTAGCATTTCATTGTAGAACATTTAACTTCCATCAATAATCACTTTAATCCTAATTAATAAGGGTCCAAGTGTGTATGTCCATAAAACTTCTCTTTTATTAATTTCCACTAGTCATTCTATCTTAATAATTATAGAAACATGATTTAGATGAATTTTTGGTTACATAAGTAGTAAGGTATTAATAGATAATTAAATATATGGGTCGTATATATCATTTCAACCCCTTTCTATTCTAAGGAATGCATCATAATTTAAAATGTTCTTAGTATGGATACATTAATGAGAGTAATTCAACCAATTCATTAATCATCATTTGTTATTCTCGTTTTAAAAGTCATGCCAAATACACTCAATGATGTTTTGGCTAAATACGCATATGCTTCATCAAGGTCTTATAAGAAACACACCCATGGGGTGGTCCTCACTAAGGTCACATCCTCTAACAATGTCAAGGGTTCATAAATTCTTGAAATAGTAGCTCAAGAAATTTAAAATTAAGGGTTATACATTTAAGGAGTGATGCATAGAGAATCTGGCACACTACACAATAGTGCATTATATAAACATGATTGACTTTAGGGGAAAAGCACAAGACCACCTACCTTACACTAATAGGGTTAGACTCATCCAATATCACCCATTAACTCGATTTGAATCAATATAAATCATAAGAATCAATAAAAAACTCTAAAAATAGGGGGAAAGAGCTTTAATAGATTTAACTAAATATATGAGAACATAAAGGAAAGAAGAAAGAGGAATTGAGAGCTTACTGAGGGATATCCAATGCAATGAAAGGTGCTTGAATCAGATATTAGATAAATGAGAACCAAATATCCCTAGAAGAGGGAGAGAAGACATTTTTTAGACCACATGGGTGCCCTCCTATTGCATGATGAAAAAGGAGGTATTGAGCCCCTATTAACATTTAAAAAAATTGGCCCCACAAGGTTCAAAATGTGAACTGATTTCACAACATGAACCAAATTCATGACATGAATCAAATACATCTCATAAATTCCTTGGGGTAAACCCCTAGAATTTCATGTCCTGAATCTGCCAGGCCACACCCCATGAACCCCATTCACATCTTGAATGGGATTCATGATGTGAATAGCTTACATCAGCTGTTTTTAGCATCCTATCATGACCATTCTTCCTCTAGTGTTTTCCCGAACCACCGTGACTTCCATCGAATCATAACACACTTTAGAAAACATGAATTTTGTATGTTCAAGCCATCAAAAACTCACTTAAAATCCTATATTTGAAAACAATCCATCCACCAATGTAAAATTTCAAATTACCTTAGAAACTTCATCTGTTTAATAACATAGGATATTATAATTTCCCCAAATTAGAACTTATCAACCCTGAGAAGCCTTGGTGAATAACCAAAACAATCACCCAACCTACTCGGGTTTTGAATTTTCATGTAAATGTTCTTGTTGGATTTCAAAATTCCCAACACATCTAAAAATTTTACTTTTAACATACAGTGCATGAGTCGTTAAATCTCATGTCATAGCTCATATCAAAAACTAAAACACTGAGATGGATATTTACCCAATCCCATTTGACCTGAGACACAAACACTTTATCATCTCTTTCCTTACCCGACACATGGATATTACCACCAAAGGTTCCAAAATTTAATGTCCAATTATAAGCCATGGTACCTCCATCATCATAATTTCCAACTTAAGCATTCCCATAGAATTATAATGATTCTTAAGAAACAAAGTTTATCTTGATCGAATAGTTGAATCCCAATCGACCTCATTAATCCTAGTTGAACTAGCTTTTGATGAAAATACTTGGCCAACATGCATTGTACTCACTTCATCCCAATGACATTCCATGAAGTAGTCAATCACCATCTACATGAAACAAAATAGACCACAAGTCAAACCATCTCTGGTTGAATATATTCTATAACACTCAACTTAAATGGTCAATGCATTTCAAAAACTATATCTCGATGCCTTTAAACTGAGGTACCTTAAGATCACTCTGATAACACTCATTGAATCCTGTAACTAGATTATAGTGATGTATCTAACCAAAATGTTTACTCATTTTTTCATGGCAAAACACAAACATAAGTGTATATATGATCCCATACGCTTGGATCAACATCCTCAAACATCTTAACCAAGCCCGATTTCATTTGGGGTAACCTCGGAATCAACTACATGAGTCCAAGGATATCATCTAAGGTAGTCCATAATTTTTGTTTACAAGTGATATGTTGGTGTATAATCATAATTCTCATTCATCAAAACACTGAGTGATCCCAAAAAAAGCCCAACCAAGAGTCTATTGGTGTCCATGAGTTAGTCCAAGGCATTCCTACTCAGAATCCCAAGTATCACCCAAGATAATTTAAGCCCCTTCAATAACCACACTTCTAGAGGTAAACCCCCATATATTATATTTATCAAAAAAATAATTTCATTATAATTATCTATGAACATAGTCTATGCTCTCTTAGTGTATCTTGTATGACATCGAGATAGGGAACATGATCATCACCAAGACAAGAGTGTACTAAGAGGATATAAAAGATTAACAAGAAGACCCAAGACACACTATAATATAAAATAAGAAGTTACTGATATGGTTTTGAACCAATTGTATCTAGCTACACTCAAATAGAATAGTCAAACCACCTCTGGATGACTTCTTTTGAAAGAGATCAAATGAGCATTCCGATGTGTCATCATTAACAGGCCATGATTCCTTTAACACCTGAGCCATCCTGTACTCACTCAAACATAACTATCAAATTATATCCCTGACTAGAGGTGTTTTCAAAGGTTGTGTACACATCCAAATGTATCATCTTCGTGTTTCTGAGACCTCCGTTGTGCTCAGAGCATCGTGTTTGCCCCAGGGATGCCCTCCTTTTTGTCTGCTTAGGGAGCGGAGTCGGGGGCGTGTTGGGCGGGGTGTTTAAGTGTTTTTATTTAAACACACACCCCCCTTCTTCCTCTTCTTCTTCTTCCTCACAACCCCTCCCCTCCCTTCTTCCTTTCCGGCGAGCTCCGGTGAGCTCCGGCAAGGCGACTCCAGAGAGGTGGCTCCGGCGAGACAATGGCGCGCGGCGGATCACGCGGGAAGCGCCGGGCGAAGCCCAACGAGGTAGGCGGATTTGAGTTTTTCTCCCCTTCCCCGTTTTTATCCTCATTTATGCTCAATCGCACCAATGGATCATCGAACAAATCCCGTAGATGCGTAGATCCCGTCCTGAGGTTTCCGAAAAGCTATCCGGATCGAAATTTCGACCATTGGATCGTTCTCGGTGGTCCTTGAAAATTTTTTCGGCCACGGCCGGTTTCCGGCGAGGGTCGAAGGCGGCGGGCGGCGGCGGCGCAGGGCGGCGCGGGGTGGAGCAGGGCCTCCGGCGGTCGGTCGGGGCTTCAGCAGGGGGCGGCGGTGCTTCCGGGAGGCGGCGGTGGCTGTTGGAAGCCGGTCGCGGGCGCCGGCAAGCGGAGGAGGGGCCGCGAGGCGGCGGCCCCGTGCAGCGCAGCAACGACCCGCGCTTCGCGGGTCGTTACGTGGACCGTGCGACCGGCCCTCGTGGTCGGTCAGTGGAGAACCCCGCGCGGCGGGCGCGCGGGTGTGAAGGGGAGCGGGCCGCGGAGCGGCGGCCCGCGGCTCGGCTGGACCGGGCCAAAATGCTGGGCCGCAGTTTAGCGGGCCGGTCCGGCCCAAGGGGGTTTTCCCCCTCGGACTTCGGACGCCCTTAATCTGGGCTACGGGCGTCCATTTTGCACGCCGTCTGCGGCAGCGCGTATCTTGCATCAAGGCGGAGTTTTGAGATGGTTTCGGGAATTTTTAATTCTCGAAACGAGGGGCCGCGGAGGCACGACGCGTCATTAAGTGGACGAGCGTTCTTCCGGTAAATCTTGTTTTGGACGGCGCGGACGCATCCGACATCCGTTTTGAGCGCCGTCAATTGAGTTGGGACCCTAGCGTCGAGGAGGAGGTTTGCAGGGTGGTTTCAGGTGTTGAGGTCGGAGTTGAGGTGCGGGCCCCACGGCCCGTCTTTTGAGCTGCGTGCGGCGTTTCACGACTTTTTCACCGGACGTCCGTTCGGGGCGTGCGAGCAGTCGTTTTTGGATGTTTTTCTGAGGGGATTGCAGTGTTACAATCCGCCCGCCCTAATTCCGCATGGTGGTGCGGGGCCCACGAGGGCCGTTTGGGCGTCGACGGTGATTTTCCATCTTTATCATCGGACGACTGTTTTGGACAAGTGAGTAGTCCATCTTGTGTGCTTTTTCGAGAGGATCGTAACGGTGCGATCCGTTCGTTGAGTTTCGAGACCGGGTTGCGGGTCCCACGTGGCACCGATCGTGTGCGGTGCACCGAAATGCATCTTTTTCTCCGGATATCCGTTGCACTCATGTGGGTAGTGCTTTTGACGTGTTTTCCCGAGGGGATCGCAATGGTGTGATGCGCCCGACTGTTTTCGGGGCCGGGGCTCGGGATCACGGGACGTCATTCGGGCGTGAGGTGGTGTTGGTGACTTTTCCATCGGGTATCTGTTGGAGGCGAGTAAGTAGTCGATCTCGCGTGTTTTTTCCGCGAGGATTACAACTGTGCGCTCCGTTTGGTTGTGCGGAGCCTCTTGCACGACCTTGTTAAAAGTGGAAGCATGGAAGGTGCTCCAGTGGTGGTACGCCCTACCTTGTTTATAGCGGACCCTTGGCGTGTGATCGCGCACTCTTGGGAGAGTAATATAAATGGCTCATAAGATGTGGTTGGTTGTGCCACAGCCGATGAGGTGGCATGTTGGAGTTGTGATGTCATGCCTTCGCGTTGACGTTGGGTGTCGTGTGCACGATAGCCTATGGGCTGGAATGAGGTATACTCTAGGAGTACACGGGAGCGCTTGGAGGTACGTGTGGTTGTTTGTACCTAATAATGTTTGTGCGCTCAGTTGGGGTTGACTTGGGGCCACACGTCGTGTGGGCCCCACGTGCGTGCTGGGTTCTGCTTGCGTACTTGGACCTCTCGCGGTGTGGAGGGTCCCTCTGTGTGTTTGTTTGACCAGAAGGGTGGAGCTCTTCCCCTGGCTCTGTGCTCGTTTGTTGACCAGAAGGGTTGAGTGGTCTCCCCCTGGTTTCGTTCTCGATGGTTTGGCTGGTAGCGGTGCTAGTGACACCCAGTGCTGGAGCAGACGCTGCACCTCTTTTGGGTGAGTTGTTCTGGAGTTGGGAGGTTGCGTGATACCCACTCCGTGTTCAGTTAGCCAGTGTTGTGCCCTCTAGTGGAGATGTCTAGAGCAGTTCTGAGTTCTACCCTCCAGCGGGGCTGGGCAGTGGGTTGCTCACTGACTTCTAGGGTTTACCCTCCAGTAGAGACTGGGCAATGGGTCACCCGATGCTATTAGGGTCTACCCTCCAGCAGAGACTGGGCAGTGGGTCACCCGACGCTAGTAGGGTCTACCCTCCAGCAGAGGCTGGGCAGTGGGTCACCCGATGACCTCTTAGGGTCTACCCTCCAGCAGGGCTGGGCAGTGGGTCGCCCGTCATCTAGTTCCAGGTCTACCCTCCAGCACGGCTGGGCAGTGGGTCGCCTGTCGACTTATTCCAGGTCTACCCTCCAGCACGACTGGGCAGTGGGTCGTCTGTCGACTTATTCCAGGTCTACCCTCCAGCGGGGCTGTGCAGTGGGTCACCGGATGATGTCTTATGGTTTACCCTCCAGCAGGGCTGGGCAGTGGATCACCTGATATCTGGTTATGAATTACCCTACAGCATGGCTGGGAATTGGGGACACTCGTTGGAATTCCAGACTCAGTCCTTACTACTAGGCTAGTCTGTGGCTTTCCTCCGTGATTACCGGAGCGGGACCCTTGGTTGTACGGGTCGGTGATGGAACGGCTTGACTTTGAGGAGAGATCTCGAATGCACGGCAGTGACGAGGTGGGGTTTGACTTTCCCTATAACTCTCAAGTACGAGGGGCGCATTCCCCACCAAGACGTGTTCTTGTGACGTGATCTAAAACCGTGCGGGCGAGTCAGTGCCGCCCAAAGCGGATAGTGTCGAGGTGCGGTGATTGAGCCCCTTGTCTTGCGGTTCGGGGCAGACGTGCAGGATGCTGGGCATCGATGGAGTTTACCTCTGAGATTGTTGGCGACTCTCTTTTCTTGGTCTGAGCTATGTGACGGTGATCCCCTTACGACGTTGTTCGGGCTTCTCTATTGAGCATAAGGATATGTATATACCTTGTTCGAGTACCCACTCCTTGGGTTTTGGCTACTCTCCTTCCAGGAGAGGCGAAGACGCGCGGGGTATGCCACGTGCTTTCCGTGTCTAGCTTCTCGTGGTTGGATGAGCCTACTCTCCTACTATAGGTAGAGAATACTCGATGAGAAGTTCATTTTCTCACCGTTTCCAGCTCCTTGTGTCTGGAAGAGTCTACCTTCTTTCCGTTTGTTGGGTTGAGCTGGACTCTTTACTTCACTTTCAGTTGTACTCCCCTACTTTTCATGTTCGCTCTACTGCTCACCCTTTGGTACCTCCTTTGTTGCTCCCTCGAGCCTTCGGGGTATCCTACTGAGTATTTTCATACTCACCCCTGCTTGGGCTTTGCCCGCACTTGGTGTTCCCTTGCAGACGAAGGACAGGTGGAGCGTGTCTTCAGTGGAGCATAGGAGCTTGGGAGCTTGGACCGTGTGCGGTGGTCGTGGCCGGGTTCCAGGTGGGAGACCCATCAGTTGTTCCTTTTTTTTTTACCTGTTGCCAGGTTGTGGCACCTTTTCTGGTTGGGCACGTGTTTTTCCCATTTTTCCTTTCAGCACTGTACTTTGTACTTGTAGAGGTCGATGCACTCTGTGGTTTATTTATAGCAGTTGCCTTTACTTTTCTTTTTACTCTTCACTTTTGCATTGAGTTGCTATGTATGTGTGTACAGGTGCTTAGGCAAAGGCCTCCCCGAGTTATTGTGCCTTCGGCGCTGGTCGCCAGCCCCTGGCCTATGGAGGCGGGCTTGGGGTAGTTGCGGCTCGAGCCCGGGTAGGGTCGGGTCGTGACAGCTACCTACACAAGGATAGCCCCTTACCATAGCATAAAGTTTTGACTCTACAACATGGTCACGCCATAAAAGGTCATCAGGATTACTGCATAACCTCATTCTTATTGAAAATAAATGGTAAAATAATTCATATGGGTAACATACACATTCTTGTCCAAGTAAAAACATAGGAAAAGATTCAAATCTAAGATCTCCACTTTAGGGTTTTTAATCTAGCCATTACATCAATCCAGCTCAAATTTTTAAACATTAATGAGGGTCATATTTATAAAAATTCATTACCCGTTAAAAATAAAAAGTGATTGGTATTTTATTTATCCATCACCATAAGGTACATAGTCAAGTTATATCAAACTTTTAAAAATATTTATTTAGTTGAAATCCTAACAAAAATAGACAATTTTTTCATAAATTTATTTTATGTATTTTATTTATCCAAGGTTATCACAATTGGGATTAGTTAAAGAAAATTTCAATTCCAATCTATAGAGTAAAACACCTTTTAGGTTGTACTTGGAATTCTAATTAAACAAATCCTCTAAATAAGTATAGTGAAAAGGTAGGTAACAGGGTATTTTATCATTTTAAAAGGGGATTGATTAAGTGATATTCCACAACATGTCTATATGTAACACCATATAAGTGGCTAAAGATACTTTAAATAAACAATACATTCACATGAGTATACCCTCATAAGTTAATCACTAAAGAAAAAGAGAAAAGGTAACCTACTAGGGTCCTGTCGATTATTCCAAGATCTAATTACACCCTTAGTGGGTCTATCTCATAAGCACAAATCACCATGACTGACCTACTTGGGTCGGTTCAATTCTATCTCATTATCCACATTCCTCAACTCGCATACTTGGGCTAGTTGTATATTTAGAATCAGAGCCATATGGGTCATCAAGGCCAAGTAATATAAGTACAAGACTCTATAAGGAATCCTTTTTCGATTAAGAATTAAAATTTAGTATACATATATAAGAACCATGGTTTAGTTGGATAAATTATCATTACCAAGTTATAAAGGTACTTTCCTTTATAAATTACAATTGGCATTCATATAGTTGCAACCAGGTTTTACCTTTGATTTTTGAATATATAAAGTTCATATTTAATGGTTTGATTATATTGGTTACCCTTCCCGATTTTTAAAGTATCCATACACTTTATATATTGCAACTAGCTTCCATTTAATCACAACTAGTACATTTCAGCCCATGAAACCAATGGTTCATGGATAAAAATTCCATGATTGGTTAGTTTAGGTGACACCATCAAGATATATGGTAAAAATCCATTTAGGTTGATGAAAAAACTTTAATAACCAATTATTTATCACAATTATAACAAATAATGTTATCACAGGTAGTAGATACTGAAAAACATGAAAAATAATAACCTAATCATGGTAAGTAGATGGACATGATAAATAATCATACAACATGGAATATAATTACTCAAGGAACACATCAGAAAAATTAGGTGATCAAAGTATGCAACCTCTATGACATGGTATATGCATGACATGTGAATCCCTATGCACTTATAAGGATGCATGTATCAATTCTTTCTTTCCATACTAGGGTAAGGGTAAAATACCATAAATATCATAAGTCAGTAAGTAGTAAAAGTACCCCAATCACTTAATGTGAAATAATAATCAACCTTAATAACAAACATCATGAACAATAATCCTTGGCCACTTTTTCTTTTCCCCATGCATGGGTTGATCACTCCCTGACATGGTTATTTACTGAGTGACAAAAATTTCCAAAATTAATAAAATGAATAAATTCCCAAATTAGTAAAATGAATAAAAAAATAAACCTTTGATACCACTTTTTAACTTCCTGACCTGAGATCTGTAGAAACAGTGCCCCAGGCCGGTTAGTCACATGACCTCGAGCACACCTCCCCATACACCAAAGGCTACAAGGGTCCAATGATCATGCGGTGGGGAGACTATACCCTCATGATCATAGAATCACATTAGTATAAGATAAATATGTCAACAATAGAAACACTATATATAAAATATGGAGCAATGGAAGATAAAAATAACTGATAAAATGGACAACACCAAATGTCTAACCAAGCATGCATTTTCAGATAATGATACATTATCTAAGGTAGTAAACATAAAGAATGTGGTGCAATATAGTACAATACATGAATAATGGAAATGAAAAAAAATACCTAAGGGCTATCACCATGATAATCTTGATCTCTAGGTTAGTCATATGCTCCTAAGATCCCATGTCATATGAGCAACATAATAATAAACTGTAAACCTGAACCTGTAAATATGAGTTCTATTTGAGTACCCCCAGGGGTATAGTGGTATAAATAGGGTGTGAGATATACTTAGTAGACCACCGAAAATGGTGTATAAATTTATCTAGTCTATGAATGAAAATACAATAGTGTGAAGGTGTAAAAAATAAGGTAGTAAAAAAATTAATATAACAAAGTTAGACATGGGTTTCTCAAAGGACACTCAACCAATAATACTTGATTCATCTTATGCTAGAATATCTCTGATTATATTTTATAATATATATAAAATTATATGGGATGCCATGCCTGAGTATCATAGTATAAAAATGGATGTCATGACTGAGTATCACAATAAATAAGGGACATCATTCCCAAGTATCATAATTTATAATAGAATCCATGCTCGGGTATCTCAATATAAAATAGATTCCATGACTGAGTATCACAATTCATAAGGGAATCCATTACTGATTATTGAAATATCATAAGGGGTGACATTCATGAGTTTCATGATATAAAAGGGATGTTATTCCCAAGTATCACAATTCATAACGGATGTTATTCCCATTTAAAGTTCAAAAAATTGCTTATTATTTCATTCATAAGTGCCAAGGAGGGGCAAGTGATATGGTCTTAATATTCAATTTTCATTTAATTCAACTTAAAAAATTCATGATTGTGACACCCTGACCTTGTAAATTTCTTTATTTTATTATTTTCATGGATTTGGATCCTTTGGTTGAGGTTCGGGTTGATTCATGGATTGAATTTTTGAGTTATTGGTTAAAAAATGAAACTTTGGGCTTGGCAATAAGTGGAACACAAGAAGTGCATGGTTAAGGGAAACCATGCATCTTATCCTAGCTAATTGTGTGGCTTGTCTTGGGGTCTAGGGGTAAGACACATGGTTTTTTCATGGTTTGGGAAACTGTGTGGCACTAGTGTGAAAGGTTATATCTATTTTGGACAGTTTCAACTTCATGGTTTATGCATGGTTTAGAAAATTGTGCATCCAAACCATGCGAGTTGCCTAGAAATTTTAAAAACTTAAAATCCCAAATCTACCCTCCCCTATTTTTACCCAAAATATATCGCTTCTCCCCTTACATCGTTTTTGGTGCATAAAGGGGTCCCAAACCCCTCTCCCTTTGGTTCTCCTACCTCCTTTGATGTTCCTCGAAGCTTCCAAGGTATGATTCTTTGAGTTTTTGGTTGATTTCTTCTTCCCCACTTTCTTATCTTTTGATTCTTTGTTCTTCTTGGTGGGTTTATCTCTTGGATGAACCCTATGGTTAGGATTAGCTTATTTTGGCCTATTTCTTTGATTCTAGGGTGTGTGGATCGTCTTTTGGGGAATATTCTTCCCTCTCTAAGAGTTTATTTGCATCTGCACTTCATTGAGGTAGGTGTTTCTATCTATTTCCTTTATGGATCATTCCATTTGATTCTTTCAGAATTATAAATAATATATAAATTTGTTTTTCATGCTTATGGTATGCTTTTTTAGCTTGGTATGGTGTTTTTGTGTCCAAAAAATTTTTTGTAAGTGGTTTAAAGTGTTTTCTTTAAATATGTTATATAGTCATGCACACGAGGTGTGTGTTAAAATGTTAATTATTCTTTTAAAGTGAAATTGTGTGATTTTGGTGGTGTTTTTCCTTGTTAATATGTTGAAATCATTTTTGTGTTATGAATTTGGAAATTTGTGGGTGAATTGGTGAATTTTATTCCATGAAACTTATGTGTGGTTGTTTCATTGTTTTAAAAACAAGTTCTATTTCATTGAAAATATGTCTTTAGCGTGAATTGGTATGTGCATGTGATGAATCTGGGATTTCTAAAAGAAATGGGTTTTATTTCAAGTGAGATTCTTTGTTATTCTTTATAAATGCATCTTTGAATTGTGAAAGTATTGTTAATAATTTTATAAAAACAGTGTTGAGACCAAGTATGATGGATAAGGGAGTAAGAAGAGTTTGTTATTATAGAGTGTTGTCTTTTGTTGTTAAAGAATATAAATCATTTCACTTTGTAAAGTACATGAAAATCAGATGATGATTTTATGATTTGTATTTCACAAATATAACGAGTTAGGAGAACCTGTGATGCAAGCCTTATTAAGGAAAGGGGGAGAAAAGGTGCTTCCAATCATATTCATTTTTGATTGGAAGGAAAGATGCTAGTGGAAGACAGGGAAGGTTCAGTACTTTCCATTGAAAATCTGATGATGCTAAAGGTGTTTGACCAATGAATATATATCATGATAGATATTTTTTGTGATGAAATTAGTTGTTTTTTGAATATTCCAGATGATAATAGAGCATCATTGGTTCTCTTTCCAAAAAAGATTTTAAGGTGATGTTATTTCCCAGCGTTTGCCAAATTTTTGGGGCTGAAAATCAGGAGATGGAGAAATGTGATTTTGGAAAAGGATGATGCATGAAAGTTTTATGATTACTTGGTATGTTTCACGCAAGTGGAGTTCCATGGTCCGAATGTCAAATTATGGCAAAGGAGAGGCTTGCGTGAAAGATTGGTTTTTGCATGCAAGATTGAAGGGAGTTTGGAATGTTGCGCGCAAGGCATGATTCGAGGTCAAAACTTTGAAAAATGGAAAAGGCATGAAGTGCGTGAAAGATTCAAGAAGTGCACAAAATATGCGGTCGGCGCGAAATAGACTTACATGCCCAATGCAATGTCAAATGGGGTTTTGTGCGACCTGTCAGGATCTTGCGCGATACATTGGTGTTTTTGCACGTAGGAGTTTACAAGGTCTATAAATAAGAGGTGACCCCCTCTCATTTAAAAATCTCAAAACTTAGAGAAATATCAGGCTCTGAGGGGTAAAATAATTTTAAGTAAAGGGCAATACATGAAATAAATAGAGTTTCATGAAAGAAGGAGAATTTTCACCCAATAAGAGAGTTGCGCGCAAGAGGTGTTTCGCGACAAAATTTAAATCTTACACATGTGGCATAAAAGTTTCACGTAAGACACCTATAGGGGTGCACTAAATATTTGGGTTCTTCGCACGTATTCAGTTGTGTGTAATATAGTTCTTACTAGCTTTTGGGTATGAAAGTGAAGATTTGTACTTCATATAATACACCTGTTCAATTGTAAAGAAGCACCGAAATATTGTAATTCCCTATTTGTGCTAAGAGGGTGCAAACATGCTTGTGGATTGTTTTCCAAGTTCTACACAAGTGAAAGGGCATAACCTACTTTTTTTATTCCATATCAAAGGATTTTTTTTCTAGTATATTGTGTGGTAATGGATTATTTCTGTACCATGCCAAGGACGTAGCTACTCTTGTTGAGTAGTGAACCTTATAAATCTTGTGTTCATGTGTTTTTGTGTGTTTAGTAGGGAAATAAATCTTTAACAGGAGGTGAAGGTTGTTTCAAAAATGGGAAACATAAAAGAAAAGGATATCAATGATTCACCCCCATCCCCTCTCAGTGATACTTGGATCCTAACTGAGTAACTTCAAAGATGTTTTAATGTGAATGTGAATTTTAAAGGGGTTATTACCATGGAAAAATTTGGTATGCACAAGCGTTATTCTTGTATTATTTTAAAATAGATTTCATAAATTGTAAAAGTGGTGAGAAATTTATTCCCAAATGGTTTTGGTGTGTGTATAAACTTGGTAAAGGGGAATTTCCCATGAGTTGGTTTTTTGTATGTATTTTTTTATAAGGTTTAGTTGAGTCATGTTTGGAACTTAATATATGTTTTGTAAAATGATTGGTGTAAAGGCATATTTGGAATTGTGTATAAAAGTGGTTTTTAATATTTCTTTGGAAATGGTTTTGTAAATGTATTGGAATTGATAATGTTAAAGGCTTGGATATAATCTTAGCATGTTTTGAGAAATGGTTTGAAAGATCATGTGATGTGATGGATCGATTGGTACTTGTGGAAGGATTGTAGCAAGATGGAAACACCTATGGAGTATTTCCCAAGACTGGTTTATCGTGTAGGTGGTTTTGGTTTTAGGGGTAGGTAAGTGCATTGGAGGTAGGTAAGGTGAGTCACACATGCGAGGGAATCCTCCTTTCACAGTGTACTATTACTAGGGGTTTCCTAGGCGTCTTTAGTAGTTCGAGTGATAATTTCTTTTCAACCCTGATTAGATGGGTTGGTACCCCTTGGACGTTTTATAGGACAAGTAGGATTTTTCCACTATATTGGAAGTTAGAATGGCTAGTGAGTTATTTACTATAGAGTTTCACCAAATGTCGGAAGGTGAGTCCAATCTGAGTACGTCCAGTGATCACTCTAGGTATATTTATAAAATTCCCATGGTTTCTATATATATGAACTTGTTTACACTCTACCATACTTTGTATCCTATTTACACTGCTCATTTATTTTCAGAATGACTTGGTATTACTTTGTTTGCATGTTGGATTGGGTATTTGGTTTTAAAATGGTAATCCATTTTGAAAATTGGGATTTGATGTGATTTTTTTTGAAAAATGGAAAATGGTGTTTATTTATTAAAATGAGAAAAAACTATTTCTTTTTATGTATTTCAAACTATTGTTTTTGGACTATTTCGGGAAAGGAAATATATGGATTATGTGGCGGTTTTCTATTGAGGTGTTAAAGATCACACCCTACGTGTACCATTCGGGGTTGGTAGACCCGAGGTGTTTTTTAGGTTCAGGTTTATAGTTCGAGTTTCCTTTGGATCAGGCCAGTATTTTGGTTGGTGGTAACCAAGAGTTCATGTGGAGATCATGTGGGTTTGGTTTTGTTTTAGTTTTGTATTCAGTTTCTATTTTGTTTTTCAGTTGTTGTATCTAGATTGGTTTGTGTATTTATTGAGATTTAGTTATTGTTAGTCATTATGCATGTTCTGTCTATTTATTTGATTCTCGTGTTTTTTAAATTCATTCCCATAGTGATTACTTTGATGTTCGACACTAGTTTCCTATCTGTGTGGATTGGGAACGCCCTTTAATCCATGTCTCATAATAGGTTGGATGTTGGGTTGGATGGAATCCCATCTTGGTTCATTAAACAATGATATCAGATCCAGGTTATCATTCTTTAGGGTGTGAGGTAGTTGGATATTAAGATTTTCAGGACTCGGGAGGTAGGTACAGGAAGTAATTCATGAATCCTTTCTTGTTCTGGACCTCGAGTTACCACAGGTGGTTTAAGATTTGAGTATTTTTTTTCCTTGTTTTAGATTGATTAATGATAATGGAGGTGATCTGATGTCATGTAGTGATCTCACATGGAGTATTGACCCATATAGAGTTTGAGTGAATAGTTCAAGGTCCTCCTAGTGGTTGATTCTTACTTGGGGCATGGCCCACTAACCATGTCGTCGAGTTATGCATGACCACTAGTTTCTTATTTTGGTCGTTTAATGTGAATTTTTCATTTGGGTTGGTATTTTTTGGTATGTAATTTATTCTGTTTCATTTTAGGTTGGTGTGAGTGATATTTTAAAATGAAAAAAGTTTTAAAATAATAATGATTTATTTTAAGTGGTTTTGTAATTGGAAGGAATGGGTTTTAAAAGGAATTATTTTGGATTGATGATTTGGTAAATGATTGGGTTTGAAGATAAAGTGGTATGTGTGACCCTTGGTACTCCTTATGAACATTCACTTATGTGAGGGTATTTTTTTTTGCATGGATGAGGTAAGAGGAAGTAGAATGAACACATATGTGACAGTTCATAAGATGCCATGGGTGATTATTTGAAATCTAAGTCTTTTCCTTTTTTACAAAGTTATTTCGAAAGAGGAAAATGATTTGTAAAAAAAAATTCTTTGAGAAGTGAGTTTTTTTACGAAAAGTGATTTATGGCATTGAAAAGTGGCCTTGGAAGAAGGAATTTTTGAAATTTAAATGAAAATTTTTGTTTTTGAAAAGATTTTTTTGGATGTGCTCATATGTGTTTGATTTGTGAGCATGTTACTTTGTCTGGAGGTTATATCTCTAGTTAAGTTTTCATATTGATGTTTATTATGGTTTTGTGTTCTTTGTGTTGTTCAAAATATGACGTCCATAAAGGCCCCCAAGGTTTCTAGAGGGTCTGGACCAGTTTCTAGTTATTCTTGAGAGTTTCCTGTCTATCATGGCGATTGAGGTCCATTAGAGGTAGTGGAGTGGCTTAAGAAAGTTGAGTGTGTCTTCAGATAGTTGGGAACTCCTGAAATTATTATATTCTATGTTGTTCTAGGTTTTTTGAGGGTATAACTTTGGATGAATGGAAAATGATTGTCCCATCATCATTGCACGATGGGATGACATGGAAGATGTTTAATACCACTTTAATCCAAAAGTTCATACCTAAGAAGGTAAATATGAGGAAGGTGGAAGAGCTACGGGATGTTTAAAAAGGTCAGTGGTCTATAAAATCTTATTTTAACTACTTCAAAGAGTTAGTTTACTTCTATTTGGAGTCGGCATCATAGGATCAGTTGAAATATCATTTTTTTTGGGGGGGTCTTTGTTCATAGATTGCAGAAAAAAGACCTCTCATTTGGTGAAGTATATTTCAAGAATTTGGTGGATGAGTTTTTTTTAGTAGATTTGGTTCTTAGAGTATAGTTAGTGGTGGTTGGATCTTGTGAAGGTTACCCATTTGGTGAGAAGGGTGTTCCAAAGGATCCTATTTCTGAAAAGTCTCCACTGTTGGTTCTGGCTTCCATCTTGTCGGACCATTTTCTTGTGTGCTTCCAGTGCGGCCATTTTGGACATTCAAAGTCATCATGTCATAATACCCCAAATACCTATCATCATTGTGGTCATATATTTCATCTGGATAAGTTTTATATGAAGAATTTCCCAAATAAGAATCCTAAATTAGATGATGATAGTGTTTGACTATAAGGCATTGGATGCTTCAATCATCAGGGCTCCAGCCACAGTCCTCAGAGTGAAGCTCACGTACAGTCATGAATTGTTGGGGGTACGGAAGACATTGGCCCAGCTTTTATCTCCAATGTTAGAGTGGATATGACTTAAGTATTTTTTTTCTTTTTTTAACTTCTCTTATTGTTATAAGAATCTTGGTGAACCTATTTTCTTATAGCCCCGTGTTTATGTTTTGGATGTGGATATTTAAAATGATGGTCTTTCTTAAATCAGTTTTAATTTACAGTTTTGATTTTTTGGATATATACGTGTTATTTTATTCATTTATTCATAACTTTTTGTCTACTAAATTTATTAATTTTCATGTAAAATTGCATAATTGTTGTGTAATACCCATGTTTTAATACTAAATATAATTTTTGACCATTATTTGAATTAATCCAATCAAGTCGGTTTAATATTTTAATTTTAAATCTCACCCTAATTATCCAAATTGTATTATTCTTGTTTTTAGGTTTCCTTATTCAATTTCCTACAAATCATTAAACTGGAGTTTGAACCAATTCGACCATTTTAAGGGTCATATGGTCCACACAAGATGGCATAAAGAATCTGTAAAGAAATTGGACCAACCATGATGATTCAATTTTTGGTCTGAATCCAGAAGCTCAAATTTTATGAAACACCTAAATATATTCTTTAATATCCAAAATAATCATGGATAAAAACTTGAATTCCCAACTCCACCAAAAAGGGTCCCAAATGATGCTTTGAAGTTGATCCCACCATTCTATCCGGGAATTAAAATTATCACACAATACACGACTTTTATCTAGATATAGTCATCAAATGAAGTTTATATTTTATATTTTTAAAATAAATATATATACGAACAACTTTTTAGAATAAATTTTTTATATTTGATGGCATATTCCTATTCAAAAACCCATTCACATTTTATACTTTTAAAAATCCTTGATAGAAATGGACAGATTAAAATTGTTTATTAAAACTGTCATAACTTTATATCCTTAAGTCTAATGGCCTCCAAATATTTATGGTAGACTTTAAACATTAATATATATAACTTTTAATAATAATATGTCTTCATATTCAGCTTTCTAAATTATAAAATTGGTGATCCAAGTGGAAGGGAAGATTTGGAAACCAAACAGTCCACCACCTTGGGCTATAAATACATCCCCCTACTCTCCTTGCAAGGGGTTGGAATTTTAGAGAAAGGGAGGATGTTTTATAATTACCAATAATATTACAAATTCTTGGGTTGATCTTTTATACTCATGTTTCTACCTGATAAACTATTCATCTTTGCTTCTTTTTATTAACTTTTGCATGTTTCTTTTTTTGTAATCTCGTAAGTGTTTGTGTTTCTGTATTAATGCATTTTTATTTTTCATTGTCACTTATTATCATCCACCCTATATTTTTAAATATTAATGTTCTTAAAAAAATTTAAATCAATTTTAAAATCACTCTCTTCTTTATCATTCTCATTCAATTGAAATTTTGTTTTTAACTCTCTTTACTGTTTGTGTGTGTGTTTGGTGCAGTACTCTTTTCTTATCCCCTTATTTTAATTTTATTTTAAATATTCACCCTAAAAATATTAAACCAAATTAATAACCATATCAATGGCTAGGTAATTATACTATTATTTTGAGTTATTATTTGGTTATATTTATTTATTGAGTTCTTTTTCTCATTGAGTATTCTTTGATTTAATATTGTGTATGTTGTACTTAAAACATCATGGATTAATGAAATGTTTTATTTAACTTGTGTATTACATGGACTATTGGAACCATAAATACACTAACATAAATAATTTATAATTTATATTATAACCCTAAGTTAAGTTAAGGCTTGGACTAAAGCCTCAACATATGGTAATTCCAATCAAAATCATCTTGTCAAGTGGGTGTTAATTTAATGCAATATAAATCAAAGCTCAGGGATATCATAAGAATAAAATCCCCAATAATGAACTCACCAAAATTATTATCAAATTGTTAAATAAAACATCATCCATTAATCAATTTAATTAAGATATTAAAAAACCCCATTAAAAATACAAACACAACAAGAACAATTGACTATTAAAAAGTATCATCACTGAGGATTCGACCTGAATTATACTATACACATTAGGAGAGCACCAGACCCTTGAAAAGTTGATAGGAGAAAATTGGTCATTATTAAAATAGTTCCATTTTAGGGGATGGTTCATTAATTATTTGATAGTATTTTTTTGTAAAACAAAACAAAAAAACCATAAAAAACTGGAAACAAACACAAAGAAAAACCCTCCTTCCCCATCCTTAAAAACTTATCTAAATTCCCCATAGCCTCCTAAAAATACCTCAAATATATTTGAACCAGAAATAGAGTGAACTATTTTCCAAATTAATAGGAACATTAGAGATAATCAAATCACTCAACATCTAGTCATTTTCCAACCAATTGAACTAGATATGTCCAATCCTATGAAAAACCCCTTAAAGAACTCATTTCTCTAGATATAAATTATCAACCCCTTGGTATTCAATATCCAAACATTAAGGTTGACTTCGAACTCAAATCAAGTTTGATTCATCTTATACCTCATTTTCATGGACTAGACTATGAGGATTCACATCTTAATCTCAAATAGTTCTAAGTGGTGTGCTCTACCATAAAGCCTCAAGGGGTTTCTGAAGAAAAAATAAAACTTCGATCATTCACTTTATCCTTAGATGAATCCTCAAAGTCATGGATCTACTAACTCCCTCCTGGTTACATAACCACATGGAATTACATTAAGTGCCTCTTCTTAGATAAATTATTTCCTACTTCTCATATTGCTTCAATCCAAAAGGGAATTAGTAGTATCCTTCAATTCCCCAATGAATCACTCAATGAGTATTGGGAGAGGTTCAAAAAGATTTTGGAAACTTTCCCACACCACCAAATCCATGACCAACTCTTGATCCAATACTTATATGAGGGGTTATTGGATATGGATAGAACACTCATTGATGTTGCAATTGGTGGTGCTCTTATTGAAAAAACTCTTGGAGCTGCACGAGATCTCATAAGAAACATAGATGAAAACACGTAACAATTCTATAATCTAACACATGATCAAGTCAAAAAATTCCAAGAGAATCAATCTATAGATCCAAATAGGATGAAAAAGTAGATTAGTGAACTTACAGGTCTTGTGCGACAACTAACTATGGCTGCCAAAGACCCAAACTCGTCTTCTACACAATATATGTTCCATGGACCTATCAAAAACTATGGAATATGCAGCTCACCATCTCATCCATTAGACACATGTACAAAACCTCAAGAGGATCCATCCAATTAATATATTCTAATGGAGCCCAATGTAGCATATGTTCAGAGGAACACCAAACCTAAATAATCAGTTCAATTCATTATAAACTTCAAGCAACCCCACTCTGGGCCCTTGTCTTCTACCTATAACAAAGTCTTGAGGTATATTAATCTCATATCTCATCCACCTTAATTACTTCTTCAAAAACTAAACCAATTATAATATTGTTAAGGTGTTGGTAACTTCCAAAAACCTTACCCTTTTGTTCATTAACCTCTACGGATAAATCCTCCTCTTGGTCCTCCTATATTCCACTATCCTAATGATCCTTCCCAATTTCAAACCCAATACAATCATTTTACCAAGAACCAAAATCAAGGTAATCCCAATTCGGTAAAAGCTTCTTCTTCCAAGAAACCATGGGAAAGTGTAGTGGAAGATCTTTCCCCCTTCACCCATTCTAGCCGCAAAAACATTGAAACCAAAATTGGTCAACTTGCATCCCACCTAAGCCAGCAACAACAACCAAATTATTCCCAACTCCTATCTCAACCATTACCCAACCCCAAGGGTAATGTAAGTGAAATTTCACTTAGATTTAGAAAGAAAATTTCTTTTCCTCATGATGAGTCCTTTAACTCCCATTTAAATGTTGATCTGGAAAATGAAAAGCAAAATAAACTATAAAAGGAACTTGAATCGGCTCCCTCACCTCCTTCCATTCCTCTAAGGAACTCAATTTCTTTTCCTCATGTTGTTTCTAAGACAAGGAAATCCTTTGAACTCGGGCTTGAAATGATCAACATGTTTAGACCTATTAAAGTGAAAATTACCCTATTAGATGCCATCAAAAAAATTTCTAAGTATGCCAAGTTTCTTAATGGGTTATGCACCCATAAGAGGTAACTTAGGACCTTTGAAATGTTTTGACCCATGATTCCATACCCACTAAGTGAAAAGATCCTAGTGCATTTATCATTCCATGCCAAATAGGAAGTTCAAACTTTAATAATGAAATAATAGACCTAGGATCCTCGATAAATGTCATGCCTAAATCCATATTCTCTAACCTTGGTCTAGGTCCCTTATATCCAATATGTTTTGTCATACAGTTATCCAATTAGATCACTACCAGTCATAAGGGAATAATTGAGGATTTCCATGTTTGTGTTAATGATCTTATCTTTCCAGTTGATTTCTATGTCCTTAACATGGAATGTGAGATGATCTATTATCAATATACCCTAATTTTAGGAATAAAATTCCTATTTAAATCTAGAAATAATATGTATTACCATTCGGGCATCTTATCCATGGAATTAGGTGACCAACTTGTCGATTTCAACATTTTTAAGCCATGTGATACCCATATGAGGATCACTCTGCATTCTCTATCCATTATTCTAAGGACACTTTTTAGAGTAAATTGAACCCCATTCCATCATGTTTATCATATTCAAATGATAGAGGAGATTGTGAAATTTTCACTATGATTAACCATGTTATAAATGGGGAAGTTGATGTGGACCTTTCATTATTAAACTCCATCAATCTAAAAGATCTTGAAAACTCTCTTGAATCCCACATCGAATCTGATATATACTTCTATACCTTTTATAGTATTAAGGAAAATGAATAAGAATTAATTGAAATACAATCCTCCATTACTGAGTTCTCCAACCCACAAATGAATGATGATACTGATCTGGAACCTCTTACTGCACACCTAAAATATGCATTCCTCTTCCATGATCTCTCTTATCCAGTGATTGTCTCATTTATACTTATCAAAACTGAGGAGTAAAAACTTATTCAAGTGTTAGAAGAAAATAAAAAGGCCTTAGGTTGAAACCTATATGAAAAAATAGGAATCAACACTTGTCTTTTGATGCATCACATCTATCTTTAGGAGTCATCTAAACCAATAATACAACCACAAAGAAGACTTAATCCACTCATCCTTGAGATGGTTAGGGAAGTGATCTCTAAGATTCTTCAAGATGGTATTATCTTCCCGATTTCTAATAATGAATGTCTTAGTCAGATTAAATTGATACTGAAGAAGGGTGGGATAACTATTGTCACAAATAAACATGGGGGTGTGGTCAGAAATCAAGTGAAAAATAAATGGAATGTGTGAATAAACTATCAAAAATTGAATGTTGAAACATGAAAAGATCACTACCCTCTTCTATTCCTTGATCAAATTCTAGAAATATTAGCTGGAAGGTTATATTATTTCATTCTTGATGGATACACTAGATACTTTCAAATCCCAATCGACCTTAGGACCAAGAAAAGACTACATTCACTTTCCCCTTTATAACATATACATATATATGAATTCCTTTTATCCTTTTCAATGATCCTACAATATTTCATAGGTGTATAATGGGTATCTTTTTTGAATTCATTGAGTATTTCATTGAGGTCTTCGTGGATGACTTTATCATTATGGAAAGTTATTTGAATCATGCTTTCATTTAATATCTCTATTCCTTAAAAAGTGTGTCAAATGTAACCATGTGCTGAATTTTAAAAAATGTCACTTCATGGTTACAAATGGGATCCTTATAGGGAACATAGTTTCAAAAGTGGGCATTGAAGTTAATCCTACCAAAATTGAAGTGATCCAATCAATTCCTGAACCCACATCTATTCAAGACATCCATTCATTCCTTGGTTATGCTAGTTTCTATCAGCAATTCATCCATAACTTCTAAATTATTTACCTCCCACTCACTCGGATATTCCAAAATGATGTCACATTCCATATATATGAAGCTTTCAAGAGTGATTTTGTTGAACTCAAATATGTTCTTACATCTTCCCCGATAATCCAACCCACATATTAGTCCTTACCCTTTGAATTGATGTGTGATTCTTTTAATAGGGAAATTAGGGCCATTCTTGGTAAAAGAAGAGTAAATATTCCTCATGTCATCTATTATGACTCAAAAACATTAGATGAAACTCAATATCACTACATTATGACTGAAACGTAACTTTTAGAAGTGGTTTTTTCCTTGGATAAATTCCACCCCTATCTCTTAGGTTCCAAGATCATCATTTTACAGACCATTTAGCTTTGAATTTATTGCTTAAGAAAAGTGATTCCAAACCAAGGCTAATAAGATGGATCTTAATGATCCAAGAGTTTTACATTGTAATTAAATATAGACCTAGAAAATAAAATCATGTGGCTGATCACTTGAGTAGAATTTATAATTATTCTCATTCTAAAATAATTGATCCTAAATTTCCAACTGAACACCTCTCATCTATCACTACAAAGTTACCATGATATTCCCCAATTGTAAACTACTTGGTTTCTAGTTTTTTTATTGAAAATTTTTCTAAATAAAAAAAGTGAAGTAGAAAAGTGATTCAAAATTATATTTTTGGGAAGATAATAAACTTTGGAAAACTAGGGTTGACATGGTAATTATGATATGTGTTTATGAAGATGAGCATTCCTCCATCTTGTAATTTTTTCACTCAATGGCTGGTGGTGGTGAATTTGGACCACAAAGGACCTATAAAAATGTCCTTGACTCAGGATTATTCTAGAATTAACTCTTCAAGGACTCACATGAGTTCTATCAATCATGTCCCACTTTTCAAAATTTTGGCACAATTTCAAAAAGAAATTAAATTCCACAAAATCCCTTAATATTATATGAGATGTTTGATGTTTGGGGCATCGATTTCATGGAACCATTTATCCCTTCCAATGGATTATCATATATTATGATGGATATTTATTATGTTTCTAGGTGGGTAGTGGAAAAACCCACTAGAAAGGATGATTCACACACTATTAGTGAGTTCTTAAAAACCCACATTTTCCATTGATTTGGAACACTGTGTGCCTTGATTAGTGACTTAAGAACTCATTTTTCTAATCAAAACATGGAATCTCTTCTGAAAAATAATAGGTTTTTATATAAAACTTCAACTACATATCACCCCCAAAAAATTTCATGGCTAAACTTGATAATAGAGAATTGAAAAGAGCTCTTAAGATAATTTTAAATCCCACCTAAAAATACTAGCCTAAATGACTTGGTGAAGCACTTTGGGCTCATCAAACTGACTATAAAACACCCATTGGGTTGTCTCCATTTAGGCTAGTTTTTGGTAAATCATGTCATTTACCAGTTGAAATCCAACATAAGTCATTTTGGGCTATGCAAACATGTAATTTTGACGGTGAAAAATATGGTGAAGAAATATTTTTCCAGCTGACTGAATTAGAGGAGCTTAGAATTGATTCCTATGAGAATTCCAATTTCTAGAAAGAAAAGTCCATGGTAATCCTTGATAAGCACATCCAACGAAAGTTATTTCATGAGGTGAAAAGGTAATGATCTTCAATTTTTCATTTCAGCTTCACCCAGGTAAGATTAATTCTCATTGGGGACATTCTTTTATTATTACTAATGTTTACCCATTTGGTTCATTGCAAGTCCAAGGCCCCTCTTCCAAAAGGAAATTCACAGTTAATGTACATCAGTTAATGTATCACCGTGATAGGACACACATCTCTTGAAACACATTGACTTCCATAAAATCCCCAACTTCTATAGTTTAACCACCCCTAGATGAAGATATTGACCCACCAAATCCAAACTTGGGGCACCTCTTTCCCTTTAACTCATCCTCTCTCTATATCTCTCTATTCTTCTTACTCTCTCATTCTCATTTTTTACCACTTTACTCATTAATATTTTTATTTACTCTTTCTCTTTTGTATGGGTGTGTATTTATAAAAAAAGTAAAAATAAAAAATAAATAAATGTGAGAAAAAGAGTTAAAATTACTCACTATACACTTTTTGAAAATTTTTACAACCACTTTGGGGAGTAAAAACGACATGTTTTCATCTCAAAAATTTTATACTTTCAACATAAATTTGGATAAAGAATCTTGTTTCAAAAAAAATTAATTCTTAATTTTTTATTTGGAAAATGATTCTTCCCCAACCTTGAGGAAAAAAATTAGCTCTCATGCTAATGTCACCTATGAACATATTTTAATTTTGTGTGTTTTTCACCCCCAATTATGAGTCTTGAGTTTGTGGACCTTCAATTTTAATTTCCAAATTTTCTGTTCATTAATATGATAGAGGCACTTTTTGAACCAAATGAGAATAAAAATATCCTCCCATTACCCTTACATTAATCATCCTTTGGAAATACCCTTAGAGCTTATGAAAAACGTTTTCTTAATACCCAAATTACAGTTCGAAAACCTTTTCCCACCCAAAATCTACTTGGATTTTCATTGCATAATTTTTTTAAATTTAAGTGTGGGGGGAATGGTTTTAATTTTGGGTATCCATTTATTTATTTTCAACATGTTATAATATTATTTAGGGAAATAATCTATTTAAGTGTAGGGGAGAGGTTTTCATTTAGTGAGTTTGTGGAATGGATTTTCATTTAGGTAATTTTTTACAAGTTATTGAAAATTGTTCAAAAAATGAAAAAAAAACAAAAAAAAGGATTGTATCTTGGGAAGGTCAAAATTCACTCTTCCTCAACCTTTGATATTATTATAACTATTACAATTAGTGTTGTTAAGATATAAAATATGGTTTAGGATATGAGTGTGAGATTTGTTTCAAGTTAAAATTTAAAAAAAAAACAAAATAAAAAAGAAAAGAAAATAAATAACACTTTCATTATATATTCATGTGTCATTGGGAGAAGTTTTGTGTCTTGTACATATTTTTCATTTTCATCCCCTTAATATATTA
Organism: Viscum album; assembly: GCA_963277665.1. NCBI lineage: Eukaryota > Viridiplantae > Streptophyta > Magnoliopsida > Santalales > Viscaceae > Viscum > Viscum album. Next base: position 1,063,904,929 of record OY728134.1, on the reverse strand, counting down.
TCCATCTATTTTGTGTCATCCTTAACACAATAATTCCCTTGTAAATATATTTTTCCATAACCTTCCATGTCTTATTTCAAATTGTGCATTGACTTTTCTATGTTAGTATTTTACCCCTATTTTTCTCTCTCTTGGACATTAAATTCCTACCACCCCATGGCCACATAAAACCACATAAAAATACCTCTTGATTCTTGTTCACTTTAGGATAGGTAATGGAAGTTGAGATATCTTTCAAATTATAATATTTTCACTTTTTGTTGGTGAATGAGTGAACCTTTATAAATAAATTTTTATCATATTGAGAGGAGTGAGTTCTAAGTGCCCACATTTTCCATTTCTAAATTTGAGCATGAAAAATGATTTTTTTGGAACATTTTTTCTATAAAAAATTATGGTAGAATTTAGTATGTATGAGTGAAATGGTCTAAGTTAATTCTTGTAATAAATCCTCAACACTTTGTACTTATGATCAAAATTATCTTGTGAAGTGGGTGTTAATTTAATAAAATATAAAGCAAAGCTCAAGGATATCATAAAATTAAAATACCCAATAATTAACTCACCCCAATATTTATCAAATTTTTAAATAAAAAATCATCCATTAATAAATTTGATTAAGCTATGCAAACAAACCCTCAATTAAAAATACAAACAAAACAAAAACAATCAACTATTAAAAAGTACCATCATTGAAGCATCAAACTGAGTGCCTCTATACACGTTAGTAGAGTACTGGACCCTTGAATGGTCAATAGGCGACAATCGACCATGCTTTAATGTTCTTGTTGTAATCCTTGATTGAATCTTGTGTTTGGGTTCATTTTTCAGTTTGAGCATCCTACATGGGTTTCCCCTTGTGTTGTGGGTTTGGTTTGTGTGGAAGGTTTGTGGTTCTTGTTTTGAGTTCCCATGTTGGTCACCCTGAGATGGTGTTATTTTGGGATTTAATGTTGGTTATGTTAGTCAAGTTATTATGGTGGGGAGAACCATCTTATGTTCTCTTATTGTTTTTCATGTTTCGGTGTTCTCTAGAATTGGTTAGGTGTGATTGGTGAAGTGAAAGATCACCCCGAGGTTTGTGTTTTTTTCAGATTGTTTCAGATTTGGGACCAAGTTCCATTTACCTTTCAGCTAGGTGACTTTATAGGGGCAGAATGTGTTTGTGGTGGGGAGAATTAACACACCCTAAACATGAAAATTCATTTATTTTATTCTTTTCTTGTCTTTATATCCATTGGTTGAAGATCAGGAAGATTCCTGCTTTGAATTTTTAAATTTTTGGTTGAAAAATAAAGTTTTGGGATTAGCAGCAAGGGGTTCAAAGGTAGAGCACAATTAAGGTAAAATGTAAAGCTTATCCCAGGTAACTATGATTCTTATCTTAGGGTACATGGGTAAATATCATTGGTTGTTCATGGTTTGGGAAACCATGCGGAAACTATGTTAGAGGTTCTATCTATTTAGACAGTTGAGACCGCATGGTTTGTGAATGGTTTGGAAAATCGTGTGGCCAAACTATGTGAGTTACCCAAAAATGATAAATCTTAAAATACCTAATATACCCTCCCCTATTTTTACCCTAAATCAAAACCCCCTCCCCTTGTTATATTTTTGGCGCATGAAGGGGTCCCAAAACCCCTCTCCATTAGCTTCACCTCCCTCCTTTGATTCTCCTCCAAGCTTCCAAGGTAAAATTATTTAAGTTTTTGGTTTATTTATTCTTCCCCTCTCTCTTCTCTCTTGGTTATTGGTTCTTCTTGGTGGTTTTATCCCTATTTTAAACCCTAGTGTTAGGTATGGATGATTTTGGTTGATTTATTTGATGTTAGGGTGTGTAGATCGTCTTTTTGGTTGTATTCTTCCCTCTTTGAGAGTTTCATCTCATCTGCACTCTGTTGAGGTCAGTGTTTCCTTCCATTTCCTTTATATCTCATTCCATTTGATTCTTTATGATATCTAAATAATATATAAATATTTTTTTATATACTTGTGGTGTGATTTTTTGGCTTGTTATGGTGTTTTTATGTTGGAAAAAATTGGTGGAAGTGGTTCTAAAGTAGTTTCTTTAAACATGTTATATATTTATGAACACACGGTGTTTGTTAAAATGTAAATTGTTATTTTAAAGTTAAATTGTATGATTTTAGTGTTGTTTGTCCGTGTTAATATTTTGATTTCAATTTTAGGTTGTGAATTTGGAAATGTGTGTGTGAATTAGTTACTTTTATGGCATGACTATCACATGTGGTTGTTGTATTTTTTTAAAACAAGTGTCGTTTATTTAAAAAGATTTATTTAGAGTAAATTGGTATAAGAATGTAATGAAAGTTGGATTTAAAAAATAAATGGGTTTTTTCAAGTGATATTCTTTTTTGTGATTTATAAATTCATCTTTTAATTGTGAAAGTATTTTTAATCATGTTATAAAAAGAGTTATTAATGTGAACGTTAATTTTAAAGGGGTTATTCTAATGGAAACACTTGGTTTTCACAAGCATTATTCTAGTAGTGTTTTAAAATGGATTTCATAAATTTAGTAAGTTGTGTTAAATGTATTCCTAAATGGTTTTGGTGTGTGTATAAACTTGGGAAAGGGGATTTTCCCATGATTTAGTTTTTTATATGTGTTTTTTTAAGGTTTTGTAGGCTCTTTTGGCTCTTAAGATATGTTTTGTAAAATGATTAGTGTAAAGGCCCATTTGGAATTGTGCATAAAAGTGGTGTTTAACATTTATTTGGAAATGGTTTTGTAAATGTATTATAATTGATAATGTTGAAGGCCCATTTCACATTTTAGAATGTTTTGAGAAATGTTTTGAAAGATCATGTGATGTGATGGTCTAGTTGGAACTTGTGGAAGGATTTTAGAGATATGGGAACACCTATGGAGGATTTCACAAGAGTGGATTATACTATAGTTGATGTTGGTGTTTGGGGTAGGAAAGTGTATTAGTGGTAGGTAAGCTGAGTCACACATGTGAGGGACTCCTCCTTTCACCATGTACTATTAACATAGGTTTCCTTTCCATCTTTATAGGGTCGAGTAATGCTTGATTTTCAACCCCAATTAGAAGTATTGGTACCCCTTGGTTGTTTTAGAGGCTAGGTGGGATTGTTCCATTAGATTGGTATTTAGAACATCCAATGAGTTATTGACTATGGATGTACAATATATGTTGGTAGGTGAGTCTGATCTGAGTACATCCAGGGATCGCTCTAGGGATGTTTAGGAAATTCCCATGGTTGCATATGTATGTGCTTTCTTACATTATGTTACACTTTGTTTCTTATTTACATAGCTCTAGGGATGTTTAGGATTTATATATTTCAAACTAGTGTTTGTGGACTCCTTCAGGAAAGGAAATTTATGGATTCTTTCATGATTTCCTATTGAGTTGTTAAATCTCACACCATACTTATACAATTCAGTGTTGTTAAACCTGAGCTATTTTATAGGTTTAGGTTTCTAGTTTGAGTTTTCTTTGGAGCAGGTTGGTCTTATGGTTGGTGGTGACCAATAGGTCACATGGAGATCATGCAGGTGTTGTTTTATTTTAGTTTTGTATTATTTTTTTTGTTTTTCATTTTTTGTATCTGGATTAGTTTTTATATTTATTTATATTCAGTTATTATTAGTTCTTCTTTGTGTTCAGTCTATTTATTTTATTCTGGTTTATTGGGAAAAATCATTCCCATGGTGATTACTTTGATTCCCGGCACTAGTGTTCAGCCCATGGGGATCAGGAACTCCCTTCAGGCCATGTCTCAGACTGGGTTAGATGTCGGGTTGGATGGAATCTCAGATTGGTTCGTGAAAATTTCATTCATTAATAACAAATAATACCATATACATGAACATATCATTTTACAATTAAATTTATAAGTAATGAATAATTCTATGCACATAGACATTCCATTTAGAATTTCATTATAGCACATTTAACATCCATAAATAATCACTTTAATTATAATTAATAAGGTGGAAAGTGTGTATGTCTATAACAATTCCCATTTATCAAGTTCCTCTAGACATTCTATTTTAATAATTATGCCAACAAACCTTAGAAGGGTGTTTGGTTACACAAACAACAAGGTCTTGATAAACAATTAAATATAAGGGTCGTACATATCATTCCAACCCATTTTCATTCAAATTCATACATCATAATTCAACATGGGCCTTGTATTAATACATTCTTGATATAAATTAAATCAATTCATTAATCATCATTTAATTATTTTTGTTTTAAAATTCAGACCAAACACACTCAACGGTGTTTTGGATTAATACACACATTCATCATCAAGGGAATATGAGAAACACACCCATGGGGTGGTCCAAACTAAGGTATCATCCTCTAATAATATCTAGGGTTTATAAAGACTCTAAATAGTATCTCAATCAATTTAAATTAAACGCTTACACATTTAAGGAGTGACTCACAGAGAATCCAAGGTGCGACACAATAGCACATTTTATAAACATGAAAGTCTTTAAGGAAAAAGCATGAGACAACCAACCTTACACCAAGAGGGTTCAAAATTGTCCATTATCAGACTTTAACTCTATATGAATTGAGATAAATAAAAAGAATCGATAAACAACCTGAAAATAGGTCAAAATAGCTTTCATGGATGTAACACTCCATACAGAAATATAAATAATCAAAGAGAACTCAAGAGCTTACTGAGGTATATCCAACACGATGAATGGTGATTGAATTAGAGCTCGGATTAAGGAGATTCAAAGATCCCTATAAGAGTGATAAGAGCTATGATTGAGACCACCCAAGAACCCTCATGTTTCCTGGAGAAGAGGGGTTGATCCCCTATTAACCCTTAAAAAACTAGCCCCGCGAGATATATGATGCAAATTGGTTTCATGATATTAACTAGATACACATCATGAATTCCTCAGAGTAAGCACCTATAATTTCACATCCCAAATATTCCAATATATACCCGATGAAACCCATTCACTTTATGAATGAGATTTATAATGTGAATGGACTACAGTAGATGTTTCTTGTATCTTGGCATTCCTATTCTTACTTCAATGTTCATCCAAACCCCCCGAGACTTCCACCATATCCTAACACACATATGAAAATGTCATTTCTGGATTTTTTAACCCTTTGAACCTCACTAAAAATCCTAAATTCCAAAATGACGCATCCACTAATGGAAAATTTCAAATTCCATTGGAAACTTCATCTATTTCAAAACACGAGATCTTGCATCCCTCACCATTGGATTCATAAAATCATATTTCTTGTAAATTAAAGTATAAAGGACCCATATTCCCCTTCTCATAAACCATAATTGGACCTAATAAGTTATTTAAAGGGTTTAAGGTAGGAATTAAAATTTCTGACTGCATTAACTCACATTTCCTTGATTTGTTGAGTGGACTCCCCAATCTAGAAATTAGTAAATCATATTTCCTCAACTTTTTCCTCTTAGTTACACCAATTCCTTATTGAGTAGTCAAATCTTGATGTGAACTAATTTAATTTGGCCCAAAACTTAATGTTAGAATTAATTGATAATTGAAATCACCTTGACTTGTTCTGGTCAAGAACATTAAACTATGGTTTGATTTTAACTTAAATGGTGGAAGGTTATACTAACTTAAAGTATATATAATTGGGGGATTTTTATCTTTATGTGAAAATTTCCCATTTCATACTAATTACATGATTTTTAATATTAATTGGATTTACTTAAGTGACTAAAACTGTCTTATATAGAGTTTAATTATAATCCAATTTATTTTAGTTCTATCTTACATGCTTATTAAGTCATTAATTCATGTGATCGTGTTAAAACATCCATAATGAAATTAAACATGAAAATTGAACGAAATAAAATAATACAGTGGTATAATCATGATATTTTACTAATTGTTGGTTTATCTTGTGTAAAATAAACTAACCAACGACCTAGGGGGAAAACACCTTGAACCATAACTTGGTTTGTGTTTTAGCTCTCTACCTTTCCACCAATGTGCCCCTTGGATTGGTTTCACCTCAGCTCCAAAATTGAACCACCTATACTCGCTTGGGAGCTCCATATATTGCATAAGATTTTACTCACATGCATGTGAGTGGAAAAAAAGGATTGGTTAAAGTGTTTACATAAAAGTAAATCATGGTCTCATGATCCTTTACATAATGACAAGAGAGATGAAGCGCAGGTCATCAATTTAATTTAATAATAAATTAAAAGTAAACCAATCACATAAAAAGGTTTGCTCTATTATTATGATCATCCATATACATGAAATGAAATATGTATTTAATAAAATTATCAATCAATTATAATCATTATAATTTAAGATAAATTATGTTTGAATCAATTAATTATATTATTTAATTAATCAATTCTTTTATCTTAATTATCATCTGATTTTTTTTGATATTCTCATCCATCATAATTTTAAACAAATTAAATAAACATATTTAAATTTAACTATGTACAAAACATGTACCTTAGATGCAACAGGATGAGTACCAATCCAAACTACCAAGTATGTATTATATTTTTATACTATTTACTCATACGGTATATGGAATACACCATTTATCATTAAATTTCAAGGTTTGTATGAGTCAAATGAATGACACACAGAACATGTGTTATTTATGTAGTGTTTTATTTTTAATGCATATATATTAATGACTATATTATGACTTATACATGGTATTAAGCTTCAAAAATTTCACAAATAATAATTATAAATTTAATATATATATATATATATAACCCATCTCATAGATTCATAGTAAAATAAATGACACGCTATACAAATATTGATATGGTTTAAGTGGTATAATAACTTAATTTGGAATTCTATGTAATTTAGTGATATACACAACATGTACAATCTAACTATATGTCATTTATAGTTCTCACCATCTATATGTGACACACACTTATGGAATCAACATGTAATCATGCCATGAAAATTAATAAAGTACATGGCATGTACATGGGACACACATCATGTGGTCTCTGAGTTACATGGTCACCAGTCTTCTAGGTATTGTAAGAAAATACATGGTCCATATTTTACTAATGGACTACATATCATGTATAAATGTTACATGTCATGCAGTACTATAAATTGTGTCCCAAGATAGCTTGGTCGACATGCCATTATGTTGTGTATTTAAAAACACACCATATGTAATAAATGCACATGGATTTAATTAATTCTTAATTAATTCATGAATTATCTTGGTGCATTAAAAATAGGTACATTTCATGTACTAACATGCTACATGGTGTGTACTCTTTTTCAATCCATCCAAAATCCTTCTCACCTTTTGATGATTTATTCAGATGTTATTCATTCCTAAAATTAATTTATTTTGATTATATTTTCAAGAAAAAAGAGTAAGAAGAGTAGATCTCACAATTCATATTAAATAAAAATTAAATTATAATTTAAAACTGATGATAAATGCATAAATAAATCAATCATTTTTAAATAATTATAAATAATTATGTGACTTATTTGATACCACTTGAAGTATTTGAGAACAGTAGAAGTGTCAGATGGGGTATTCCTATATTTAGTTTTTATCATAATCAATTATTAGTATAAGATGTAAATTGATGATAAATTTTGTGAGTAATGGAATTGAATAAAATATTAATTGATGTGAGAACACTGAAACTAAAATGAAGGATCATCACATAATGATTTATAATTAATTTTAAGTAATTAAAAAAATTACCTTGCGATGAATTCTTTCTTAGTTGATGAATTTTAAAATTCCTTTATGTCATACCATTATTGTGATATATAAATCAAGTGTGGATTCTATCAAGTGGTGATCTACACATTCTCCATGAATAAATGATCATCACTATAGAAATCTTCAGGTGCTAGCATAGTAGATCCTAACGCTTAATTCGTTCAACATTGATCGCTCTGAGAATCGATTTAATAAGGATTCTATTGGATATCTCTAGATTTGATAGTGTTTGTGAAGGATGAATTATCTCCATCCTTGAGAGAATTTTTGGAGAGGGATATCTCTAGGGATTTGAGAGAATTCTCTGGATTTTGTGCACAACCAAAACAAAAGGCAACACTTGTACAAATAATATAATTGGGTTTAAATAGTTCTAGGGTTCGAAAATAATAAGTGTAAAAGTTGTATTATTATTTCCTTAATCCCGACGAAACCCCATGTTTATAATAATAATATTATTATTATTATTTCTTGACATACACAAAGCTAATGAATTAATTAAATATTATTTATTCAAATAATATTTAATATATATTATTTCTCATAGAACCATTAAACTCTACCCATCATTACTCCATAATATTTATTAGACCTTGAATAATGAATATTTATTTAATACATAAATATCACTGCATTATTCTCCAAAAATGACTAAATATTATAATTATAAAATATAAATTAAATATTTATTAAATATTATTATCACAAAATATTCCCTCTAATAACTAGTGATGGAATATATGTGATCACTAAAACATGAATAATTATAAAAACCACATACATGAATTATATTTATTCAACATGTTAAATAATAAATAATATTATTATTTAACTAAGGTTCAAGATAAACTTAGTGTGTGGCCCTTTAGACCTCTTTTTTAGTGTTATTAGGTGATGTGGACTAAAGTCCATGGTTAGTATCTAGAAACATGTCAAGGCATCCATAGAGAAAAAAAATTAATGTAAAAAACATATAAAACCTTGTACATATGCTTACTGTTTAATATAATCCCTTTGTCATGATATCTCCAATCAAGATGGTTTCATGTTTGTGTCATCAGCCTATATGTTTTGTGTCTCTTTATTTGACTTTTTCTAGAATTGAACTTTCCCAAATAAAATCGTGGCCATGGATTTATTTAGGCTATATCATTTCCATCAAATGGCCTAAGATGTCAACTTCCATTAAAGAACAGAAGGGATAAATCATTTCTCACATTATTCATTATTGAAATATTACTTGTGACACACCTAATATTTCATATTTCACTATGAACATATGTAATCGTGGTTTTCATCGATACATAAAAGTACGCAACTCGTAATATCCATTAATAATATTATTAAATTCAAAGGATCAAAACACGTGTCCACAAATAGGATCATCTAATGACACATATAAATGTGGATTTCCTACTAGAAGGTCTTATTCTCATAATATACTACACTGGATATTACCAAGGGAGTACACAATGAGAAGGTACTTCAATGTCATATGATTCTCCACTCCTCATATCCTATATCATTTATGTTCCTCAAATTATTTCATCCAGCTATATAACATATATTTAAGAATACTATCATGGGACTTATGGGTTATCATCATAGTGGGAAATTTCTATGACCATTTAGTGTAACAGCTACTCTAAGGACATTATCAAATATTATATCACACAATATAATAATCTTGATATGGTAAGTGGTTTATTAATATTCAAAAATATGAATACAGGTAATTATAAATTACATATAAGTTTTTTCTTGGGCACCAACTCTAACATATTTATCTTGGGTCGCTATAATTCATTTCAAATCATAGTTTATTTATATTTTAGGATTATTTTATCTATTTATATGAATTAGGTTGAGATAACTTTATTAAAATATCTAAGTATTAGTCTATTTATAGGATAATAACCTGATGTTTTGTGGTGTAGAGACTATGTGGTTCTCCTAGAAATTACATCCCTATATGGATAATGGAAAGTGGATGCAGTTGTGGCACAAATTCACCTAGGGGTAATCACACTATGAAAGGATGGTTGAGTATCAATACATTCTTAACTCTGGTTTATGATGAGGGTTCCTAATACTTTATACCTCTCTTGAAACTTTTGGGAGATATTCTGTGGTAATCACGTTCTCTTTTCAATCCATTTTAAAGGATTTATTATGTTAAGTAATATAGGAGAACCTGACCTAAAGAAACCTAGTTTGAACTGAGAGTGGTTTTGGTTGAACTAAAAGATAATATAATAATTTTGAAGAGTAATCCATTTTAAGGTTAAATTTTTCATTTAATTATCTTATAATAATTATCATATGGTGTCAATTTTTCATCACTCGCGATTAACACCTTTTATTAATGGATGAATCCCAAAGGAACCAAGTTATCAAAGGGTTCCATGGATAATGAAAATAGTATTCCAATGAGTAAGCTAATGGGATAGGAACTGAAGTAATAAATATTGTGGTACTTATTAATAACATGAACTTATCTGAGTTTTCAAACACTCCAAATAAGAGTAAAATGGAGTTTTATAAAATATCAAGTCGTGAGGACCATAGAGGAAAGAATATTAAATATTCTACAAGTTAAATATTTGATAAGAAGTTCCTAGGGTAATGTCTCAAAGGAACGGGAGATGTTTTACGCATGGAAAAAGAGGGAATAGAAAAACAAGTTGCTAAAGGAAAATAGAGAGTTTTTTTAATGTGGTGAAGGGAAATAAAGTTTATATTAAGGTACCACTAATGGTTATAAGTTTTAAATATGGTAAACTTGGAAATTATATAAATTGATGCCCTAAACCAAGAGATAATGAGGATAATAAGCATGATAAACCTCTATAACAATGAAGATATTATACAATGGCTACTATGTAATTGGATAGTGATAATTGAGGTACACTTATCCTCCACTCCATAATTATGTATGTCTTATTAGATTTTAATTAATAATACTCTAGTATATCTAGAATGTTTTATTGAAGAAAAAAAATCATTGACACTATGATTTGACATTTTATTGTCATATAATAATTTTATTTTTATAACTATTTTATCCCATGTTTAATTTTATGGTAATGTGCCTTGTGAGAATCTTATTATCTATCCTTTAGATGAATTTAATGCAATTTTTTGAAATGTATTGAAGGAAATATTATTTGATAGAATCACATTTCATATAAACCTATGATGGTTATCAATGAAAGTATTATTATGAACACCCTATCAAATAAATTTATATAATGTGGGTCTTGATACTGAATAACAATAGACTCTGGGCTCAAATAATTAGGAAACAACTCAATATTAGGGATAAGCTAATTATGAGGGAAAATATATATTACCTAAGTTTGAAAGGTTTATACCACTCTAAAAATTATATCTTGAGTCGTATATATACTTTAAATACCCTTATATATTTTTAAGAATTATTATTAAAATTTATAGGATGCAATTTATTTAATGGGGAGAATGTAATTTTCTAATATTTTTGAATATATTTTTTTATAGATTAAAATTATGTTTGATAGATTACTATACATGATGAACCAAAAAAATGAAAACCAAGATAATTTAATAAAATAAATTTTTTAAATATGATCAATATATTATAGTTGTTAAATTGGAGGGTATCAATAGATGTAACCAACTTATAAAAACTATGTAAAATGTATATTAATATAAGATTCATTTCTCTTGCTTAAAACTACTTTTGTTCTCCACATATGTTTTTTATATTAAAATTAAATACTATTAAATTCCTAACATAAATTTTATAAAATTAACTTAATTTTTTAATTCCACATATCAAAATTAACCTAAGGTTATTTTTTTAGATTTTTCTGAAATAGTTGATTTAAAAGTGAATAGTGAAAAATGTAGTTTTTACCAAAATGATAAATTTTATGACTTTTCCATTATAAAAGGAAGACTTGAAATTTTATTAAAAAAATTATTAATAAAACATGTATTTAAGGGGCAAAAGTATTCATTTTATATATTATTCTTAACTTATATAACCTATGTTTAATTTCTAGAACTTAGGTAACATTGTATTCGAATTTAAAAATACAGTTTTTAGTCTTTTCTTTTAATTAAATATCATTTTGTTAAGGTTTTGTTTTTTATTTATTTTAAATAAAAATAAAAAATTATATAATAATCAAATTTATATTATCAAAATCAAAAACATTGATAATTTTTTCCTATACATAAATTTTAATATTAAAAATACACTTTTTCTAAAATTAGGGTTTTAGGTGTTACATGCACTAATGTTAAAATTAATATTTATTACACAAAGAAATTTTATTTTATAAAATTTATTTAAAATTTATAATTATAAGTTAAATATTATTTAATAATTACCATTTTATTTTTATGCATAAAATGAATTACTTAGGTAAAAACTAGTTACAATAGTAAAAGCCAAAAACGGTAAAAATGGTTAACCAAAGGGGTAGAGGTAAAAACATATTAAAAAAATGTTTATAATTGTTTGTTTGAGTTTTTTCATTACAATAAAAATATCTATAATCCATTATTTTATATTTTTTATTCTTCTTGACATGTAAAGTATGTGTTCTCTTTATATTAATATGAAATATTTACAAAAAAGGTCATTCTCACCACTTATAGAAGGGATCCATCACTACCCCTTCAAAACCACTCCAAATTTTAGGTTTTGTATTAAAAGATACCATATTTGATTCCCCTATAATTCTATTTCACTTACTTAACCTTTTTTACACAATATATTGGCCTAATTTCTACTATTCTAAGGAATTCTCCAAGGGAAACTCAAAGTTCTCAACATGAATACTAATATTTCCCTAACATTAAATCTTTTCAATATTTCCCTTTAAAAAATATTTTTCATAATATTATATGATTAATTAATTATTTCTAGTATACTAAATGTTTTTATGTTTTGTGAATAACCCTTAAACACTTTTCACCTATTTCATTAAGAAAACCGAAAATTTTATTCGTGCGTTTGTGCAGACTATCGCCACTATGTAGTAACTTATCTCATTTTTCAACTATTTTATTTATTATTTATTAAAATTTATTAAAATATGATTAAAAACCTTAAAAATATCTAAATAATTTAATTCTTCTTCTATATTAAGGATATTATTCAAAAATATACCACTTTCATAACCATACTCATCCATTAAGTAGGGTATATTCATTTTAGGGTCAATCAGACCACATACTTGAATAATACTATAAACTAATATCATAGATGAATAAGATAACTTAATTACTAATAATATATTATATAAATAATTAAATAATTATTTTATTTTTTTTCTAAAATGGTAACATTAATATTAAACTCATTAATTAATATACCAATGTTCATTCATAAAAAATCACATAAACTTGCTCATCGTAAATTTCATATTTAAGAATCATAATTGAAACTATAATAGAATTAAATTATAAAATTATAGATAATTATAATTTAAAAATTATTATACCTTTTATTATCTAGTAATTATAAAATTTGGGATAAGAACAAATAATAACACCACTGCTATGAAACTAGTTTAAAAATATCAATATTACTCACATATGGTATTGAAAATAGATAATAAACACTAATATACATGTAGAGAATATTTATAAATGAAAATTATAAAAGGTTATATATATAAATAAGGTTATGAAATTGGTGATTAATATAGTTATTTTTGTTATAATGTATATTCAAGTTCTTTAGTATAAGTCAAGAATTAAGGTAAGGGGTTATTTATCTCAAATTTAATTTCATAAGATATATTTCTTATTATGCACCATGATATATTTAATATGGTGTGATTATTTCCTATTTTATTTATTTTAATATATCTATGTAATTCATGGGGTTTTTATAGATATATAGTTTTCAAAATTTAAATTAATTTTGATTTATAGGGTACCAAGTTTGTGAATGTCTTGAGTTAAAATGATTCTTCTTGAACTTATTTCTTTCAAGTTTGGTTTCTTCCACCCTAAGATTTTATTTCATGGTACTTTATCATCTTTTATAGTATAGAATTAATCTTTAATTCAAAAAAAATTACATGATTAATTTCTTCCTCAAAAATTATATCATTTTCAAGAATAATTCTCACCCTCTTTAACAATAGTTTCCCCACATTATCCATATTTTCCTTTCCCATCAATGTTTTAATTTATAACTAGAAACCTATTTATTTTTAATTTAATGTGAACTTAATATTTCTATTATACCCTTTTAAAAGGATGATTTTTTACTCTTTTTACGATGTGTATTTTTAATAAAGCTATTTCAAAATATTAATAAAGGGTTTTCTGTCTATTTAAAATAAGGTGTTTTATATTCCAATACACACTTCTTTTGGTAGAATTTATTTATTTTCATAAATATATTATTGAAGTTTATTTTTACAAGTAAATTTTTTCCAAAGTTTTCACTTCACATTTTTTAAGTCTTTATGTCTTTTTCAAGGCGCCTTTTTTATGATTGTTTTTAAAGAGTAAAAGTTTTGAAAATGTTTTTTCATCACATTTTTTAAAAATATATGTACTTTCAAGGCTTAACTATTGAGATTTATTTACAAATATTTATTTTTAAAATTAATTCTTTTCAATTTATCAAAATTGACCATTCCAAAAAAATACTTTTCAAAGTGACCTATAATTTCATCACTTAGGAAAAAAATAAAAACATTATCTAAAACTCTTATGATTTCACTAAAATTTTTCTATTTATCATAAAAAGGACTTATTTACTTTAAAGTTATTATTTATGAACCAAAATCTAAATTTCTTTATTAATACTATTTTGGGTTGATTGAATTTTGGGTATTAACCATTTACATTCTTGAGTTCAATGTTGATGATACAATCTGAAAATGTTGTGAAATCTATTTTTCTTTACATGGGTTATTTATAGTATAATGAAATATTGATTTCCAATGGCACATATATGTATGGATTATTGAAGGTTGAAGTCTTATATCACCCTATAATTCATTGTTTAAGGTTGTATATCTCATGAGATAATGATTTTTTACATGGGTATAATTATTGTTATATGATGATCTCAAGGTTGTGTGTGGGTATAATTATAGTTAAGCTATGATCACAAGGTTGTGTTTGGTTATACTTTCAGTTAATTTATGATCATAAGGTTGTATATGGGTATAATTTTGGTTAATATATGATCACAAGGTTATTTTTAGGAATAATTATAGTTAATATATACTCACAATAATGTGTGTGGGTATAATTGTGTTTAGTCTATGATCACAAGATTGTGTGTGGACATAATTGTGGTTAATATATGTTAAAAATGATATGTTTTCTTATAAATATTAGTATGTGAAACTCTTATTAATATTCTTATTCTTATCATGGATCTTGTTTATTGACTAATGTTTCCACACTCATTTTATTCATGTACTATATTATGCTAAGTCATATATCATGACTCATGATTTTCGATATATTCTTTGTTGAGAATTATTTTATTATGTATCTTGATTATACCCATATGCTCATATTATGCTCACTTATGATATTTGATTGTTATCTCTTATTTTTACCCATACTGATCATTTTTTCTCACCTCTTTATTATATTTCCATTCCTCGGGTTAAGAATATGAACATAACTTATGAGAAGTCTAGAAGGGAGTATAGTTCGGTTCAATTATATAGATTTATTTTCAACTATCATAATATAAGTTCCTTATGTTGTTGATCCTCAAAGACACTAAAACTTTTGTTCTTGGAAATTTTTGATTACATGTGAGATTTAATGTTTAAATTATGGAAATGGTGTAAAATAATGGTATGTTTAGATTGGTCTTATATAATTTATAATAAAAAAATACATCGATGATACAGTTGAAAAATATAAATCTAGATTGTTATCCAAGGGTTTTTCTCTAAAGAAAATAATTGATTATTTCAATACCTATACTCATGGTTCTAATACTACTTCTATTATAATTATTTTTTCTTTAGCTTCCACAAATAATTTATAAATTAACCAAATAGATGTTAAAACAACATTATTAAATGATGAATTAGATGAAGAAATGAATTTAGAAAAACTAAAAGGATTCACAATACCTGGTAAAGAAAATAAGGTTTTCAATTTGGTATTATCCATATCTGGTTTATAAAAAACTTCAAAACAATGGATAATGAAATTTAATAAAGTAAATTTATCAAATGGTTTTTTAGTTAATAAAGCTGATAAATGTGTTTACAGTAGGTTTCATAATAATTATGGTGTAGTTATTTGTTTATATTTTGATGACATGATAATATTTTGGACTGATATGAATGAAGTAAATGAGGAGAATTCTATTTTATCTAGAAACGTTTATATGAAATACTTGGATAAAGATAATGTCATTTTTAGAATCCAAATAGTTAGAAATAAGAATTTTATTTAACTTTCCCAGTCTCCTTATTTTTAAAAGGTCTTAAAGATATTTGAATAATTTGATTTCTCACCATTTTCTACCTTATATGCTTTTGGGAGTAGGATGCTACCAAATCCTAGTATGGTGGCTGCTCAACTATAATATGAAAGTGTTATTGGTTGTTTTATACATTCCATGATAATAACAAGACCCAATATTTCTATGTTGTTATAAAGTTGATCAAGTATAAGTATAATTTGGGTTATGTAAAATGGGATGTATTTAAAAGAGTACTCAAATATATTAAGGGTACTATAGAATATTGTATATGTTATAGTAGAAACCCAAGGGTGTTAGACGTATTTTCTGATGCGATGTAGATAAATAATTTGTAGGATTTCTCTTTTATGAGTGGTTAGGTTTTTACACTTAGATATGGAGATATATCTTGGGAATTGAAGAAAAAAACCAATATAACAGACTCCATATCGGCCTCTGAGTTTTTTTTTAGAAGATACTAGAAAATAAGAAGAATAGATTATATCACTTTAATCAGATATTCCATTATTTCCTATATTGATGTATTTGGTTTCTATACATTGTGATAGTCAATAAATGATGGTCAGGGAATTAAATAATACTTATAATAGAAAATCAAGATGAATTGGTCTCAAACATATCTATGTGAGGTAGTTGATACAAGACAGTATCATAAAAGTGAACAAACATAGATCAAGCCAAAAATTGGTGGATCCACTAAAAAATAACTTTCAAGGGAGTTGGTGTATAAATTTTTTTTGGATATGGGTTTAAATTCCATTTCAAAAATTCATCAATAATGGGACCTCAAATTAACATTTTATAACTTTTCATGTAAAAGTTCAATGAATGGAATGTACATGAGTTGACCCAAGCACAAAAAAATGAGTGCATTAGATTTACACCATTGAAAGTTCAATGATAAATCCACCTGAAGTTCGTCCACCTCCAGACTCTATGGATAGTATCAAGCCAATCCACCCTAAC
This sequence comes from Viscum album, assembly GCA_963277665.1. Taxonomy (NCBI): domain Eukaryota; kingdom Viridiplantae; phylum Streptophyta; class Magnoliopsida; order Santalales; family Viscaceae; genus Viscum; species Viscum album. The sequence goes on along the minus strand of OY728134.1, from coordinate 1,063,887,721 downwards.
TAAATGATTCATAACATAGGAAGTTGGGAAGTACCCTAAATCACAATGAAAATATTCTTACAACTAAAACACACACAAAATAATACAGGAAAATGAAAAAAAATAACATTAGTTTTACATGGCTTAAATTTTAATCATATGACCATGGGATAACACTACATGAGTTTGTTGATTTCTCCAGAAGTAAAAAAGATTAAAATTAAGGTGAATTTTCATCCACATGGTCAATTAATAACAATGATAACTTGACACCTCAAAAATATACTCCCACCCACATTACATAGAAGGCCCCATTTGGTAATCTGATAATTTTAGATTCCTAAAAATTCATTCATTAATCTGTTTCAAAATACAAGTGATAATCCCCAATTTCATTCCTCAGTCTAACCTATGATCATTGATAACTGAATAGTTTTCCTACACCTCACGTTTTTCACAAACTCCATGTGAAGAATGATTCAATAATAGACATGACTCTTCTATCGATAAACTCATTGTTCAAACATCCAATAAAATGCTTTCTAGGAATTTTGGTGGATTACCTTCCTGCAAATAATCCATTGGGAACACCTATTGAAAAACCTTATATCATTGAATTCTTCCTACCACTAACTCCTGGTGAAATGATACATGATCTATTGATAAACTAAAACAGGGTTCTTAAAGAGACTTGACAATATTAACAATCTCTAACTTCATGAATACTTCACGAATCCCTAGAAATATTCAACTCATCTTTATTACTGTAGTGATATCTAACAGAATTCATTCATTCACCCCTTACATAAAAAATTATATTATTTCCCCATATTTCTTAGACCATCACTTTGGAGAACATATTCACTGAGTTTTTTTTCAACAATATTCTACCGCTCTATTTTCCCATCTTCCATCAAATTTTAGATATAATGTTACTTTAGGTCAATATGTTTGTCCCTCACATGAAAAACTAAATTTTTCTCCATATGGATGGATCTTTAAATATCACAGTAAATTGCCCCACTGTAATGCCCCAATATTTTACTATATATCTTTCCTTTAAATAAATCTATTATGTTTAATAGGTTGCTTCACATGTAACGTCGAACCAAAATGAACCACGACGCATTAGATAAAAGTTACTAATATAATTTAAGAATAATAAATCCCCTGGTAAATAAAATATTTTAGTAAATTATAAAATTCATACAAAATATCATTAAGAACACTAAATGTTTTAAAAGGTAATTTTTCAATAAATATAGTTTTTATACATATATTTTATTTTCGTTTAAAATGTAAATTTATAAATTTTAGAATTTGAATTTTTAAAATTGAACTTAATTTTTGAATTTATCATTTTAAAATTAGATTAAGGTGTTTTTTAGAGATTTTTATAAAATAATTTATTTTTAGTTGAATAGTAAAAAAATAAAGATTTTGTTATTATCATTGCTTATATGACATTATCATGGTATAAGAATGACATAAAAGTTTTTCAAACATTTTATTTATAAAAATATATGTTTATAAACTAAAAAAAATCATTTAAAAAATCTTTTTAGAACATATAAAACCTATGTTTAATATTTTAGAAACTTTAGTAATATTTTACTCTAAAAATTATTTAATTTGCTTATATTAAAAAAATCAGTTTTCATCAATTATAGAAGATAAATCTAATAAAATGGATTTTATATTTTATATCAACATGTTTATATTTTTTAATAAGGTCAATTTTGTTTTTTGGCACAAAAATAAGTTTACTGGGAATAAAGTAAATGACAATGATAATGGTAAAACTGTTATTTTCAAAAAATTGTTTTATTAATTTCATGTAATTTTTATATAATAAAACAAATTAATCACTTATCAAAAATGAAATTAATATAATTTTTAAATATATATATAAATATATGATCACTAATTAAATTTTAAATCAATACTAAATAAAATTAAGAACACTTAATGGTCAAAGCAACATTTTTTCACAAAATAGTTTTTCTATATATTAAATATTTTAATTTAAAAGTTGATTTAATATTATTTATAAATTTATTAAGGTTATATTGGTATTAAATTCAGGTTCATAACACCCAAATTTTGTAATATTGGTTACCTTATATTTTTAATAAAATATAAATTACTTGGGTAAAAACTAATTACTAAGGTAAAAAATGATAAAATGTAAAAATAAAGTGGTAAAATGGATTGAAATATGTTTAAAAATGTATAAAAATGAGTTTTATAGGATTTATAAACATTTTCTCACCCCCAATTCTATTATATAATACTTTTTTATTCATTTACCCTTTAATAGTGTCATTACATTATTAAAAATTAATGGTTATTCACAAAATTTCCATATTCTTCACTTATAAAATGGCATCACCTCCATTACTTCATGTCACACCTATACCTTTTAATTTAATCATAAAACTATTTTTTTATTATCCTCATATAAAAATATCTCAATTTAATAATCCTTTAGTCTCAATTAGTTATCCTAATCCCTTCATTTCCAAGCATAATATCAAGATAAAGTTCAATGTCCCAATGAGGTTAAGTCTGTTCAACTAAGTGGGAATACAAGGTAAGAGTTTCTTTGTATCATTTTAAAATACACATGGCATGCTTGATATTTCAGATCATAATTTATTTTATATGGTGTATTAATTTCCCCATTCCTTTAATTATAATGAATATCTTTCATTTCATGATATTTTAATGTCCATCCCATGGAATCTATCTTATGTTCTTTTGATTATTACATTATCATTACAATAAGGGGTTCTTTGTACTAAATTTAATATCTAGAGACATAATTCTTATTTTACACCATGATATCTTTAAATATGGTTTTATTAGTACCTAATTAATATATTTTACCCTATTCATGTAATTCATGGGGTTTGAAGAGCCATATCATGTTCTTCCTTCAAATAGATTTCGATTCAAAATATACAAAAGTTGAAAGGGTTTTTGTTAACTCAAATATCTTTATTGAGTTATATGGTTATTGTTAAACTTATTTCTTTTATTCTTGGTTTATTCTACTAAAATATATAATTTCATAGTAAATTATATTTCCATATGGGGAAAATTACACTTTTGATTCAAATATTTCTCCTCTATATATTTCTTCCCCATAAAAGTATGCCATTGTTAAGAATAATTCTCATCCTTTCCTAGATAGCTATTTTTCTTCCTTTATATGTTTTAAAATGGTTTTCCAAATTATTTTAAATATTTATTATTTTGGAAAGAAAAGGAAATGTGATTATATTTTCTAAAGTAAATGTTTTATTTTTAAAAGCTTTTCTTGATTTTAAAAGGGGTTTTAAAGGCTTTTATTTTAAGAAATTATTTTTTAAGTGTTTTTGTATCTTCTAAAATAATTTTTTTAAATAATATTTCAATTATAAAACTTTTTTTCTAAAAATACTCTTTTGGTTTTAAATTATTATTTAAAAAAGTTTTATCAAGATCAAGTATTTCATTTTAAAGAAACCATTTTTAAGGTGTTTTGAATACTTTCAAAAAGGGGTATTCTATCTTATTTTTCAAGATATTTTTTCAAAGGTTTAAAAAAGTTATTTTTCATTGATAAAAACATCATTAATTATCCTTATGATACATTGGGTTTATTTTTAATCCATTATCTAAATCATTTCTCTAGATTTATTATGGAATGCTCTAAGAAATAATTTTCGTGAAACTCATATCTTTTCCATGAGTTAATTTAGTGATGTTTTAAGTATAGATATTTTTTATGCTCTAATGAAACACATATGTATTATTACTATTATTATGAAGTTTTGGATCCTATATATCCCTCTAATTCATTGGTTAAGGCTTCATATCACATGAGATGATGAATTTTTTGTGAATTTGATTCATAAAGCTTTGTTCAAAAGTTTATTGTGTGAACATGATATCATAAGATTTATTCACAAGTTTGTTTTTTGAATGTGAATAAAGAATCCTTTTTCAGAATTTTTTATGTTAACATGATTTGGGAATCTTTTTTCACAATTTTATAAGTTAATGTGATATGGGAATCTTGGTACATGATATTTTTTATGCTTATTTTTATTCCATAATTCCATATCATTCAATGTTTCAATGTTGTTCCATATTTTCTATGTTACTTTGATTATGACCCTTGGATCATACTTTTTTATCACAAAATTTTTCCATGTAATATGGTAGTTAATTTTAGATTACATGTCCTTCTATCATGACTTGTTAAAAACTATTATTATTCCTTGTTGTTTTTAATAATATTTTTATCCCCTACTTAAGTTATATCATATTCTTATGATCTAAAAAATGATAATATTTTGATGACTTATTCCCCTTATTGAGAATTTGATCTAACCTATTTCTTATATTTCCATTCCCCATGTTATGAAGGTGATAATAACATGTGATAAGTCTATAAGGGTGTTTAGTGTGGGTCAATTATGGAGAAACGTTCACAAGTATCATTAGATAAGTTTCTTATATAGTTGATCCTCAAAAAAACTAAACCTTTTGTTCTTTGTATTGTGTAGTTATTTTTTATATGTAATGATTAACTTATGTAAATTATGTAAAATAAATATAGGTTCATTTCATATTGTATCAAAGCCTATGTTTACAGAAAACATTTTAAGCACCAGATATAGTAGTGTGGGTATGGGGATCCTCAATTGGTATCAGATTAGGGTTTAGTTATTTTTTAGGATTAGTATAATAAAAAAAATTAGTTAAAACCCTAGATATTAGTCTAATTATAGGATAAAATCCTAAAGTTTTAGTAAAGTCAAAAATATGTGGTAATACTAGTGATTAAATCTCTTTCTGAATACTAACAAGTGGATGTGGATATGGAACAAATTAACCTAGGGGTAATAACCTCAAAAAATGTTGGTTGAGTATCAACTGAATCTTCACTCTGGTATACAATGAGTTGGACTAAGACTGTGCATCAGGTTAGAAACTCTTATGGGATATTCTTTAGTTAATCAGGTTATCTTTATGAACCATTTTGAAGGATTTTAGAACATCTTTATAGTATGGTTGCAGAACCTAATATGGGATATATAATGAATAGCCTATATTTAAGCATAGAAATTTATAAGTTAGGGTGTGTATTTCATTTATGATTAATCCCATCTATATTAATAGTTTTCCTTTAAAGATTAGGTATTATTAACTTTAATTTATCTCTATTTTATGAAATGGTTGGATCAAGGATAAATTAGGTTATAAATGGGCATAATAGGAAATGTGATGATTGTCCTAATGAGAAACCAAACAGGATGAGAGTAGGAGTACCAAATCTTATGGAAATTATCACTCAACTCTACCAAGCTATGAATAATAACACAGAACATTTTGAGCTCCTAAACATTCCAAGGAAGAAGCATCTTGTAATCATGTATTTCATGTGAAAGTGTCCACCCTACTTTTGTGACTATTCTAATCCAATTATTATGGAGAAATAGATCAATGTGATGAAAATTATATTTTTATTCTAAAATTCTCATAATAATAGAAAATTGTTATAGCTATTTATCATTTGGAAGGTGAGTATGATGAATGATGAACTCTCATTATGAATACAATGAAAATGGAGGAAGCAGAATCTATGGAATGGGAAGAGATAAAGAAATTATACTTTATCAAGTATTTCCCTCAGACTCTTTACACTAAAATATAGAGAGAATTTCTTAAGCTAAAAAAGGAGTATGGATATTTTGGTACTTATGAGGCTAACATCATGAGACCCACAAGATATGCATCTAGCTTTATCACTAGCCCTAAAATAGATATTGAACAATTATTTCGTATCCTAAAACCAAGTATTCATTTAGCATTATCTATATGAGGATTCAGATATTATGAATAAATTATTCGAAGTCAACTTATGGTGGAAATGGAAGCCAAAACCCCACATTATTCTAATGGTTTTGGAGTCACAAAAAGGAAAAAGGATATATATAGGAACTCAAGTGATAAATCACAATGAGGGAAGAAGGATCAGTCACCTTCATGTGAAAAAGTGGAAATAAGAATCCATGAACTTGCTGAAGAGGAACAGGTGAATTTTACAAGTATAAGAATAAGGGTTATAGATCTCGTGATTTTTATAAGGATATGGTAAAAACTATAGAAGGTAAAATGTATGTTATCAACCCTAAAGGATTGAGTTTTATTTTCAAAAAATAAGGATTTAAGCATCAAAAAATATCTTTATGATCAAATTTGATGACAAGATGTGTGTTGGAAACTCAATGAAGAAATCTGTATTTGTTAATAATAGAATCATTGAAAACACATGATTGAATATGAAAAGGTGGTGAATTGATGCTTGGGATTTTTTTTTGTCCCAATAGTGATGTCCAAGTTGGGTTATTGATAGTAATCATAATTGATATTCATTTTCGAATTGTTGAAAAATATGTGATTGTTCAATTGGAAGAAGTATGGAAGCAATCTAGAAGTCAAATACATTGATTTGTGTTGCATAATAGTATAACATGGTCATCCAGGAAGACCAATCCCATGGTTGAGTATGTTTTGAGAAGATAATGACCAAAAAAGGAATTTGTAAAGGTATTACGCACATGGTAGTTCATGTGGTGGAGTTATAGGACACTTTTGCAGAATTTTCAAGGCTATCATGGCCATAGTGTTGAGCATGCATTGATTAAACAATTTATTTAATTTTTTTTTATTTTTATGCTCACAAACAACCATATTTATGTTACTAACAAAGTTTCTTTTAAGTGAATTTCATGAAGATGATATTCATTATAATATTTATTTTTATTCAAGAAGCATACACAAGTCGTTAATCCATGGGAGAATATTTTATTAAATATTCTGGATATGTTTGAAAGTTATTTAGAAACACTATTAATACCATACATTTGTAAGTATAACGTATGGTTTGGGAACCTTACATTTGTAATAAAATGTATGGATCTAATACCCTATGTTGTTGGAAAAGTATGGACCAATAACCCTATGTTTGGAAGAAACTCTACATTTGAGGAACAATTGTATGGTTCATCAACTCTACTTTTGTAAAACATTTTAAACTTTCAACCATACTTTTTTAGTTTTTCTCTTTTTAAAGGAACCCTACATTTGACTATTCAATGAAGGAGTTTTAAATTAAAGATATTATTCTCATTTTCTGCAACAGTTTCACCCGAATTAAATATCTTTTTGAAGTTTTTTATGACCAATTCAAAGGCTCATATTCAATGTATTAAATCATTCCCATTTCTAAGGGAGGTTATGAATCCCTTTGAATTATTTGAATTCAAATATTCATGATTTATTATGTGGTATTTTTGGAAACTTCTTGACCTAGAGTTTTTCAACCTACAATATAAACACTGAGATATTGGTCTTCTAAAATATGATATATATATATATATACATGTATTGAAAAGAAAGAACTGTGTTATTAAAAAATATTTTATTTTTTTCTTCATAGTTACACTTTATAGATATACATGTTTTGATTTAACTAATCGATTCGATGATGTTACTGTCGCTGCTGCTATATCTTATTGTTAAATCTTCTTCTATAAGTTTGAAAAAGATTTTTTTTAGAGTTACACTTTGGAGAAATATATTTTTATTCATATATATAGAGTTTTATCTATCGTTATTTAAATAAATCATGTTCATACATTGAATATTATTTTTTTGTTGTTATGCATTATTGAAAATAAAACACATCTATCAGTTTTTGCTACAACTGTGAGTGAAAAATGTTTTCTAAATCAAATCAATCTATATTTATTTATTATATTATTGGATTCTTGGACTTAGTCATGGTGTTTAAAGAGTTTCATCTTCTCATACTAAGCTTTGGATTTATATTTCCTTGTAAAGGAACCATAAGGCCTTGTATAAGCCTTATTATAAAGGTATCAACTACCTGTACTTAGTTTTAGAAGTCCCCAATAAAAAAATTACTAATGAAAATCACCAAACTCACTAAGAGACCATTGGCGGAGTGGACTAAGGTATATTTGTCTCTTGAACCACTATATGTCACCATGTTCTTTTCTTTATTTATTTCCACTACTTACTCATATTTAAAGAGAGAAGTAAAAGAATCATTTCATATAAAGAGGGTTGTTTTGAATCTGTTGAAGGTTTCAAAGAATCACAACCCCCCCCCCCATTGTGTCTTTGTTATAATCATTCGAACCTAAAAAGTGGTATCATAGGCAAGGCTCTATTGATATATTTCTCTTTTTGTAAATTATTGAAAATTATTTTATTTATACATGATACCAATATGTAATATTAGTGGTTGTTCTCTTTTAATAAATCCCTTGATTATTATCTTCCATACAATCAAGTGAATCAAAAAAAATTGACTCTTGTGTAATATAAAAGGTATCTTCTTGCATAAAAAATCCTAAGTTAAAGATTCAGATGAAGAAAAATCCCAAATTGGATAATCTTAAAGAAGTTATGTCAATGGTCTATTCTCCTTACTTTAATGGTGATAAGTATGGATACTGGAAAACTTTATTGATTATTTATTTGAAAAAACGTAGAATATAGATTTATTTAAAGATTTTCAATGCTTATGAAATTCCTATGGAAGATCTAGAGAAATGGGATGATGATCAAGAAAAATAATATGATCTTAATTCAAAATCAATGAATGAAGTTTTCTATGGTTTATAGACTAATTATTTTAATTGAGTTTCTCAATATGATATTGCATATGAGATGTGGTAGAATATTTATGTTTCCCATGAAGGAACTGACGATATTGTACAATTAAGATATAATACCACAAAGTTAAATTTTTATACTTTCATAATGTATTAAGATGATAATATCACTCAGATGAATGGGATATTGAAAAAAAATTGTCAACAATGTTATTGCTTTGGGAGATCCAATTAAGCAATCAGATTAAGTGTTAAAATTAATTAGTTTTTTAACCACTGATTTGAATGGAATATTTGGTGTTATTCATCAATCCACGCTAGTTAAATAATTATAAATGAAATAACTTATTGGAACTTTGATGATGTATGAAGCTGAGATACAAGATGAACCTAAAAATCACATCAAATGTGAAGAAGATGCTCTAAAAACTAATATGGATGAATAATCTAATTCAATTCATCTATATTCAAAAACAAAAATTTTAAATCTTGTTAAAAGGTTTAAAAAACTATACAAAAAAATAAAGAAATGGATTGAGAAAATATATGGTGTGAATTCAAAGAGAAAGGTCATACAAAGATTAATTTTCCTTTGCTTAAAACTCAAAGGAAAGTCCGTTAAAAAAGAAAATGAAATATAATTATAAAGGCTACTTTGAGTGATTATTTTGGTTAAAATGATGAATCTTCTACAAGATCTTAGTCTGAACATAAAAATCAAATGGTATGTATTATGACTCATACTGATGAGGTGTAATATTCTTACTCTCGAAACTCTGACTCTGAAAAGCATACCAATGATGAACTGAATAAATATTGCTTTATGATTCAAGATAAATTTTAATCCTTAATGGAAGATCGTAGAAAACAAAAAAAAAATCTATGACACTATTTTATTTAATAAAGAAATTTTTTCAAAAAATATAGATTTAAAATCTAATTCTTTCAAAATTACATGTGATTTTCATGAAACAAAAATTAAAGAATTATCAGATGAATTTGACACTTTAAAACAATATTCTATTATTTTTATCAAAGGTGAAAATTATTTATATCAAATTCTAGGTAAAAATGAGATTCATAAAGGAAAACTCAGAATATGAAGTAATGGTGAAAGACCAAAATTATATAGCAATTATTTTGTTCCTAGTTTAAATAGAAAAACCATATCAACGGTTAAATGTTTTTATTTTGGTATTAATAGACCTTATGCAAATGATTGTTACTTTAAGAAACCTTAATTTTTTAGTGTTTAGAATGTTTATTATTCGAAATAATTATCTAACTTAAATAGTAGAATCTCCACACAAAATAAATATATTTGGTTACCTAAAAATTTAAGTGCTAACACTATTGGACCAAAAATCACATGGTTACCAAAAGGAACTTATATTTGATGTTTTGTAGGAATACAACATTGAACTACATCGTTAAATCATTAAGTGGTCATATGATTAGTAAATACGAATCTCTATCATAAAAAATGAGTGGTTAACTCTAAAGTAGGTCATTATCGAAAAATCATTAGAACTGTAAATAAAAATACAAGAAGTATTTCATTACTATTTTAACATATATATTTTTATTACATTAACTACTTTATATAGGGGGGATATATCTCATATTTTTAATTGATAAATCCTTCCTTACTCTTTGAATCAAGTTAATAAAACTTAGTCTACATGATTGCATAATTAAATTACTAAATATTGAAGTCTCTATAAACATTGTTTTATATGTATTTATTTAAAATATAATAATAAAACAATCTTCAGAAAACAATAATTATAATAATAAAGTAATTATTTCAATAAAAATAGTTTTATGAAAAACTATATTTCTTGTTTCTTCTTTTAACACTATTATTGTTTTTAATTTTTTTAACAATTATTTTTGTAAGGTTTTATTTCTGAATAGTTTTCTAACATAGAATTCATTTTCAAAAGTTAAAATTTGAAATGATTAAACTATATTTTCATGTTGATAATTTGAAGCATCTTCAGAAAAATGTCAGAATAAAACGTATCATTTTCTTTTAAAACCCTAGAATCATCTTCTTGAAACCTCTAAAATTATTTCTTCTTATTCTTATTCAAAATATCTATTTTTAGTACTTCTAAAACCATTCAGAGCAAGATGAATTGATAAATAACTTCATGTTCATAAAAAAAATATTTCTTAAAAGAAAACAAAAGTTAATCCATCTTCTGATTTATTAAGAGAACAAATGGTTTCTTATGTTAAAGATTAATTTGAAAATTATTCTAAAAAGATAAGTAAATTCAAGGTTTTAAAGAACCATAAGTTTCATCATCTCAAATTTTTAAAGGTTTAATTTCTTCTGAATAACTTATTTTTAAGGTTAGTACTTTAAATGAAGAAAAAGTGAAGTTTCATGGCAATCTGAATACTTCTAAAAATTCGTATGAAGAGATACAAAAAATTATAGTTTCAAAAATAGTTTTTGATACAATTAAATTGGAGTATCAAGATGTGAAATAAATTTCAATTTCTAAAGAATAATTTGAATCATTTAAAATGGAAATGCTATGTCAGATGGACTTACTCAGAAGAGAAGTTGTTACTAAGGTGGATCTTGATGATCAAAAAGAGTTTTTGGTAAAACATATTTTATATTATTCTCTATATCAAAGATCTGTGGATGTTCAAAGCATAATAGAATATTTGTTAAAAGTTTTATCATATTTAAGTGAAACATTTTGAAGTTTGGAAAGTTTCAAAGAATCGTTAATCCTTCCTAACACCGCCTTTTATTTTTATAGTTTATTTAAAGTTAAATGTCATAAATATATTTTTTAAATATTGCGTTTAGTAAAACATGTGTTATATATTATTTTTTAATTTCTTTTTAAAGTTTTTATGATTATATTATGTGTAAACTTGTGTTTAAAGTTTGATTATTTAAAATCATACATGTGGTAAATTATTAATTAAAATGATTTTTTCAATTATGAAATGTGAAAAAATTATTTATTCCTTTAAAAAAATTTGTTAAAATCCTTGAATATATATTCCAAATATTTTATATCTTAGGGGGATTTATTTTAAATTTTTATAAAGTGTTATAGCATGAATTAAGTAATTTAATGCATTCATTACAAATCCTTATTATTCGTTGATTGGTATTTTATTATTTAGGGGGGTTGTATTATTGAATTTTATTCTCATCTTTTTAATGTCACAAAAAGGGGGATAAATTTATATGATAAATTTATATGATAAATTTATGGGATAAATTTATATGTTAAATTTATATTAAATTTTTTTATGAAAAAATTATATGCGAAATTTATAATAAATCTATCTCAAAATTTTATTTTTTAAAGGGGAAAAATGTGCTTATAATTTATTTATTTTATATGTATGAAAATTTATTCTTCTAAAAATATTTTAATTTTAATATTTATTTTATGGGTTTTGTGATCTTCAAAAAGGGGGATATTTTTTAGCATGTATTGATTCAATAATTTCATTAATTTATTTATGATTTCTATGCACGCAAACACCAACATTTATGTTTCTAATAAATTTTCTTTTAAGTGAATTTTTGGAAGATGATATTTGTTAGAATATTTATTTTTTTATGTAAGAATACATAATTCATTAATCCATGGGAGAATATTTGATTAAGTATTCTAGATGTGTTTGAAAGTAATCTAGAAACACTATTCATACCCTATATTTGTAAGTGTAATTTATAGTTTGGGAACCCTACATTTTGAATAAAACATACGGATTAGATACCCTATGTTGTTGGAAATTTATAAATCAAAAACCCTATATTTTTAAGAAACACTAAATTTTATGAAAAAATGTATGGTTTATAAACCCTACTTTTGTAAGAAATCATACACTGTTAACCATAATTTTTGATTTTGTTGCTACATGAAGGAACCTTATGTTTGACTACTCAATGATGGAGTTTTAAATTAAAGATATTATTCAAATTTTTTGTAATGATCTTGTTTGAAGTAAATATCTCTTTAAAAAAAATTACAACCGATTCAAAGGCTCATATTCAATGAATTAAATCATTCATATTTATAAGGGAAGTTTTCACTCTCTTTGAATGATTTTAATTCAAATATTCATGATTTATTATGTGGTATTAATGGAAGCTACTTGACCTATAGTTGTTTTACCTATAGTATAAATTCTGAATATATTAATTTTCTAAAATATGATATATATATATATATGTATTAAAAATATAGAACAAAGTTCTTGAAAAAAGTGTGTTTTTATCTTCAGGGATACACTTTGGAGACTTACATGTTTTGATCTAACTGATCAATTCATTTATGCTACTTTCATTACTATTTTATCTTATTTTTAAATCTTCTTCTACAAGTTTGAAAAAGCTTTTTTTAGAGTTACACTTTTGAGACATAAATTTTTATTCATCTATATGGATTTTTCTCTATAATTTTTTAAGGAAAACCTATTAAAACATTGAATATTATTTTGTTATTGTTTTGAATTATTGAATATAAAACATATCTGTCATTTTTTTATGCAACTTTGAGGGAATCTTGTTTTCTCAATCAAATAAATCTTTATTGATTTATTGTAGTATCAGCTACTCAAACTCAGTCATGGTGGTGAAAGAGTATTTGATTTTCAGACTAGGATATGGATTTAATGTTCCTTGTAAAAGAACCATAAGGCCTTGTATAAGCCTTATTGTAAAGGTATAATCTGCTATTACTCAGTTGTAGAATTATTTTATAAAGGGTTTTACTAGTGAAAATCACCAAGCTCGCTAAGAGAGAATTAGTGGAGTGTACTTAGGGATCTTTGTGTCAGGAAAAACTATATATTATTATGTTCTTTTATTTATTTATTTTTATTTCTTACTCATCTTTAAATAGAGAAGTAAAATAATCACTAATTATCAAGGGGTTTGTTTTGAATTTGTTGAAGGTTTTAAAGAATCACAATTCACCCCCCCCCCCTCTTATTTCTTCTTCATAATCATTTAAACCTAACACAAAGTGAAAGTTGTGTTAAGTGAAAAAACAAACATGGATCTTGAACCATTCCATATTTATGATCATGGTGCAATATATGTGTCTCTAATAAAAATGGGTAAGTCTAAACATGACTATGGTGGTTGTTGTGGTCCAAAAATTATACTTCATTGAATATATAAAGAGAAAGTATCTAACATATCCACTATAGAAGGTTTGTACACATGGTTAAGAGGTTGTAATTGATAGAGGGAGTTACAAGACAAAATGTACAAAAATATGAGACCACACCTATGGTGAAAAAAGTTGTGGTCAATAGGTTTTTCTTCATGAAAAATGGTCGAAATAAAAAGAACGATGTTCATGATGTTTAGCGTTTTGGAGGAAAATTGGTAAGGTTTTTTTACCATGTCATGGTGCAGGGAATATTGATGCATGACACATATATTTTAGGATAAATCAATCAAGAGATGGATAAGCTAGATTTTTAATGATTCCTACATCATGTTTCTTAGTTGTAGAACATGATCCAAGACAATATCAAAGTATATTTATTACATTGATTATGGTAGATTAATTATATAAATAATTCACATTGTAAGAGGAGAGAGAATTCCATAGAGCAATTTTTTTTGGATGATTATATAAGAGATTAGATAGGAGTTATGGGTATTTTATTTCCCCATGATGATACATATAGGTGTCTAAGTGATTGGGAACTTTTCCTTACTATTTCAAAAAGTTAGATCAATTAGAAGAAAAAAAATGTGTTCACCAGTCATATTTGATTTCCTTTAAGAGAAAAACAATATTGTGCACCATATGAGGGGATGGAAATTGTTGAATAAGGATTTTAAATCGATCAATTATTTTTACAAGTGAACTTTGTGATTATTTCACCTATATAAAAGTGAAGTTCATTCCATAATTGTTCTATAAAGAAGAAGTGTTGCATCAACGGTGTTTTCAAATATTTTAAAGGAGTAGAAAAGGGGACTATAACAGAGTATCTAACCTTGTTTTAAGATTTATCCAATGATTTTGTGAAGGGGCCTACATGTTCGTAAACTTTCTAGAGATCATACCCCATAGTAGTGAGAAAGGGTGGAGGAAGAGAGTAGTGTGATAACAATGGTAGTGAGCCAAAGTGAGGGTAGGGAGCCTTAGGAAATAGTGATTCAACCCTAAACCTTATAAGGAAATGATCCTTAGGTGGCAGTGAGTCAACCAAAAACATTGAATGGTACTGAGCTAAGGAAAGGAGAGACCTAACCCGAATCCAACCATTTTTTAGTGTGGATAGAGGATTTTTTTGAATGGAAAATTTTTGATACATTCTCCTTGGACTTATCCTACTGAGGGTAGACCAATTAAATTCTCATGCCCCTATTTACTTTATGCATGCACACCAAAATGGATCAAGAAACAAAAATTATATTTGGTAAAAGAGAAAATAAGTGGCCTTGAAGGTTGAGAGGTCAAGATCTATATAGGGTAAGTGAGACATTAAATGATTAAGATTTGTAATTACTCAAACACTAAGAATGCAATGATTCACCCCCCCCCCCCCACTATCTCATGATAATATCACTCAAATACCTTATTTAAGGACTAATAATGCCCAATGTTTCAAATGTAATGAGTATGCGAATTATGAAAATTGATGCCCTAATCCAAGGTATATTGAAGAAAATAGACATAAACATCCTACAAAACATATAGTACAAGGAAATGAAATGACTACTACTGAAGTGGAACATGATAATTAAGTGACCCTTATTATCTATTCCAAACATGTGGTTATATACACTATAGTATTTATAGGAAATATTCTAAGGGAATCAAATAAAATCCCCAATTATTAGATATTATCAAAGAAAACTTATATGATTCTTGTAACTGAAGATGAATTTTGTGGAAATATGCTTCATGAAAGTCTTATTCTCCATTATTTAGATGAATTTGATGATATTTTTTAAATAGATATAATATATCAACATACACTCCATATTAATGAAATATAGATATAATATTTCATATCTATAATCAAATTTTGATCACTTGTCACTTCAAGGATTACTATGAACTCTCTAGGAAAAAATGATTCCATTATATATGCCTTAACACCCAATCATGATGAGTATTTATCTTAAACAATTTAGAAGAAACTAAATATTATGATATGTTTATTATGAAGTAATATATTATTTTCCTAGAATTACTCAAGTTACTAAGGTTTATACCTCATTATAAATCAAATTTTGATTCAAGCATTTCTTATGGACACCCTTAACTGTTTCATTGGTGAGTAGTAATTAAAATTGTGAGGAATCAATTTATTTAAGGGGGGAATGTAACACCCTAATATGATACTATAAATATTTACTTTAAATAAATCTATGGTGTTAAATATCTTGTTTCACATGCAACACCGAACCAAAATGAACCGCGACACATTAATAACACTTAAAGTTTTGAAAGACTATTTTTCAATAAAAACTGTATTTCTATATATATGGTATTTTAATTTAAAATATAAATTTATAGATTTTAGAATTCAATTTTTTTAATGAAATTTGTTTTTGAATTTATCATTTTGAAATTATCTTATGGTTTATTTTTGATCTTTTTCTAAAATTATTGATTTTTAGGTGGATAATAAAAAAATATTGATTATTCTAATACCATCTCTTTTATGAAATTATCATAATAAAAGAATGAATTAAATATTTTTGAACTCATTTATCTATAAAAATATATAATTATAAATTAAAATAAATAATTTAATAATACTATGACTAATTTATAAAACTCATGTTTAATGTTTTGGAAACTTATGTAATTTTTTACTCTAAAAACCTTTTATAATCACTTATATTAAAAAAATAGTTTTCATCAAGTGTAGAAAATAAATCTAAAAAATCAATATCATGTTTTATATTGAAATTTTCATATTATTTAATAAGTTAAATTTAATTTGAGGCATAAAATTATGATTACTAAGATTGAATTCAATATCCACAATAATTGCAAAACTGTTATTTTCAAAGAATTATTTTATTAATATTATGTAATTTTTATCTAATAAAATAAATTAATATATTCTTAAAAATAAAATTAATAAATTTTATAAAACTAAATATAAATATATTAGGACTCATTTAATTGGTAATCAATAATAAATAATATTAAGAACACTTAATGGTGAAAACAACACTTTTTCTACAAAATAGTTTTTCTATATATTAAATATTTTAATTTAAAATTAATTTAATATTATTTATAAATTAAATTATATTAAATGGGTATTAAATTTATGTTCATCACACCTAAATTTGTAAGGTGGTTTACCTTATATTTTTAATAAAATATAACTTACTTGGGTAAAAACTAGTTAACAAGGGAAAAACCAAAATGATAAAGTGTAAATAATAAAATTGTAAAATGGATTGAAACATGTTTAGAACATTTTTGAAAATGAGTTTTAGAGGCTTGATCAACCTTATATCACCCCAAAATCCATTATTTATCACTTTTGGAGTCACTAACCCTTGAGTAGTGTCATGACATTATTGAAAAATAATGGGTATTCACAAAAGTTCCATTTTCTTCACTTATAAAAGGCGATCACTTATACCACTTCATTACATGCCTATCCCTTCAAATTTTATCCTAAAAATATTCCATTTTTATGATCCTATAATATTATTTCATGTTTATAAACCATTATTCTTAATTAGTTTGCTTAATCCATTCATTTCTAAGGATACTTCGAAGATAAAGTTCACGGTCCCAATGAGGTTACAGTGTGTCCAGTTGAGTGGGAGTACAAGGTAAGGGTTTATTTGTATCATTTTCAAATACATGAGTCATGTTTGATATTTTTAACCATCATATAATTTATATTTTATATTCACTATCTCATTTCCTTTAATTTTAATGAATATATTTCATTTCATGATATTTGAATGTTCTTTTCATGGTATCCCTCTTGTGTTCTTTTGATTATTATGTTGCCATTACCATAAGAGGTTATTTGAATTAAATTTAATATCTTGGGAAATTATTCTTTATTTATCCATTATATATTTAAATATGGTGTGATTAGTTGCTGATGGATTTATTTTACCATATTCATGTAATTCATGGGGTTTTAAGATCCATTTCATGTTCATCATTCAAATAGATTCTGATTCAAAAGATAAAAAAAGTTAAAAGGGTTTTTGTTAAATGAAATATATTATTTGAGTTATAATTCTTATTCTTGAACTTATTTCTTATACACATTCTTTATTCCACTTTGAGATTTTATTTCATTATACTTTCTCTTTATCTATTTGGA
Organism: Viscum album; assembly: GCA_963277665.1. Taxonomy (NCBI): domain Eukaryota; kingdom Viridiplantae; phylum Streptophyta; class Magnoliopsida; order Santalales; family Viscaceae; genus Viscum; species Viscum album. Next base: position 1,063,869,710 of record OY728134.1, on the reverse strand, counting down.
AATGACACTCTTGATTCAAATCTTCCCCATTGATGAATTTCTTCTTCAAAAAAAGTATGACATTGTTAAGAATAATTCTCATCCTTCCCAAGATAGAAATTTTATTCCTTTATATGTTTTAAAAAAATTTTCCAAATTATTTTAACTATTTATTATTTTGAAAATAAAATGAAATATTTTTATATTTTTCTGAAGTAAAAGTTTGATTTTTAAAAGCAATTCCTGATTTGAAATGGGATTTTAAAGGATTTTATTTTAATAAAGGATTATTTTTATATATTCTAAAATAATGGTTTTAAAAGAATCATTATATTATAAAATTTTTTTTATTAAAACCCTATTTTTGTTTTAAATTATGTTTTTCAAATGTTTTTTCAAGCTCAAGTATTTAATTTTAATGAAACCATTTTTAAAGAATTTTTAAGCCTTTCAAAAAAGTGATATTCTCTCTTATTTTTAAATTGATTTACAAAATGTTATTAAAATGTTATTTTTCATCTATGAAAATATAATTTATTCTCCTTATGTTACATTGGAGATATTTTTTATCCACTATCCAACTTCTTTCTCTAGAATTATTATGTAATATTCTAGGAAATTATTTTCATGAAAATCATCTCTTTTCCATAAGTTAATTAAATGATGTTTTATGTATGAATGTTTTCATTTTCTAATGTAACACATATGTATGATTATTAGTATCAAGTTTGGGGTCCTATATAGACATCCAATGCATTAGTTAAGGTTTTATATCACATGAGATGATGATATTTTGTGTGAATGTGATGCGGAAAGCTTTGTTCACAAGTTTGTTGTATGAACATGAATTGGGAATATTTGTTAGAAATTTTTCATATAAAAGTGATGTGAGAATATTTTTTATAATTTTTTTGTGTGAAAATGTTCTGAGAATATTTTTTTACCAGTTTTTTAGTGAACTTGATACTGGTAGCTTGGTTCACAAGATTTTTCTATGCTTATGTTTTTGTTATAATTATTTATCATGATATGTTTCAATATCATGAAATATTTTCTATATACCTGCGATTATACCCCGTATCACATGATTATTGTCCCATACTCTTTTATCATGGAACATGTTAGATCTTTTGAGATTACATGTCCTTTTATCATGACTTTTGAAAAACTATTTTTATTAATTTTTCTTTTTAATATGAATTTTCACCTTTTATTATGTTTTCACAACTATAAAATGGGCTAAATTCCATGGATCTATAGCAACAGCTGGAAGAAATGTGACCATAGGGATAGTTAGAGTAAAATTGTGATTGTAAATCTCATTTTTTCATCTTATAGCCATGAAATATAGAGAATATGGCTCTATGATATCCTATAACATTATTTATGTGAAACCATGTCTGTAGGTGAATGAGAGAACCACAAAAATTTAATAGGAAGTGGGTAGGAAAGGGATACAGCCATGGTTTTCTGAAAATTGTGGTAGTAGGGAGGACCAACAAGGTTATGGCCACATTTTTTCAAAAATAATGGTGGTATGCTGGACCTAATTCCATGGTTTTGGAAAAATGTGGTCATAGAGGATAGAACTAACACCTAGGATCATGGTTTTCCAAAAACTATTGAATTAAAGTGAACCTATGGCCATAATTTTCAAAATCTATGGCTATAGAGCATAGACTAAACACTTATGGCCACCGTTTTAAAAAACGTTGGCAATATAACATAGAAAAAACACATATAGATATGGTTTTCCAAAACCCTGGCTATAGGTCCTCCTAATTTCCATGGTTTTCAAAAAACTATGGAAATAGGCCTCCATAAAAATATCTACGACCATAGTCCCTACAGACTATGTCTATATTATGTTGGACCCACTATATTTTTTTTATTTAAAAAATATATTAAAATTTTAAATTATATAAAATTATATATACATATGTGTGTGTATAAATACATATAGCCAATTATAGCATAGTGGTAAATTCTTAGAATTATTCTAGAATATGTTACAATATCAAACCTCAATAGATTTATTTAATGTTTCAAAGGCTACATCCATGGTTTCGTAAACCATGGAAATATGTGGAATTATCATATGGTGTGTAGACTATGGCCATGGTCCATGAGGACCATGTCCATTGAGCACTTAAGGCCATGGTCTGAAACTGTGGTTATAGCTTGGACCCTATTGGAATAGCAATAGGGTCTACTGCCTATATAAATCATGGACTTAAGCTATAGACATGGGTTTTGGCCCTATTTCCACATTTTAGACCATGGTAATATGACCATTTTCTAGTTTTGTTTCTTATATTCTGATGATATAACCCTTGATGAAATATTGATGAGTTTTCCTCTTATTGAGTGTTTGATCTCACCACCTTCTTATATTTTTATTCCTTAAGATATGAAGATGAGTGTGAACTATGAGAAATATATAATGGAGTGAAATGTGGTTTGATAATGAATAAATTTTCACAAGTATCATAAAATAAGTCGTTTAGGTAGATGATCCTCAAAGACACTAAACCTTCAATTCTTGGGATTGTGTGATTATTCATGAGATGTAATGATTTACTTATGGAAATTATGTAAAATAAAGATAGGTTCATCTCACTTTGTATCAAAATTATTGTTTAAAGAAAGTGTTTTTAGCACCATATATGGGAGTGTAGGTCTAGGGCACCTCACCCACTCTCTTATCCCCTTCTATATACCTCAAGCAGATGACTCTACTATATCATTTCCTTTTGTACTTCCATCACTACATCATATTTTTCTTTTTTTTATGAGAGAGAAACAAATGGCTATCATCATTACATTAAACTACTATTTATTCCTCCATAATTAAAAACATAATTGGAAGTACTCTTCTGATTATATAAATCTCCCCCAAATTCATATTCACTGAACCCTTACAATGGTTCATTTATACTAGAAAAAAATGTGTAGTTTCATTTGTTCCTCTAAGATACCAGAGAATAGACTTCACATCTTCCCAATGTTATTTTCCTGTATTTTCCATAAATAGGCTAACAACTCCCACTAAATGAGAAATATTTGAATGATTTCACACCATAGTGTACATAAAACTTCTGAAAATAGATAAAAATTAAAATTTATCCATGTACTTCACCTCATCTTTTGCTTGAGGTTCTTGATCTTTGAATAATTTGAAATACCCAACAAGAGGAATAGTAATGATTTTATATCCAATCATTCCAAACAAATTCAATGAATTTCTAGATGTACATCTTCTAAGAGAGTACTAAACATCTGAAACTTATATCCCTTTCAATCTACATACCTAATAACTTAGCTTCTCCATGATCATTAATTTTAAATATTCCTAAAAAATATTTCTCCAACTTTTAAATTCATGGGAATTTGGGACCAACTAGAATCATATCATTTATATACAAAATCATCATAGTGAAACACATGTCCTCAAACTTCTTCTGGTAGCAACGGTGATTCAGGTTACTCCAAATGAAACCTTTATCTGATAAAAATGAATCAAAACTTTGGTTCCATTGACTTTGATCTTGGTTCAACCCATAAAGTATTATTTTGAGTTTACACACTAAATTGTAATTTTGATTTCCCATGAAACCAATAGGTTTATTAATATATATTTCTTATTCTATATCCCCCTAAAGAAATCTCATCTTTATATCCATTTGTTCCATATATAGATCTCTGGAAGTAACCATACTTAGCACAACACTGATATTAGTATAATTTAAAATATGTGAATATATTTTTGAAAAGTCATTGCCTTCATTTTGATAGAAACCTTTAACCACCATCCTTACCTTATACCTCTTACTTCCATTGTATTATTACTTTAACCAAAAAATCCATTTGATTTTAGTGGACCTCATTCTATATGGAAGTTCCTCTAGATCTTGGGTGTTATTCGTGCATAGTGAATCCAACGCCTCCTTCATATTGAACTCCCACTTAGTGGAATCACTGAGGCTGGATGCCTCCTCCATACATTTCAGTTCTCATTTATCCATTATAAGTAAGAAGTGTAGATCAGCATCATACCTCCATACTATTCATCTAATCCTAGATGATTTTCATAACTCTACCTTTGATTTATCTCTTTTTAGGACTGTGAATTTTATAAAATCTATGGTCATTTCTCTGACTCAATCTTCACCAATTGTTGAGATTTTTGGTATATCTTCCCTTGGTCTACTATTTAAACTTCTAATGCTACTTTGTGAAATCTCCTCTGGAATTTGTGAAATTTTGGTATATTCAGTACCAACTAAAATTTTTGAAATTCAAATTCCTCTATAATATCTAACCAAATAAACTTAGACTTGAGACAATTATTTGTTCTCATCTTTCTTGTAAACCAACTTTCAGTCTTTCCAAAGAACCTTCTCATTGAAGAACACATTTACACTTCTGATAACTGGCCTCTTTTTCTTATCCAAAATCCAAAATACAAATTCTTCATTGACATATCCAATAAAGAAACATATTTTAGACTTTTCATCAATCTTTTCTTGGTCCTTAGAATCTACATGAACATAGGCAACACAGTTAAAGATACTTAGATGATGAAGATTTGTTGTTTTATCAGACCACCATGCTTCCAATAACGCAGGTTCTACTACAAAAGACGCTATTCAATTGATCAAGTACAAAACCATGTACATGAATTTTTCCAAAACAATTATTAGGGATTATAAAGTGAATCCTCATGGTCTGTACCTTCTCCATCAATGTCTAAATCATCATAATTTCTATACCATTTTGATTAATCATTCTAGGAACTATTTTCTCATTTTTAATTCCCATGTGTCTATAGTAGTTCCTAAAACTCCTTCCAATGAACTCACCTCCATTATCAGATCTTAAACACTTCATATTACATTAAGTTTCTCTCTCCACTATTGTTTTCCATTGAACAAAGACTCCAAATTAATTCAACTTGTGATTCATAAAATAAAATGACACTTTACTCATGGAATCATCAATGAAAGTTGTAAAATATTATAACCCTCCAAGATATTTAAATGTGGTTAGCCCCCATACATCAGTATGTACTAGTTCTGAATTTTTGTTATTAAGAGTTCATCTACTAACATTAAAATAAATATTCCATTCCTTTCCAAGTGTGAAAATTTCACAACTTTCTATGTATACATGCTTAAACTTTAACATCCATTTTTTTCATTAGAATATTCATAATATTCTCACTAAGATGTCCCAAACTATAGTGAATCAATTCTTAATTTCTAGAGGTTGGTTCTCTGGCCATTATGAATCCTTATGTTATTATGGTAAGGTTTAAAGTCCCATATTTCACCCCATTATAAATGACTAGAGAACATGACTCTCCACGCCCCCATTATCAATTATTTTTCTAAAACCAACACCATCCATTTTACCCATGGAAAAGAGATTCTTGTGAAGACTAATAATATATCAAAAAACTTTCAACTCAAAAAAATCCACTATTTTTCAAGTATATTTTGACATCTCCATTTACCCCCAATGTGAAAATCTTCACCATATGCAAGAGGAACTTTACCAAAATGTTCAAAAACAAAATTTGGAATGTATATGCTTTATCCTCTGGAATGGAAATATTATATAGAATCTATAATCCAATATTCCATTATAAAATGTATACTAATCAATATAGTGTTACCTACTTCTTCTATGATATTTCTAGAACTTGGGATTTCAGAAATTGTTCTTCTCATAGTCTTTCAATCCTAATAGTCCTACTTGAGGTACCGCATCTTCCCATAATAACAACATGTAGGGTCACGTCCATTCAAATTCCCTAAACTTCTCCTAATATATTAATCCATTAAATGTATATGGTTATTTTGATGAGGTGAACATCCTATTCCATCAATATTCATCATATTTCTATAAGATCCCTGGACTTCCTACCTCCATATTTCTTAATTTATGATCAAATTTTGGATATCTTCTAACACTAGGTTAGTTTTTTTCAAAATAGTTTCTAATTTTTGTCACAATCACTTCCCATGAATTTGGTAAAGTGTATAGTAACAAAATTTCCCAAAAATAATCTATAAATGTTAAATTTACTATATTGATCTGATTCTAGATCAAGATGACGTCATTCACATCATCCACCACTAATATCCCTTACAATAATCCAATAATGAAAAACCTCTACATCAGAAACACTTTTTTTAGTGTAGTGAGATTCTTATAAATATCCCCCATCACTTCCATAAACTCTATAGTCATCTTATTCTCTCGTATGTTGAAGAAAACATTCCTTGCTAATGGAATATGAATTAAACCAAGATCTTTCTTATTCATTCATTCTCATTAAGTCTTTTCCATCTTATCTTGTTTAATTTAGATCAGTAGAACTTCAAGATCCTTTTTAATTAGATAATTTTCCATCAATATCCACCAAAATCCAAAGCCTTTCCCATCAGACCTATCCACACAAACCTTACCTTATTCTGAATATGTTTTCCAGACATAATAACTCTAATAGAATTAAATAATCAATGCAGATAAAGAAAGGATATCTATGTATACTGAGTGTAGTCCCTTATTGTGAAACCAATATTTGATACCACTTGTTGGGGAGGTGACTTGAGAAAAAACCATGAGTTCATCAGATTTAGACCACTTTAAGTTCAATGATGAATCCATGAGATTTTTTTCAACCTCTAGACTCAGAGGTACACCACTCCACCCCGGCTAAATGATATGAAACTTAGGAAGCTAGGAAGCACCCAAAATCACCACACACAAAGTCTTCCAACAAAAATGTGCACATAAGCATATAAGAAAAATGATAAACAAAGAAAGAACACTAGTTTTACATGGTTTTTATTTTCATACTGTATCCATGAGATAACACTATAAGAGTTTATTTATTTCTATAAAAGTACATATATTAGAAATCTAGTGACTTTTCATCCACATTCATCATAATGAACAATGATCACTCAACATCTTAACAATGTGATCTCATCTCCTTTATATAGAGGGTAACACCTGGTTATCTGATAACTTTGGTGTCCTAAAAAGGTGGTTGTATATCTATTACACTGTGAAACTTTCAATCCCCTATTGCATTCCTCAACCTGACCAAATTTCACTGGTTATTGAATGGTGTTCCTATTCCTCACTCTTTCTTACAAAATCCATGTGAAGAATGATTAAATCGTAGACATGGATCTCCTACTGATAACCTCACTATCTGAAATTCAATAAATATATCACCTGAAATTATAGAGGACTAAATTATTACTAATAATCCATTGATAAAACCTCCTGATCAACATGTCATTGTTGAATTCTTTTGACCACTAAATCCTTTCAATTAACTGAGACATGATCTATTGGTAAACTGAAACATGATCCTTAAATAGACTTCACAATAATAATAGGAAATTCTATAATATTTTTAAATGAAACACCAATGGTATATTACATCCTGGGAAAATGGTTTTTTGTGTCCATAAGAAAATAGAGGTTATGTTTAAAAGTCTTAATGAACCAAGGTTATCAAACAAGTGTTGAAACATAAGAACAGTTTTTGGTTCACCTCTATGAATATAGGAGTGGGGCTGCTCCAAAGAGATTGTAACTTTGGCTCTCAAACATTCATGAAAGGATAAGTGACATGTGTTCATAATGGTATCTTGGATTAGATGAATAACCGAGGCATTTGAACAAACTTATGTAGGCCAAATCCATCTGATAACTAGATTTGTATGTTTAAAGTAATTTCCACATGTTTATTTGTTTTTATTTGACTTGTATCTACTATATAACAGTTCAAATTGAGAGATACCCTTATTTATAAAAGTTCTTTACAAGAGAGTATGATGTTTTCTTTTCAAAATGTGTTTTTAAATATTTTAAAATGGTGAGGTATTGTTGGATTTTGAGAGTTCCCAAAATATTTAAAAAAATTTATTTTAAGTTTTTTTTAAGGGAAGTCTTTTGGGAATCTCACATAGAAAAGTTGGATGTATTGAGTCTATTTTATTAAGGTAACGCATTTATAATTATTCAAAATTATTAAGGGGGAAATATTGTAGAGGAAAATTCACTACACCATCTATACGTGTGTGTAAACATGTAATGTATCACTTTGATGATGCACTTTGCACTTTGCACATTCACTGGTGGGTCTGATCAGGTGTGATCCAATGGATAAGATTAAACCTAGAAAAGACTTGTATTTCAAGAGTAGGTATCAACCCAATTCTAAGGGATATGATGAGTTATTTGAATGGGTGTTTTCATGCCTATAAAATAGAGTCATCATTGGATATGATGACTTATTTTAATGAGATTTTCTATGCCCAATGTTTTATTTGTTAATTTAGAATCATGGATGTTTGTGATACAATGTCATGTAAAAAATATAGTTAAAGGTTCTATGATCAATATACACTCTACACACAAAGTGTCATATGTTTTTTTCTAGTATGTAAAATATATTAGAGTTATTAATTATTGTGTGTAAAATACATTATGATATTTCTTCCTAATTTATATAAATACACTAGAGTACTGGTAAACTAATCTATATATGAAATACAGTATGGTCCCTCTTAATAGATTTAATTTAGTTATATGTATACATAATACTATAGAATTTAATTAATTAATCTCAAAACAATCTACACACTGTAATATAATTGATGGAGATACAGAAAAAATAAGAACATATAAATAAATAAAACTCAATCTCAATGGATTCACATTGTTTCCTTGTAATAAATTTACTCCATTTTTATTGTAAAAAAGTTTCATTCAATTTTCTCTAATGATAGAACAAATTACCTTTCAATGATAACAACTTTTCAATCCCAATAACTCATTTGAATGCAACATGTGTAGAAAACTTGCACTTTGACCTCCTTGAATTTTTGGAAAGAATTTTCCAAAATTTCAGTACTTTGAGAAGTGAAAAAAAAAACTTGTAATAAAATGTGGGGGCACTATTATATTTATAAGAAAGAAAATTGGGATATTTAAAATTATTAATAATGGATAATATTTAATATAAAAAAACATATATTGTGTATTATTTTACAAAAAAAACTAAAGGGTGGAAAGTGGGATGCGATTTAGAAACCACTGGCCACTCATCCACATTTCCCTTATGTCTCATTTTTTACCTATTTATCTCTAATAAGAACCCATATAAATGGGGAAAATTTAACATCCAATTACTAAAATGTGTGCACTTTTCAGATGAAAAATAAATATTTTTGGATAATAAAGTCTTCAACTTTGAATTTTCCCAAATGATTCCTATTAAACTCACTCATTAAAACAATAGACACGGTTACTTTGAACTTTTAACCTTTTATATAATTTTATAAACATAAGTCACACAATTATCTCTAAAACACAGGTGGTTATAATATTTATTTTTTCTTTTCCCATGAACTCCACTCGGTTTCATGTGTATTTGTAGAATTTGACTTGATAATTCTGCTTGGAGCAGCCCCATACTCACATAGGCGATTCTAAAACATTAATTCATTTAGAAAATCATTAAAATATCATGATTAACCTCTTATATATTTACTTTATCGTCTTTATAATGAGAAATAAAATAGTACTATATCCATCACCATAACATAATTTTTCCTTTGAACCTATATTTTGGAATATCCAGTCAATTAGGTAAAGTTATTTCCATGATGAGTTTATTTAATAGGCCTTAAACCCATTACTTTTGATGATTTTTCTACTATATATCTATTTATCACTTTATTATAGGGTCCATTAGTTAAGGGTTCTACAATGTTTCTTTTTTGATTTGTCATAGTCAATCGTAATAATCCAACTATGGAGTAGTTATCTAGTAGATCCATGTTGTCAATGTATATTTTGAGATTTCCTATAGTACATGACATTATTTTCCCTTCTTATCACTTATTGACTATAAAAATTAATTCACATGAAAAAAGTATTGGATAAATTGGAATGTCTTCTAGGAAGTTTTAAAGCCATTCAACATCTTCTTCATCCTTGTCCAGGGAAATAAACACTACCTCCATAGCAGACAATGAAATTCACATTTGTTTAGATGATTTCTATGATATAGACCCACCACCAAGTTGATGGGTTTTAAGGGATCATTTAATGATCATTTGGCAGCAGAAGAACCCATGAATGACATGATCTATCTTCAACAGAGGTAAAATGCAATGAAAGTACAAAGAACATAACCAAATTCATATCTTAAAAGTTGCAAGCTACTATTGGATGTGCACTAAAATACATGTATGTGATTCATGTATTCATGAATTTGATGCATGAAGTATATATATATATATATTTATATATATATATTATATTATATATATGTTGTACATTTAATTATCATACATATGATGAATGAATAATATATATATATATATATATTAATATGCATGAGATGCATATTTGGGATGCATGCGATGCAACTGCCTATAAAACCACTCCCAAACAGTTTTGATTAGTTTCAAACCAAAGAGTTTATTCATTAATGTTTTTCACTTATTAATTAAATTGAGTTCAATTAATTACACTCAATGGAAAGTAATGCATATGATTTGTTTTGAAGTGAGAGCCTCTGGATTTGGCTATAAAAGAAGAAGATATACTCTCCTTTTTGGGTTGTGATGTGTGTGATACACTTCTAAACTCTCTACTTTCTGAAACTTTGTTTATCTCATTTGAGAAGGCACTATCATCCCTTTAGATTTTGGGCATCCTCATGATACATTCATGGATCCCTCGGAAAGTGTATTTCCACAGAGGAAAGTTGATTTTATTCATTTCTCCTCATGATATACCTCAAGAACACTTTATCGAAGGAAGGATATGAAAGTTACTATGACAAGTGATTTTCAAGGACTCTATTTATTGCATTATTTACATGTTGATTTCTTGAAGATGGTTATGTTTGTGTTTTGGATTATTTTATGCTTTAAAAGATCATTACATTATCAAATGAAACCCACCAGTGACATTAATATATATTTTAAATCCCTTGTGATGTAGAAATAAAAGGGTAAATTTAGAAATCATAATGGTTATTTTATAAAGTGTTTATAAAATACAAAATATATGATATTTAGATTATATGAAATGTTTATATAATACTAATTTAATTATAAAATGTTTATAATTCATGAAACATCATATAAATTCTATATAATATAAACTATTAAGGAGTTTATATTTAAAATGTTTATATTCTTGTCAAATTAAAAAAAAATTATAATTGCATTTATTTATGAATAGTTCATAAATGAATCATGTTTTAGAAAATAAATAAAATGTTTATTTATTTATAAAATTTATTTGATATTCATATTTGTTAAATTTTTTATGAAATATGAATATTTTTTATGGCCATTTATATAATAATTTTATTCTAATATAGAGTCTTTCATATCATTCCAGGTTCAGTATGGCCATTTTATTCCATGCTTCCATTACTACATCATATTCAACTTTTGTTGATGAGAGATAAATAATCAGTTTCAATCATGACATTCAACTGATATTCATTCTATTGTAAGTAAAAAAACATAATTGGAAGTACTCTTTTGAGTATTGGAATCTCCCCAAAATTTGTCTTCAACGAACCTTTGTAGCGGTTCATTCAGATAAAAAAAGTGTAGTTTCATTTGTTCCTTTGAGATACTAAAGAATCCACTTCACAGCATCCCAATGTTATTTTCCCATATTTTCCATAAAACTAGCTAACAACTCCCACAAAATTAGAAATACTTGGATGAGTGAACACCATAGTGTAAATCAAACTTTTGAAAATAGATATGAATGAAATTTTAGCCATGTGCTTCTCCCCATCTCTAGTTTGAGGTTCTTGATCATTGAATAATTTGAAATACACGGTTATAGTAATATTAATTTATTTATATCCAATAATTCAAAAAAATTCAATGACTTTCTATATTTACACCTTCTGAGAGAGTACCAAACGTCTGGAACTTCTATCCCTTTCAATCTTCATACCCAAGATCTTAGCTTCTCCAATATCATTCATTTTAAAGATGCCTAAAAGATCTTTCTCCAACTTCTAAAACAATGGGAAGTTAGGACCAACTATAATCATATCATCCATATAAAAAATAAATATTATGAAACATAAATCCTCAAACTTCTTCCAATATTAACGGTGATTTCAGTTACTACAAATGAAACCTCTGTCTGACATAAAATCATCAAACTTATAGTTTTATTACCTTGGATCTTGGTTCAACCCATAAAGGATAATTTTGTGTTTACACACCAAGTCATGATTTTTTTTACCCATGAAACCAATAAGTTACTTCATATATATTTCTTCCTCTATATCCCCATGAAGAAATATCATCTTCACATCTATTGGGACCACTTTGTGTATGAATATTGAATTTTTTGTCAACAATTGTCAATACAGGTCAAAATGAATAAGGATGTGAAGAAGAACTCCATAGTTGATGGAGAATGCAATTCAGATAATTGTTGAACTGGTCCTAAGTTCAAAGAACTTGTGTCAAAGGAGAAACATTGTTTACAACAATGAAGAATGTTGAAGTATCATCTATCTAAGGATTATTGAAGAAGAATTATGATTTTAATAATACCGTGAAATGCTTCACGATTGTATGATGACCATGAAAGAGCTAACTTAAAGAAAAGAATCATATTATTTCCATGAAGTAAATAATGGTGTTTGAAGAATAAGAGAGAGTGTGGAAGGTCTTATAATTCTATGATGGTCATGCATTACACATTTCCTTGAAATCAGATTATCATTGCACTATTCTTAAAGTTCCAAATACATGTATCAAAGGTGATACATTGTCTACAAAATTGAAGGTGTTTAAGAATCCCCAAGCCTTCACTTTTTGATGAAGATATGTGATTGGAGTTCTTTGGAATTAACACTCCAAAAAGGAATTGAGGATTTGAAGTGAGGATGAAGAATTACTTTGGAATTCATATTCCAAAGAGTATAAGAAGAAATAAGGATGATTGTTGAAGATGAATAGAAGACATTTGGTAGTGCATGGGATTGTAAATATGAGAATGGCCAAAACTATGACGATGCATTGTTGATTTGTATTTCACAAATATCATAAGTTTGTAGAACTTGTGATGAAAGCCTTATAAAGGATAGGGGGAGTAAAGAAGTGTTTTTGGAAAAGGAAAGAAAGTGGCGCACAAGTATAAATAGTGCACAAGTGTGGCGCACAAGTATAAGCGGCACTCAAGTGTATGTTGCGTGTAATTCATATTTCAAGATCATCACATCAAAATATGAAAAAGGAAAAAAGTGGTGTGCAAGTCAAAAGAGGAACGCAAGTCAAAAAATGGTGCACAAATATAAGCGGCGCGCAAGTGTATGTTGTGCTCAATCTATATTTCAACATCATCATATCAAAATATGATAAATGAAATAAAGTGGCACGCAAGTTATGGAGTGGCACGCAAGTGATGGAGCAGTGCACAAGTGATGGAGTGGCATGCTAGTAGGAAAGGCACACGCAAGTGTATGTGGCGTTAAAGTCACCAAATATCCTATAAATAGATAAATAGCCTCCTCATTTCTCAAAGCTCAACACTTAAGAGAAAAGTTTAGCTCTAATCACGCATGTAGAATCCCATGTTTTTGAACCGGGTTAAAATTATGAATGTTTATGATTTTGATTTTCAGTTTATCAACAGGTAGTTCTTTTTAAACCGAGCTCTGGAATTTTATTCTAAGTGTTGGAACACCTAAAGATGTCGTTTTTCGAACTTTGAAAGAAGTTTTGAGGTAAAGGGGAAGTCGCACGGGCGGCGCACGGTTTGTCTAACCGTGCGGCCAAACCGTGCGGCCAAACTGTGCATAGTTGATGTTTTGAGGCAGTGGTTAATGCACGGTTAGCACACGGTTTGTATAACCATGTGTCCTAACCATGTGAGGAGTGTTTTCTGAGATAGTGTCTAACACATGGTTAGCGCACGGTTTTTCTAACCGTGCAAGCAAACTGTGCGGGCACTTAAATGAGATCCTTAAATTATAGATCTCACTCATTTTTGCCTTTAGATGGCTCATTTTTCTTCCTAAGTGGCCATAACTCAGGATCACCCTCCCTTGAAAGTATGATAATCTCTCCCAAGCATTTTGGAGGAAATCCAAAGGGTTCTCTTGGCGAATCGAAGCCAAGTTCTTGAGGTAGGTAGATGTTCTTCTTTATTTTTGTTCAGTTTCTTAGATTTACTTAGATCTACATCTCCTCTTCTCTTGGTTTCTTAGATATATGCCCATTATGGGTAAATATAAGTTTTAACATGACAAGTATGATAATTTTTGTTCTTGTTCTTGATAGGAGAAGTGATCTAAGGCAGGTTCTTGAAGAATCAACCCATTTCTCTTGAGGGTTCTTCGTTCGTTATGGTTTCCGGAAAAAACCCTGAGGTAGGGTCCCAAATCTTTAACAATTTATTTAAGAATTATATATTCTTTAAATAGATTGAGAATGTGAGTTTTCTTGATTATGATATATCGATTCATGACACTTTTAATGTTATTAAGCAATGTCACCCACATGAGATAAATGAGGACTTGAACATGTGTTGATTTTAAGCATGGATTTCTATTTTAGTTAAAGTGATATGATTAAACAATTGAATGATTTGAATAGGAAAAATGTGTAATAGGATAATTAATTGTAGAATTATTTATCAAGTCATTAGTTGGAATGAGATTTTGGATTTTACTGATTATTGGGAATATCAAATATTTGATATGTTCGGAATATAATTTGGAAACTGGTAATAATTAATGGATGGATTAATTATTACATATTAAATGGTAAATGTTTAACTAATTGATGATTGGTTAAAGAGATAAGGTTTAATTAATTAATTGTTTAATTAATTAATTTGCATGCATTAAATTAATATTGTGAATTGATAGTTTGTTACGATTGTTGGCCAGGAGTACCTTTTGATGCGTATTAGTTTTCCATGACTTAAGTTGTCTTGGATGGAGTTTTTTAGAGATATGATATGTTGTGTGATATGGTCACTAAATATCTTTCCTTTTTTTATCATGTTTTAAGATGATTGTGGTGTGCTTGTAGATTGTTAAAGTCCGGGACGAACCATTGTTTGAGTGGATGGGTTCAGACTTGTTAAAGAATTTGGATAATTAAATGTTGAGTTTATTATTCAGTTGTCCTACTAAGAATAATTAATTGTTAATTGATTATTAATTAATGAGATGCTGAATGGATAATTAAGTGTTGAATTATCTGAAGAGTGATTTGTGTTGTTAATTAATTGTTGAATTAATTAACGGATTGGTTTTGTGGTGTTAGACATTGTATTCTACACCAATGATAAATATATATATGTATGATTGATGAATGGGTTGTGAGACAAGGACTGATGATCCAAATACTCACAGGGTGTTAGACATGGCATTCTACACTAATGATAAATGTATATGTATTATTGATAGATGGTTTGTGAGACAGGGACTGATGCTCCAATTACTCACGGGGTTCTAGACATGGCGTTCTACACCTAGCTTGCAAGCGAATATTATTTTATGGGATAGGGACTGATGCTCGAAATAACCATGGGTTGTGAGACAAGGACTCAGGATCCAAATACTCACGAGGGTGCTAGACATGATGTTCTACATCCATTAATTAACATTGGACTGTGGGTCCAATTGTTCGTGCATGAAATGAGTTTAATGGTTAATAAAGGTTATTGTGACATGATGATTTTTGAATTGATTATGAGAAAGGGTTTAGACTTATTTATAAATTGGGTGAACCAATTTTAGTGGATGGGCTCAGACTTAGTATATGAAAGATTAAATTGAATAACTTATGACGTGTTATCCAAGACAAAGCACAATATTGGATTCGGTCTTTACTTGATTACTTAGATGGTCTTTAGAGACATCTGTGGTGAGTGACTTATACAGGAGATGTCGGGCATAGGCCGAATCTCAAGAATTTCATAATTTATTAAGATTGGAATAATTAATAAATGATAAATTATTATGTAATGATTGTTCAGTATGCATGACAAATGAATAGTGCAGGTTCAGACACCAGCTGAGGGCTGAAGCAGGTACTTAGGTTTATAGTTACTTTTTACTGCTTGCTTTATTTTCTGGATGCCTTCATGTGTTATAAGTTAATTATTAAATGTCTGGATTTGGGGTAGACACTGGTGGTCCCATCCTACTGAGATTTATATCTCACACCCTACTCGGGTCGCCATTGCACTGGGTACCCGAGTAGATTATATTTGGTTGCAGGACTATGTTGTTTGCATTTACTTGGGAGATAGGAGTAGAGGACCGATCAGATGCTCAGGATGCTCGAGGAGATCGCCCTTGGGGCTTTGAGTCATTATTTGTTTATTTCTGTATTGGAATGTAAAGCATGTTGTTTTGTTCACTATTTTCTATTTTGTATCATTAGCATGTCATGCATGCATCTGCTGTATAATTTGGTGTTGGCCATTTGTTTTGTACAAGATTTATAAAATCTGCTTTCCACTGCTTTATCATTTATTAGACCGTTTCTGCTATTTATTAACTTTGTCTATTTTTTAACACTAAAATGAGGGTATAGTCTCCCCACTGAATATCCTTAGACCCTCGCTATTATTCGGTAGCCTCTGGCATATGGGGAGACATGCTTGAGGTCATGTGGTGACTGGTCTGGCCACCAGTTCAGGGGTGACCCGAGTTAGGACGTTACAGCGCAAGTAGTATAAAGTGGCATGTAATATGAAGTGTCGCACAAGTTGGGAGTTATTCAAAAGTTTTGAAAGTATGGAGGCGTGTAAGCAGAGTTGCGTGCAAGAAAAGTGGTGCGCAAGCAGAAATGGCGCACAAGTTATAAGAAGCGTGCAAGCAGGTATTTTTTGCAACAAGTGTGTTTTGTCTAAGAATAAAGTGGCATGAAAGTTGTGAGTTGTGTACAATTATGGCACACAAGTAGTTGGTGGTGTGCAAGTAGGGAGGTGTGAAAGAAGGGTGGTGTGCAAGTAGGGATTGGTGCACAAGCTATGAGTTTTACTAGAAGTTCTTACCAGCTTATGGTCAACTGTGATAATGCTAAGTTGAGCTTGAATTCATTGGTTTAACAATCAAAAAGAGAACTTGTGATTCTAGCAAGAAGAATAATAATAATTCAGTGCAGTTGGTTTTTCACTGAAAGAGAAAGTGTGAAGAAGATTAGGTTTTAGTGTCACTGGTTTTGCATTAAAGAAGCAGAAGAATAAGAGTGTGCAGGTTATAGGTTTTCTGTAGATAAATAATAGGTTGGTTACTTGCATGCTTCTAAGTATGTAACAAGTAGAAGAAGAAGGTTGTGGAAGAACAAAGTATC
The DNA here is from genome assembly GCA_963277665.1 of Viscum album. Classification (NCBI taxonomy): domain Eukaryota; kingdom Viridiplantae; phylum Streptophyta; class Magnoliopsida; order Santalales; family Viscaceae; genus Viscum; species Viscum album. The sequence continues at coordinate 1,063,852,329 of OY728134.1, read as the reverse complement.
ACTCTATCATCCAATAGGTATCAATAGGTGAAATATTCTTTTGGTGTTGAAAACTCTTTTAACAGAGAGAAGACTATCTTCATAGGATGTATAAAGAACTAGCTAGAGGCTGCAAGAGACTGTCTACACTGGCAGTATAAAGAACTAGTGAGTGTAAGGGTATATCCTACTCATTGCAAGTTGGAATAGGATTTTTTCCCTTCCCCCCTCTGAGTGTAGTGAGAAACACTGGGAAGAAATTATTTCCTTCCATCCTCCAAGTGTAGGGATCCAAAATGTCTATAGGATTGTTTTCCTAGCCAAACCACTGTAACAGTTACTACATTATAGTAGATAATTTTTTCACTGGTCATTACCATACACAGAAAGAATGTAGTTTCTCTTATTAAGTGGTGAACCCTGTAAAAATATCATGTGCTATTTTTACTACTTTCATATTATTTCATGTGACAGAGAAAATATAACAAGAGAATCAAGATCCTAATAGGTTAAGAGGTTCAGGGATAAAAAGTTGGAACTAGTTTAAAAAGTACCCAACACTGATTCACTCCCCTCTCAGTGTTAGGCATATCCCAAACTGGTCCTCTCAATTGGTATCAGAGGGACAGGTTCACCTCTATTGGATTCTCTAAATTGAAGATATTCTCTTTTTAAGACTTGAGATTATTTCCTAAGTCAATAATGAAGTGCAGTTTTTATGAAGAGTCAGTTATCTCTGATCATAATTCTATATCTACCAAAACCTTGATGAACAGGAAAAAGAAGTAGAAGAGAAAGGTGAAGAAGAAGTCCCTCTTATATAAAGAAGAGTAAGTATTTGTATCTCCATGCCTTGCTGACAATGAGGACATATCAGACATGGAAAGTAATGATATTGTGGATCATGTTTTCACCAAGAATATAGACAACCTTCCTACCTCTAGTGATCAAAATATATGTGTTATTACATTTTAAAATTATTATCATGATGAAAATTCTAGCACAATCGGTGACGATCAGTCTACAGCCTCTCAAGAATTATCAGTTGATAGATTAAGATCTATTCTACATGATATAACTGAAGAAAGTGCATCCCTTGTTTGTGGAGTATTTCAATGTATGAAGGAAGATGTCACCCAGCTAGAAGAAGAAAATGATGTTTTGGAGAAGGGATTGCAAGCAAAAAATGTTGAATGACTAAGTCTCTCCAGACAGGTTGAAGCATTTAAAGCAACAAAGAGGGAATGTAAAATAAGTTCCTCAAAATATATTAAAGTTTAGGAGAAATAGGGAGTCGATAATACTCTGGAAGAGAAGATCCATACACTTGAAGATGAGCTGAAAAGGAGCACTGAAGTCAAAAAGTTATATCTGGAAGAAAATTTCAAGATGATCAAGGAATGTGACTCTTTGTTAGAAAACAAATTAAAGATGCATGAAGATGAGTTTTAAGGATTTAATAAGGCTTTTGAAGATAAGTTGACTATTATTGAAGACCAAAAAGTCATCTTCAATATGAAATGTCTATAGTTGGAAGCTTAGTTGACTAATCTTGAGAAGACACATATTGAGTCTCCACAAAAGAAGGAAACAGTTGATGCTAGTACTCAATGCTCACTGGAGTATTCTACTATCAAAAGACCTCCAACATGTGATAATAATATCATGGATTCACTCATTGATCTATCATAAGAAGCTAAGAAAGTGAAGGTACCATCCATGCCAACTTGTATTAATGTTTCTAAAATTGTTTCTATAAAAAGTACATGTTGGAAGAAAAACTCTAAACAAGTATGAATGAGGAATAGTGATGAGATGCCTAACATTGTGGATAGGGTGGATAGGAAGAAGAATATGGAATATTGTTACCTAGATAGAGAATAATACATCAAGAATAAGGCTCAGCAATCTAATACAGAGGATATCAAGAAGTCAATATTTGTGGGTCAATGTTGGTGCTGCAACAGATTTGGGAATTGTGCACTGGATTGTTGGTACGATCCCTTAAATGTAAATGCATGGATAAATCCCATATCAAGGGGGAGAAATATAGAAAAGAAGAAGAAACATTCATAGATCCAGAAGCATCTGTATACTGTAAACAGATTTGGAATGATGGAAAACATCTGTGATGTATGCAATGGGAGCGGTCACAAGAATGGTGCATGCTTATCTCAGAATATATTCAAATATAATAAGAATAGAATACCATAGAAGTTGGTGAAGAATGAAGAAGATATCTTGGGATGTAATCAGAAGTATGTTGCAAAATCAAATGCTCCTAAGAATATTACAAGGAGGAAAATTGAGAAGTCCTTGGATTCTAAATCCAAGAAGTTGACGGGTAGTGAATCCAAAAGAAAAATCAAGAAGTATGACACTCTGAAGAAGCCATGTGGAAATTAAAAACATGCTTCCATAGTTCCTAAAGACATATTGGTTATTTGGCCTAAATATTTGGAAAGAATTATAAAGGAGGAAGATGCACAGGCTAAGGATAGTATAAAAAGTAATAATAAGATTCCACATTATGAAAAAAAGGTGAGTAAGAGGTTACAAACAAAAGGAAACTCTCATGTTCAAGAAGTTTTGTGTGTAAGGTGCAACAAGGCTGGTCACACTGTTAAAAATTTCATTGAACTTATTCCAGCCCAAGAAGAATTTATCAAAAGGATGAAAATTTCACCAAGAGATTCCAATGCTTGGAAAGCTCTTGAAGAAATAATATTCACACACAAACAAATAGAATAAGTATTGAGATCCACAAAACCACAGTCATAATTGAATATTATATGTGAAAGTGTGAGGAGTAGAGAAAATGGAGCATCTTGGTTGAGAAAATCATCTCAGCCTTCCTGCTCACATTGAAAAAGCAAGGAAGGTCTACCTTATTCCCTTAAATCTTTGTGTATTTCATTTGTTCTGATAATACAAGAAATTGAAGGTGAAGTAATATCTCCGGGGGAGAACCTGAGAAGCAGTGATTGTTATCAACTCTTTATAGCAAAGCTGAAGAATTTTTCATCCGTGGAAGATTCATCAATTGATATTAAAATATTAATCTGATGAGGGATATACATTGATGAAGATGATGAGGAGTGTTCCCTTGAGGTGGAGGCATATGAAGAAGCTGCCAGATTTATTATTTCAATCACTATCAACTTCAATAGGTATCAAATTCAATTACTCTAGAAATTTCTTGAATAGAATTCCATTGTAAAAGGTATGAAGTTTCTTAATATCTCGTCCTTGGTTACTCAAAATAAATATATTTTTACAAAGTTGGAGTAACTAAGTCAATCAATGACATAAGAATAATGAAAGTTCCCTAAGGCCACTTATCCTGCCAATTGAACTTGAATGTTTTTGATAATTTTGTTGAAGTGAGTGAAGGAATTCTAGGTTTATTATTTCCTATCACATTCAATATCTTCGGCCTGGAATTAAAGTGTAAAACCCTTGAATACAAGTGTATGAGATCTCATTTCATGAGGTATCATGATTAGTGGATAATGGAAAGATTTGTTGTCTAAATAAAATCCTCTTGTTTTCTATATCGATCTTTACTCAAGTAGACTTAGAGTGAAATTATTGATGGCACACTGCTTAATTAAGGACTGATACCCTCTCTACCATGAACTTTTTATTTCTTATCAATAAGGGGGATAGAAAGTGAAATGAAAGTTTGAAAAGTAAGGGGGAGAAGAATAATTAAAGGGGAAAGAGAAGATTCTCATTTAGACATTGGCACATTCATTTGAGGAGACTTTAAGGTATTAAAAACAAAATAAAAAGTGGGATATTGTTGGGACCACTTTGTGTATGAAGATTGTATTTGTTTTCAATAGTTGTCAATATATGTCAAAATAAAGAAGGAGATAAATAAGAAATCCATAGTTGATGGAGAATGCAATTCAGATGATTGTTGAATTGATCCTAAGTTCAAAGAACTTATGTCAAAGGCGACACCTTGTTTACAAAAATGAAGAATGGTGAAGTATCATTCATCTAAGGATGATTGAAGAAGAATGGGGATTTTAATAATACCATTAAATGTTTCATGATTGCATGAGAACCATAAAAAATATTACTTTAAGAAAATAATCATATGATTTGCATGAAGTAGAGAATGATGGTTGAAGAAAAATAGAGTGTGGAAGGGATTGGCATTATACGATGGTCATGCATTACACATTGTCTTCAAATCAGATGATCATTGCATTGTTCTCAAAGTTACAAATACATGTATCAAAGGTGATACATTATCTAAAACATTGAAGGTATTTGAAGAAGCATCAAGCCTCCACTTTTGGATGAATATAGATGATTGGAGTTCTTTGGAACTAACACTCCAAAAAGGAATTGACGATTTGAATTGAGGATAAAGAAGTAATTTGGAATTCTTATTACAAAGAGTATAAGAAGAAAGAAGGATGATTGTTAAAGATGAAGAGAATACATTAAGTAGTGAATGGGCTTGGAACTATGAGAATTTCAAAAACTATGACGATGATTTTTTGATTTGTATTTCACAAATATCATAATTTTGGAGAACTTGTGATGAAAGCCTTATGAAGGATAGGGGAGTAAATAAGTTATTTTGGTAAAGGAAAGAAAGTGGTGCACAAGTATAAATGGTGCACAAGTGTGGCGTGTAGGTATAAGTGGTGTGAAAGTGTATGTTGCGTGCAACTCATATTTCAATATCATCACATCAAATATGACAAAGGAAAGAAAGTGGTACGCAAGTCAAAAGAGGCGTGAAAGTCAAAAGGTGTCATGAAAGTATGAGAGTAATGCAAGTGTATGTTGCGTGCAAGTCATATTTCAACATCATCATATCAAAATATGACAAAGGAAAGAAATTGGTGCGCAAGTGATGGAACGGTGCGCAAGTGGTGGAGCGGTGGGAAAGTGTATGTGGCGTGAAAGTCACCAAAATGCTTATAAATAGATGACTAGCCTCCTCATTTTTCAAATATTAACACTTAAGAGAAAATTTGAGCTATGATTGCACAAGTAGTAGAAAGTGGAATTCAAGATGAAGTGTCACGCAAGTTGGGAGTTATTCATAAGGCGCACAAGTATAGAAGCGAGCAAGAAGAGTGTCATGCAAGCAGAGTGGTGCACAAGTAGAGTGGCGCGCAAGCAGAAGTGGCGCACAAGTTATAATAGGTGCGCAAGGAGAGAGTTTTTTGAAAATAGTGTGTTGTTTCTAAGCCTAAAGTGGCGCGCAAGTTATGAGTTGTGCACAATTGTGGCGCACAAGTAGTTGGTGGCACGCAAGCAAGGAGGAGCTCAAGTAGGGTTGCGTGCAAGTAGGGATTGGCGCGCAAGATATGAGTTGTGATAGAAGTTATTACCAGCTTTTGGTCAACTGTGATGATGTTAAGTTGATCTGGACTTCATTGATTTAACAATCACAAAGAGAACTTGTAATTCTAGAAAGAAGAAGAAGAATATTTCAGTGCAGTTGGTTTTGTACTGAAAGAGAAATTGTGAAGAAGAGTTGGTTTCAATGCCACTAGTTTTTCATTGAAGAAGTAGAAGAAGAAGAGTGTGCAGCTTACAGGTTTTCTACAAAGAAAGAATAGGTTGGTTACTTGCATGCTGCTGAGTAAGTAACAAGGAGAAGAAGAATTTTGTGGAAGAAAAAAGTAGCATTGTAGAATCCAATAGGTCTCAACATGTGAAAGATTCATTTAGTGTTGCAAACTATTTTAACAGATAGAATACTGTCTTCAGATTCAGTATAAAGAATCAGCTAGAGGTTGCAAGAGACTGTCTACACTAGCAGTATAAAGAACCAGTGAGTGTTAGGGGTGTCCAAACCCAACCCAACCCGTCGGACCCGACCCGACTCGACCGGGTTGGGTTGGGTTGGGTCGGGTTCAAAGATTTATATACAGGGGTCGGTTCATTTTGGGTTGACCCATGATCAGGTTGGGTCAGGTCACGGGTTGGAAAAAAATGATCCAACCCGACCCAACCAACCCGATGGACTATCACTGTACCTCCCGCGGGAGCCACCAAGCCTCACCACCACCCTTCGTTGTTGCTGATGCATCATCCCTCTTCCCTAAGTCATCCATGCCGTCACACAGCCTCTCATTCCATCATTTACATGTGTTTCCTCCTCACCCTCACCATCATCTTCCTCCTCCACTACCTTCACCTCTGCCTCCTCCATCGTCACTATCGCGACCGCCGCCACCTCTGTCTCTCCACTGCGACTGTCGTGACCCTAGAATCACTGAAGACTACCCCTCCCTCCATCTTCACATCCACCTCCGTCTCCAAAACGAACTAGTCTAATATGATAAAAAAATAAAATATACGAACTAAATATATAAAATTAAATAAATAATCAATCAATCCAGGTCCTGGGAAGCTGAGGTCTACGTCGGCGAGTCGTAGGGGAAGGCAGACTCGGCGAGTCTTTGTTGAAATTCATGGGGTCTCAGGAGAAGGCAGGGGAGGGAGGCACTCATCGGCGAGAGAAGGCATTCATCGAAGGGGGTCAGTGGCAGAAATAGGATACTGCGCACATGGATTGGGGATTGAGGGAGTTGTCTAAATTTGGGATTGGGGGTTTCAAGATCTGCCGCAATACCGACAGGAGGGAGAGAGATGGTAATCCCACCCATGAACGATCATGCCACCGGATGGCCACTAATTTTTGGGCCGATTCACTGTCGAGATCCTCCTATCGCGGTGAAGAAGATGAAGCGCAGAAGTGGGAGACGTGCGGGTAATTTATCCAGGAGGAGCGGCATTTTTTTACATAACCCGATCAACCCGACCAACCCAACCCGATCTAGACAGGTTGGGTTGGGTCAGGTCCAAAAAAACACCTTAGACCCGACCCGACCTGACCCGATATTTTTTGGTTGGGTCGGGTCCAAAAAAAACCCCAACCCGACCCAACCCGACCCATGGACACCCCTAGTGTGTGTAAGGGTATATCCTACTTGTTGCAAGTTGGAAGAGGATTTGTTCCTTTCCCCCCTCCGAGTATAGGGAGAAACACTAGAAATTTATTATTTCCTTCCCTCCTCCAAGTGTAGGGAGCCACACTAGCTAAAGGATTGTTTTACTAGCCAACCCACTATAATAGTTACTACATTAGAGTGGAGAAACTATGAATTGGTTATTACCATAAATGGTAAGTATGTAGCTGCTCTTATTGAGTGGTGAACCTTGTTAAAATATTGTGTGCTATTTTTTACTGCTTTCATATTATTGCATGCGATAGGAAAAAGATAAAAAGAGAATCAAGATCCAAATAGGTCAAGAGGTATAGGTATAAAAAGTTAGAACATGTTTAAAAAGTATCCAACACAGGTTCACCCCCCCCCCCCTCTCAGTGTTAGGAATATCCCAAACCGGTCCTCTCAACATACATTTGTTCTTGATACATATCTCTAGAAGTAACCATACTTAGCACAACACTAATATTAGTATAGTTTATAACAAGTGAATTTTTTTTGAAACTTTTTTACCTTTATTTTTATATAAACCTTTCACAACCATCCTTTCCTTATACCTCTTACCTTCATTGTCTTATTCCTTTAATCAAAAAAATCATTTGATTTTCAAATCCCTCTTTCTAAGTGAAAGTGATACTAGCTCCTGGGTGTTATTCATGTGTATTGAATCCTAATCCTCCTTCATAGTGAAATCCCACTTAGAAAAATAACTGAGTCTAGATGCCTCCTCCATACTTTCAAGTTCTCCTATATTCATTATAAGTAAGAAGTGAAAATCAGCACCATACCTCCACACTAGTCATCCAATCCTGGATTATTTTCATAACTCTACCTGTGATTCAGATCTTTTCAATACTACCACTTTTATAAAATATTCATTCATTTCTTTGACTCGAGATTCACCGGCCATTGAGATTTTTAGTATATCTTCCACTGGTTTATTATCTGAACTTATAATGATACTTTGTGAACTCTCCTCTAGAATTTGTGAACTTTTGGTAGATTTAGTACCACATGAATTTTTCATATTTGAATTCCTCTAGATTATCTACCCATATCAACTTGGAGTTGAGGAGATTCTTTATTCTCATATTTCTTTGAAACTGTGTTTTATTCTTTCCAAATAACCTGCTCATTAAAGAGAACAGTTATGCTTCTGATAACTAGCCTCTTGTTATTATCCCAAAGTAAAAAATCCAAATTCTTCATTGAAATACCCTATAAAGAAACATTTTTTATACTTTGCATCAAGTTTTTCTTAGTCCTTATAAACTACATGAGCATAAGCAACATAATTAAATATCCAAAGATGATGAAGTTATATTGTTTTATCAGACCATTGTGCTTCCAATAAATCATGTTCTATTACTGAATAAGGTCTTCAATTGATCAAGTATGCAACTATGTACACGACTTCTGCCAAAAATTCCCTATGCATTCTAAAACTAATACTAATGCTCTATGCCTTCTCTATTAATGTTTGATCCATCCTCTCTACTATTCCATTTTGGTTAGGTGTTCTAGGAACTGTTTTATCATGTCTGATTCCCCTATGTCAGTAGCAGTTTCAAAAACTCCTTCTGGTGAACTAACCTCCATTATCAGATCCTAAACTCCTCAACTTACACTAAGTTTCTCTCTCTACTATTTGTCCCCATTGAACAAAGACTCCAAACACATTCGACTTGTGATTCATAAAATAAACCTACACTCTCCACATGGAATCTTAAATGAAAGTTACAAACTATTGTGACCCTCCAAGATATTTGACTAGGGTTGGTCCCCATAAATTAGTATGTATAATTTATGACTTCTTTTTATTAAGATTTCATACACTTGCATTAAAATAAATCTTTCATTCCTTTCCAAATATGAATCTTTTTCAACTTCTGGTGTATACATTCTCAAAATTTAACATCCCTTTTTTCCACTATAATATTCATACTCTTATCACTGAGATGACCCAACCTATAGTGCCTAAAATCTAAATTTATAGAAATTGATACTCTATCCATTATGAATCCTTTTGTTCTTTTTGGTAAGGTTGAAAGTCCCATCTTTCACCCCTTAAAAAATTATTAGAGAACATTATTCTTTGCGCCCCATTAGCAATGTTTATTCCAAAACCATCATCATCTATCTGACCCATGAAAATAAGATTCTTATGAAGACTAAGAATATATAAAACAACCTTCACCACAAAAAACCTCTATTTTCAAGTGTATTTTGACATCTCCCTTTACCACAATTTGAAAATATTCATCATCTGCAAAATTAAATTTACCAAAATTTTCAAAAACAAAATTTGGCATGTATCCTCTTTCACTTATGGAATATAAATATTCTCTCAAATCTATAATCCAATATTTTATTAGAACATTGATACTAAGAAAAAAATTGATAAATTATTTAGCTATAGTATTTCTAGAACATGAGTGTTCAGAAATTGTTCTTCTAATAGTATTTCAATCTTAACAATCCTACTTGAGGTACCCTCTCTTCCCATACTACCAACATGTATGGTCAGGTCTAGTCAACTTCCCTCTACTTCTCCCTCTAGATTTATCTATTTAATGTATTTGGTTCCTTTGATGAGGTGAGCGTACTCTTCCATCATAATTTATCACATTTTTGAATGATCCATGGACTTCCTTCCTCTAGAGTTATTCATTTAGGGTCAAATTCTAGATATCTTCTAACACCTGGTCAGTTTTACCAGAATAATTGCTCACTATTGTCACCATTTCTTCCCACAACTTTGGAAAATAGGATAGTAATAAAATTTCCCAAACATTATTTGTAAATGTTACCATTATTGGATTGATATGATTTTGGATCATGTTGAAGTCATTAACATGATCTTCTACTTATCTCCCATCCAATAATCTCATACTAAACAACTGCCACATTAGAACACTTTGTTGAGAATAGTCAGCTTCTCATAAATATATGCTAGCACTTACACAAAATCTATAATCTTATTCTTCTCCTGGATGTTGGAGGTAGCATTATTTTCTAATGGAATCTAAATGAAACCAAGAGATTTCTTATTCAGTTGTTCCCATTCAGTCTTTTCCATCTTATCTGGTTTAATTTCTATCATTAAAACTTCAAGATCCTTTTAAATAATATTATTTTCCATTTTTATCCACCAAAATCCAAATTCTTTCCCATTGAACCTATCTACACACACCTTACCTTCTTCTGAATACATGTCCCTAACACAATAACTCTTATAGAGTCAAATCATCAATGAAAATGAAGAAATGATATCGATGTATACTGAATGTAGTCCCTTATTGTGAAACCAAGCTTTTATACCACTTTTTGGGGAGGATACTTGGGGAAAACCAAGAGTTCACTATATTTATACCACTATAAGTTCAATGATGAATCCATCGAATGTTTATCCACCTCCAGACTCTATGTGCAGCACTACACCACTCCATCCCAACTAAATTATCTAGAACTTAGGAAGATGGTAAGTTCACTAAATCATCATACACAAAGTCTTACAACTAAAAAACACATAATAATACAAGCAGAAGTAAAGAAAAAGAAAGAAAATCAGTTTTACATGGTTTTGATTTTCATCCTACGTTCATGAGAGAACATTGTAAGAGTTTATTTATTTATCTATAAGTACATAGAGTACAACTCTAGTGACTTAGTATCCATGCGGATCATAATGAAAAATGATCACTCAACACCTTATCAATGTGATCTTGTTCCCTTTATATAGAGGGTCTCACCTGTTCATCTAGTAACTTTGGCTTCCTAAATATTTTCATTCATCTGTTGCATTGTGCAACTATCAATCCCCTATTTCATTCCTTGGCCTGACCTGCTTTCATCAGTAATTGCACAGTGTTCCTATGAATCACTCTTTCTTACAAACTCCATGTGAATAATGATTCAATCATATACATGAGTCTCCTATCGATGACCTCCCAATTTGAACATTCGGTAAATAGATCTCCTAAAATTCTAAAGGACTAGATTCTTTCTAAGAATCCATCAAAAAAACATCTTAATCAACCTACCATCGTTGAAGTTTTTTGGCCATTAAATCCTTTCTATGAACTAAGACACGATCTATCTATAAACTAAAACACGATACTTAAATATAATTCACAATCCTAATAGAAAATTATATCATATCTTTAAAGGAAACACCAAATTCATAATAAATCCCAATAAAATGGTGTTTGGTTCCCATGAGAAAATGGAGGGTGAGTTTAAGACACTTAATGAACCAAGGTTATCAAACAAGTGTTGAAACATGAGAACATTTTTTGGTTAACCTATATGAATATAGGAGAGGGGATACTCCAAATATCTTATAACTTTGGCTCTCAAACATTCATGAAAGGATTAGTGACACATGGTCATAGTGGCATCTTGGATTATATGAAGAACTAAGGAATTTGAATAGACTTATTTCAGATGAATCCAGTTGATAACATGAGTTATATTTTTAGATCCATGTCCACATGTTTATTTATTTAGCTTTTACTTGTATATACTATATGATGGTTAAAATCTAAAGATACACTTATTTATGAAATTTCATTTCAAGAGAGTATGGTGTTTAATTTTCAAAATGTGTTTTTAAATATTTTAAAATGGTGGGGTATCATTGGATTTTGTGAGTTTTCAAAATATTTAAAATTATTTTTATTTTAAGTTTTTTTAAGGGGAAGGCCTTTGGGAATACCATATAGGAAAGTGGTATGGAGTGAATATCTTTTATTAAGGGAATGTATTTATCATTATTCAAAATGACAGAGGGGAATAATCTTATGGAGGAAGGTGCACTGCACCGTCCATGCATGTGTGTAAACATGTAATGTGACAGTTTGATTATCATGCCTAGATTTTTGTTTTGTGGAATTATTTTGTTCATATTTGGTCTTGAATTTATCTGTGGGTTTCCCCATTATTTTTTGGTGAAAATGCATATTTTGGGATTGATAGAAGATGGTGCACAGTTAGTGCACGGTTTGGGGAAACCGTACGCCCTTTCCCAAAAAACTGTGTGGTTGATTCCCATTTCGATCAGTGGAGACCACACAATTTTCAAACAGTTTGAAAAATTGTGCAGGCTAACTATGAATCTTGTTCCTCTTGGAAATTGAGGAATGCACGGTTTCCACACTATTTGAAAAATCGTGCGACCTGTCCAAGTAATTAAAAGTGTGATTTTCCCTTTCCAGCCTCTTCATATTTTAACCTCCAAATGCCCATTTTTCTCTTCTCTTGGTTCTTGTGACCTAAATGGATCCCCTCTTTTCCTCTCAAAGACTCCTCTCCTCTCCCAATGAATTGATGACTTGTTCGATCAGTTGTGTGGGGCACAATATTTATCCATGGTGGATTTGCAGTCGGGATATATCAAGTATGGGTGAAGAAGGAAGATATCCCCAAGACTGCTTTTCGTACAATATACGGGCACTATGAATTCATAGTAATTCCTTTCAGACTCACTAATGCTCTAGAAATCTTCATAGACTTTATGAATAGAGTCTTTATAGATTACCTCAACAAATTTGTGGTAGGTTTTATAGATGATATTATAATATAATTCAAAACCAAGGAGGATCATGAGGAGTATCTAAGAACTATACTAGAGACCTTAAGGAAGGAGAAGTTCTATGAAAAGTACAGAAAGTGTGAGTTCTGGTTGAAGGAGGTCTCATTCTTGGGCCATATCATCCCAAGAAATGTGATATCTTTGGATCCCTCTAAGACAGCTGCAATTGAGGGATGGCTGAGGCCAACGTCGGTAATGAATATCTGTATCTTCTTGGGGTTAGATGGATATTATCAACGATTTGTGAGAAATTTCTCATGATTTTCCAACCCTCTTACCAAGCTAACTCAGAAGGGAGTAAAGTCTTCTTGGAGTGATGAATGTAAATAAAGATTCAAGGAGTTAAAAAGTAGTCTTATCACTGCGCTCGTGCTCACTTTACCCACAAGTGGATAAATTTTTGTGGTATTCAGTGATGCTTCGAAGAAGGGTTTGGGAAGTGTGTTGATGAAAAATGAGAAAGTCATTGCCTATGATTCAAGTAAATTGGAAGTTCATGAGCAGAATTATCCAACACATGATCTAGAGTTGGCTTCGGTGATCTTTGCTTTAAAATTTTGGTGGCATTATCTCTTTGGGGAGAAGTGTGAAATATATATAGACCAAAAAATCCTCAAGTATATATTCACACATAAGGAGTTGAACATGTGCCAATAAAGATGGTTATAGATGATAAAAGACTATTATTTCTCAATCCATTACCACCCCAAGAAAGGGAACAAGGTGGCAGATTCTCTAAGTAGAAAAGATCTTGCATCTCTATCATTGATGAGAATTGAAAAGGATTCAATCTTCTTAGATTTGCAGAGTATGGACATGGGAATCATTAAGGTAGGAACATCATCAATCCTTTCTCAAATTATTTCTCAACCGTCCCTCATGGAGAAAATAAAGGATGCTCAAAGAAAGGATGTAGAAATTCTGAAAAGGGTGGAAGATATCAGAAATGGGAAATCCTCAGAGTTTGTGGTTGACAAGGATGGAATTGTGAGATTTGGGTCATGATTATGTGTACCATCTGATCCAGAGATACAGAAGGAGCTTCTGGATGACTCACATAGCTCAACCTTCTCTATTCACCTAGGGAGAACAAAGATGTATCAAGATCTCTGAGAGAACTTTTGGTGGGACAATATGAAAAGGGAGATTACATAATATACATCAAAGTGCATGGTATTCCAGCAAGTAAAGGTTGAGGGGAAAAATTCTAAGGGGATGATATAACCACTACCCATACCAATATAGAAGTGGGAAAACATTACCATGGACTTTTTCATTGGACTTCCAGGGACATCTAGAGAAAACAATGCTATATGGGTCATTGTGGATCGTCTTTCCAAGACAGATCACTTTATCGCTATTCGAGAGGACTTCTCACTGGATCAACTTGCACAGATTTACATCAAAGAATTGGTAAGGCTGCATGGAGTACCATTATCTATTATATCCGATTGAGATCCAAGATTCACCTATAAGTTTTAGAAGAGTCTTCAACATGATCTGGATACTAAACTGAACTTCAGTACGGCCTATCATCCTCAAACTGATGGTCAATCCGAGTGGACTATCCAAATACTTGAGGACATGTTGAGAGATTTCTTAATGGACTTCAAAGGAGGATGGGACCAACATCTTCCATTGGTAGAATTCTCCTATAATAACAGTTTCCACTCAAGCATCCAAATGGCACCATATGAAGCCCTTTATGGGAAAACGTGTAGAACACCGGCGTATTGGGATGAATTCGGTGAGTGTAAGATTCTAGGACAAGAAATGGTCGAAGAAATGGTGGAGAAGGTGAAAACCATTCAATAGCATATCATGGTAGCCTGGAGTCGACAGAAGAGTTATGCAGATAACCGTCGACGAGACCTTGAGTTTAAAGTTGGAGACATGGTATTTCTATACATATCCCCATGGAATAAGGTCACGAGGTTTCTAAATAAAGGGAAGTTAAGTCCTAGGTATATTGGCCCCTTTTAGATTCTTGATCATGTCGGGGCGGTGGCCTATCGACTAGCACTTCCACCTACCATGGTCAATGTACATGATGTCTTTCATGTATCCCTCTTAATGAAGTACATACCAGACCCTTCACATGTACTCTCTTTAGAGGTGGTACAGTTAGATGATGATCTTTCTTACGAGGAGCAACCAGTGAAGATATTAGATCGTAGAGAAAAAGTTCTACGAAATAAGACAATGCCCCTCATCAAGGTGTTGTGGAGAAACCACAAGTTTGAAGAAGCGACATGGGAATCAGAGTAAATGATGAATCATCATTACCCACATCTGTTTTAGTATGGGAAAAGGAAATTTTGAGGGTGAAATTTCTTAAGGGGGGGAAGATTGTAATGACCCAAACATTCATTAATGGAAATTCCTCTTGATCTAATTAAATTTATCATTATGTAAAATGTTTATATAAAATGTGAACTTTATCGTTTTTATGTTTTTAGATTTTAAAATATCATTAATAATTGTGATCGTTGCTAATATATTCATTGAACAGTGATCAAATGATTAGTATAAATATAGGGATTTAACAAATTCAATTTACTCAGAAAAAGGAAGTGATGGCCTCATCCAGTAGACTTTCCCCATATGAAGCCCATTTATCGGAGCTCGGAAAGTATTTGGAATCATTGGGCTTTGCTCTTGACCAAGCCCAAGTCGAGCTTGAATACATTAAGCATGAGTGGAACCGCCTATAGGAGAAGTGGAAGTTGATAGAAATTACAACTCGAGCGATGTTATTTGAGTCACCCCTAGAGTCTGTCACCATCGCGCACCTTACCCTAAGGTCTTATGCAGGTGTTTTAAGGGGTTATGTAACAAGACCCTAGAACTATGAATATTTACAAAGATTATACATTAATTTTATTATTGTTACTTTGTAAATAGTTTTTAAAGCACAAATAGTATTTTTAGTTAATAATCAATTAAGAAATATATTTTGATGAATTAATGGATTTTTTAATTAAATAATATTTTAATAAAATATTTTTATTATTATTAAATTAATTTTTATTAAATATAAATGATCGTATAATTTTATGAATTCAATTGTAATTTTTATTAAGGGTTGAAAGTCATTTTTGTCAAAACCCATGAATTTTCGATAAATGTCAGTTTTTATTTTAAAAGTAGAAATTCTCATATTTATAAAATTATTTAGATAAAATTAATATTATTTTTGGAATCAGGATGTCGAAATTATCCAATGGTGAATTTTTCATAATTTTCTGAGACAGTCGAATTTTTGGGTAAAAATTAAATACCGTCTAAATATATAATGTGTTTTATGACATCATAATGACCCAATAGTGATGTTATAAAATACTATAAACATTATGTTCGGCCAATATATGTTTTACCATTAAAATAATGTAATTTTAGGTTTTTTTATTTATTTTTCAAAACTTTAGTGGACCCTCCAAGAGTTATAAAACATGTTCACTTTTTAAATGAATTTCCTTGAGAGTGTGACTCACCTCACATAATCCAC
The DNA here is from genome assembly GCA_963277665.1 of Viscum album. NCBI lineage: Eukaryota > Viridiplantae > Streptophyta > Magnoliopsida > Santalales > Viscaceae > Viscum > Viscum album. The sequence continues at coordinate 1,063,836,260 of OY728134.1, read as the reverse complement.
CCTATTATTTTAAGAAGTTCATACATTGGCCTTATAAAATATTGTTTTCCAATCCACTTTGTAAAAAACCATGGGCAAAAACCATGGGCTGGTTTGTGGTATTAATTAGTTTAATGTGTGGTGACCCAAACCTAAATAATAAAGAATTGTCTCTCCTTTCCTATATAAACCCACCCAAGCTCCCACTTCCTATTCACCCAAAGCCTTTGGATTTCATAAAAATATTCCCTCATCTCTCTATAATCCTCTCAAGTCACCCCAATTTCCCAATAAGCCTCTCTCAAGCCTCTCCCAAGCCTTTGGGATCACACTTCCAGGTAAGGGATTTCCTCTCTTCTCATTTTTGTCTCAATTTCATTATGTTGTTATACCCTTTTAATTTCAATTAAAAATGTTGGGGTATGATTTCACACCTCCCCCATACTGCCCTATTTATGTTTTAATTATGAGATAACCCTTTCACTCTCATTTAATTCCTCTCATGTACACCCGTTACCATGTCGAAATTCCGTAAAGAATTTCTCTCTCCTCATTTACATTCAAGAAATTACTTTGTATTATGAATCTAAATTCCTTTACTTATGTTGGGACATGTTTCTATATGAACCCCTTACTGTCCATTTCATGTAAATATGATTATACACCTCTTTCTCTCTCATCAACCATTTTTACTAATTTTTATCTCATGTCGTTATGCTGCCGAAATTACACCGCGATTTTCCAAGCCAAAATCATTGTGTAGTAAATACCATACCCATGTCTCTATCAAGGGTATTCACCTTTATGCACATATATGTATTTAATGGTACTTTCATGTGTTTATTCTACATTTTTTAATCATGGAATAACTTATGATGTTGAATGATTTCATGTTATATGATCCAAGTGGCACACTTATCCATGAAATGAAATGTTTTAAGAAGGGTGCGTCCTAATGGCGCTCCAATGCATTGGGTGAAGATTAGTATCATGATATTTCAAGTGCAATAAGGGTTTACTCATGATAATTCAAGTTCAATGAGGGTTTACTCATGCTCTATGTGCAATGATCCTTGGCTCATACTAAAATCATGTTAAATGTTGTTTCCACATTTCCATGTTATGTTAATCATGTTATATCATGCCTTTATGTTCATGTTTATCTTATGATCCATTGATATGCCTATTTCCTAAAATGTATTGTATCTTTCATGTTATTCCTCTTTAACTCCCTTATTAGGATTTATAGCTCACCCTTTTCTTATTCATGTCATCTAGTTATCCCATACAATACTAAGTACGAGAGAATGTAGTGGTCATGTAAAGGAATTTTTCAATAAGATGTTGTGTCCTATGTTTTAACTTGTTATGTAATGTTCCTAATACCTAAATACACTAGAACTATAGATCTTCTATGTTGTATCAAGTGAAGTTTTCTATGTAATAAATCATGTTTAAGTGTGTAATAAAGAGCAGGGTTGTTATAGTTCGGTCTCATGAACGCACCTACAGTTTTCGTGGCACTGATGAACCAAGTGTTTCATCCATACTTAGATTATTTTGTGGTAGTCTTCATGGATAATATCTTGGTGTACTCTCACACTTGAAACGACCATGCTACCCATCTTGAGATCGTTTTGAGTACACTGAGAGAGCATCAATTATATGCTAAGCTCTCAAAATGACACTTTTGGATGGATCAGATTCACTTCATGGGTTATGTTATCTCAGAGACAAGAGTATCAGTAGACCCAGAGAAAGTGAGAGAAGTAGTTTCCTGGGAGAATCCAAAGAATTTATTTTAGGTACGGAGTTTTCTAGAGCTGGCTGGATACTACAGATGTTTTATACAGTACTTTTCACACTTAGCAGTGCTACTGATAGGTCTGACTAAGAAGGGTGTGAAGTACTTATGATCAAATTCTTGTGAGTCAGCCTTTCAGAAGCTGAAAGGGAGGTTGACTTCAACACCGATACTAGTATTTTCAGAGCCGAGAAAGAGTTATATTGTTTACTGTGATTCACCAGGTATCAGGATGGGATATGTGCTTATGTAGGGGGAATGAGTCATTGTGTACGGGTCTCAGAAGTTGAGGCCACATGAGAGGAACTACCCGACACATGATCTCAAGTTGGTTGTAGTTTTCCATGATTTACACTGTTGGATACACTACCTTCTAGGAGAGCATTTTTTGGTTTTCACCGACCAAAAAATTCTCAAGTATATCTTCACTCAACATGATCTAAATCTAAGACAGTGAAGGTAGGTTGAATACCTTCAGTCCTTTGACTTTGAACTTGCCTATACACTGGGGAAAGGAAATTTTGTGGCTGATGCGTTGAGTAGGAGGACTCAGTTACAGGAAATTCAGGAGACCATCAGTGAGTGGAAACTTATGGATCTGTTCTCTAATATGCATTTGGAGGTGCAAGACAGACAGGGGCAGACGTTTCTATCTTCTGTAGTTGTGACCTCTACTATTCTTGATCGAGTGAGAATGAGGCAGCTATCAGATTCAGAAGGCCTAGTCATACGGGAGAGTGTGTCAGGAGAGGACTCTATTCTTGAATGGATAGTAGGCGAGGATGAGAACTTGCATTTTCATGGGTGAGTACGGATACCAGCATACATACGTGAGGAGCTGATGTGGGAGTTTCATTCCTCGGTTTGGGCAGTTCATCTTGGATTCACCAAGATGTATCATGATCTACACCGTCAGTATTGGTGGCCAGGTATGAAGAGAGATGTTGCTGGTTTTTTCATGAGGTGTTCCACCTATCAGCAGGTAAAGGTGGAGCATCAGAAATCAGCAGGGCTTTTGCAGCAGTTATCCATTCCCAAGTGGAAGTGGAATGATGTCACGATGGACTTTGTGACAGGTTTACTGAGGTCTCCTTGAGGGAATGATGTAGTATGGGTTGTCATTAACAGACTCACAAAGGTTTCTCACTTCTTACCAATTAAGGATACCTTTAGTGTTGATGAGTTGGGAAGGTTGTACATCTGAGAAATTGTATGTCTGCATGGGGTTACACACTCCATTGTTTCAAAAAAGGATGCATGTTTTAATTCTCGGGTCTGGTAGGGACTTCAGAGGGCTTTGGGTACAAAGGTACTTCTGAGTACAGCTTTCCATCCCCAAATAGATGGCCAGTCCTAGTATACAATTTAGGTGCTTGAGGGCATGCTTCGTGCATGCATCCTGGATTTTGGAGGTCCTTGGGAGAAGTACGTACCTCTTGTGGAGTTTTCCTATAATAATAGTTTTCAATAAACTATTCAGATAGAACCCAATGATCCTTTGTATGGTAGGTCATGCTGATCACCCTTATACTGGCTGGAGGTAGGAGAGGCAGCTATGTTGGGACCTCATCTTGTCCAGGAGACTACATAGTAGATATAGATGATTCAAAATAGGATGGCTACTACACAGCCACGATAGAATTATTATGTTGATCAGTGGAGATGACCTCTATAGTTTGAGGTCAGAGATCAGGTTTTCCTGCATGTCACACCGAGTTTGGGACATAGAAGGATTAGGAGACAGGGTAAGCTTTCACCGAGGTATGTCGGGTTGTTTGAGGTTTTGGAAAGGGTTGGGCCGGTTGCCTATCGGCTACAGTTACCTCAGAGTTATTGGGCTATGCATGATGTCTTCCACGTTTCTCACATTTGATATTACTTCTCAGACCTGTCTCATGTTTTCCAACCCAAGGAGGTTGAGCTCGAAGTGGACGTATCTTTTGAGGAACATCCTATTCGGATTTTTGATCGCAATATAAAGGTTCTTTGTGGCCGGTCTGTTCCTCTGGTACGAGTGTTATGGTAGCACGGGAAAGTACAAGACGTGACCTGGGAGAGGGAGGCTGTTGTATGATTACAGTGGTCGGAGTTGTTCGGGGTTTCTTCTTCTACGCCGCCTTACTAGAGAAATTCGGGGGAAAATTTCTTTAAGGGGGGAAGTTTTTAAGAACTCAGATCTTTTCTTCAGGTATGTTTCTCTTTTCTGGTTGTTTTTTAGGAAAAAGATGAGTTTATGGAAAATTCAGGAGTACACGCTGTGTACTCGGTTGCCGCGGGTGACCGTGTACTAGCCGGGTAACGGCCGAGTACATGGCTGTGTGCAGTGACCTGGAGACTACCTAAATCGAAGGTCGAAAAAGGCAAGTACACGTCGTGTACTTTTAAAATACATTCCATGTACTTTTTTTCATTAAATGAACCAGTGTTGCATCTAATCGACAGAGCCCTTTTTCTCTTCATCCGTCTCATCCAGGAGCGACCGTACGACCACGGATCTTCTTCGATCCCCTAACTCATCGTTCGTTCTCTGAATCAACCACCATCGATTGCATTGGAATCGTATCAGTGAGTTCTCCCTTCTTCTTGAACATCGTCTCTAGAGTTCTCCTCTCTCATGAGTTATCCTCGGTTGAACGTTTTAAGCGTTTTTGTAGATCTATAGAATTCTTGGTCGATTCAAGGCCTGGGATTCACGTATATAGATCTCACAATGTTGAGGTAGGTGGTTTGTACCTTTCTGTAGTTAGTCTTTAAGTTATATGTGCAAAAGTGCCCAATACCCTTGTTTAGGGTATTGTGTGTTTATGGTTTTAGCCCTTTTTATTTGCATGTTATGCCTAGTTTGATTGGATAGAGGATAATTGTTGAGAATGGGGTTATCTTTGCTAAGCTATGAATGTTTTTCTCATGTTTTCTTATTTTTACCATTTGGTCTAGCCTTGACTGTTAGGCTGCTGATTTTCTTTCCATGCCTAGTATTCTTAGGGTGGAGTGATTATTAACTAACATCCTATGATATGTTGTATTTTTTTTAGCCAAGTGGTTTTTGAGGTTTACTTTGGCTGCTGATCATTGTTTGTGCACGATTTCTTTACACGGGGCTACAGGAACCTGGTGTAGTGAGACCATAGGGGAAATTGACGTTGGGGTCTTTCCTAGAGTGTTTGTTATAACTATCATGTTGTGAGACCGTAGGGGTGATTGACGTTGAGTGCTCCCTCAGAGTGTCTATAGTTACATTACGAGACCACATGAGGAATTGACGTTGAGTGCTTCCTCAGAGTGTCTATAGTTTACCGTTAAAAGACTATAGGGGGAATTGACGGTGAGTACTACCTCAGAGATTCTTTGATTATACATGACTATAGGGGGAATTGACGATGAGTGCTTCCTCAGAGAGTCTTCATTTTATCCTTGTTGTTAGCTGAACTAGAGGGGATAGATTATGGGAACTTTCCCAGAGGGTTTTTTGTATTTTTAATTGATTGGATAAATTATTAAATGTAAATTGATTGTAATTGAATTGGTAGGATTGTTACTTTTGAGTACTTCCTTGTTTACTGCTTTATTTTGCTTATTGACTGCCATATATATTCACTAACTGTTAGGCATAGATCTTTGGGTGGTTTCTTATTGGGATTATTCTCGCTCCCTGTTTGGGTCATGCTTTTGGGCCCAAACAGATTATATTGCTGTAGGTATAGATAAAGGAAAGTGCCCTTCTACTTCAAGTACTTGATTGTCCTGGAGCTGGAGAGCATGGGACCAAGCTGAGACTTGTGGTGCTAAGAAGCTGTTAACTTTCTTTTCTTTTGTACTTGGGTTTGGTACTGTATTCAAGCATTGTGATTTGTTTGGTGGTTTTCCTAGACATATGTATCATGCATCAGTTATATATGTGCTCCAGTTTATTTCTTCAGTCTTCCACTAGTTACTTATTGCATGTTTTACTACTTTTGCTATTGTTATCTGTTTTACTTCCACTGTGTTACTCTACCAATGAGAGAATAGTTTCCATAATATCACACCCAAGTCCATCGCTGCTAGTCGGCAACCTCTGGCATTCGGGGAAATGCACTTGAGGCCATGTGACCAACCAGGTACGGGGCACCTTTGGGCGGCACCCGAAACCAGGATGTTACAACATGGGTCTCGAATTAAGGATTTTATGGATGGACTCGTCGTGATCAGTTGGTTTTTCTTGATGCACCAGGAGAGATACTTTGGCTTGCTAGGTACGGGCTCTCTGGGTGGTTTTTCATACTCGTGGGTGAGGCCAGTTCTCTAGGGGGCAACTGAGGATGGACCCATTTAACAAGATGGCTATCTCATTCCTAGGGTGATACCTGGTCCCCTATGTGAGATACTTGGTACGGGCTCCGAGTCACGATCCTCGAGTGATACAAGGGATGTTGTATGGGCTGCCTTGGATAGACTCAGTGGTATGTGGTTATTCGAAGATACCCGTAGTGACCCTTGGGATTCTATTTAGATCGCCTTGTATGGGCTAAGGACTCCACCACTAGATTCAATGAATTAATGGAATGCATGTCTTCTTCGCTTGTCATGCCCCTTGTATATATTGTTGAGGATGTTTATATATTGGCATGGCAGTGTGACCTCCAAGCTAAAGCACTGGCTTAGAGGCATCTTCTTTACATTGGTATATGCTTTTATATGGGTTAGTTTGTACATTATGACATGCACAAGTATCTCCTTTCAGATATCTGGATTAGGCCGAAGTAGGTGGTATGAGACGGGTGTCCGTTTAGAAACTCGAACCAAGTTGCTATTATTTATTTTGTTATCGCTCTGTATTTATTTTGGATGGCACACTATAATTTATTTATTTATTGCATGAAATGGATTGGGCTAGACACCGTGGGTGCCGGCCTACTGAGATTTATATCTCACACTCTTCTCAGGTGACATTCGGTACCTGAGTAGACTTCATGTTCGCAAGTCTATGGATTCATTGCTTGTGAAGTGTTGTGTACTTGGGAGCTAGGGAGCGTAGGACTGAGCTCGTGCTCGAGATACTCATGGAGCTAGTCTTTGGGAAATTATTCTTTTATTACATTATTGTTGTTTGTAATTTTCACTTCTTATACTTGTAGCATCATCTGTCATACATGCATTTTTGTAAATTGGTGTTGACCACTTTTTATTCAGTTACTATATTATTGTTTTGTTGTTCTATCTTTTATTATTATTTCTTTTGTTGTTGTTTATTGATTTACATTGGTTATACCGTTGGGAGACTCTGACCATGTGGCTATAGGTTCCCCACCGTACCACCATTGGACCATCGCTACTAGTCGGCAGCCTCTAACGTATGGGGAGACGCGTTTGAGGCTATGTGGTGACTGTTCTGGCTACCGATTTAGCAGTCAGTCGGTTCGGCACATTACAAGAGGTTTGTGAAAGATGTTTTGAAATTTCTTTTCACTCCCTTTTCCCTTTTTAAGTAAAAACATTATTCTTCTTCTTTAAGGTGCTAATGGTTCTTCCTTGGAAAAGATTTGGTTTTAAAAGAAAATGGGCAATGAACCGTGTTTGGTTTTTAAAGAGAAAGTGTGTGTTAAAAGCGTAGTTTTATATATTGTATTTCAAACATGGAATTGATATATCTTTATTTAAAGTAAATGCATTGAGAATAGATTTTCCGAGCATGCCTACTGAGTTTTAATACTCACACCTGTAGTTTTTTCTTGTTTTTAGCTTTTGGTGCAGTTTCTAGCTTGGTTTTGATCACCGTGGGCGATGGTTAGTTTTGGTATCGAAGAGTAACCCTCAGGGTCACATGGAGACTTTGAGGTCGTCAGGTTTAGCTTGGGTTTTGTTGTTCGGTTTCTGTATTTTCAGTTTTGTATAAATGATGTTCAATTTGGAAATTTGTGTCTATTTATTTGGGATGCTCTGTTTGTTTCCTCTATTTAGTTTATTTATATTGGGCGAAATCGTTCCTTTGGTTACTCTGTTGATTCCCTAACACTAGTTGTCAGCCCGGGAGGATCAGGAACGCCTCTCGGGGCTTACCACAGACCAACTCAGACGACCGGTTCAGGATCGACCCGGGTTGGTTCGTGACATTGATTACACATTTTGCAGTCCGCATATTCACTGACGGGTGTGATTTGGGGAACTATATCAATCGGGTGCGATCCAACAGACAAGATTAAAATATGGAAAAGACTTGCCTTTTAAGAGTAGGTATCAACCCAATTCCAGGGGGTATGATGACTTATTTGAATGAGTGTCTCCATGCATATAAAACAAAGTTCACATTCGATGAAAAACTTAATGAATTCAATTCAAATTCACTCTTGTCAGATCCCAAACACTCCAATCTCTTTCAATTTGATATCCATCTCAGACCATTTAAGAAGCATCAACTGCATTTTGTTGGTGCACAATAACAAAGCCCCCTTTCTATACTCTTATTCCAAGATTTCTTCAAGGAGTACTCTCCGATAACTACAAGTGTAGAGTATCGATGCATCATTATATTATAAAGTAGATTCATCGGAACTCAATATACTATTGATTTGGTTAGGGTGAATATAGTTTTAAGGAGAACAACAACGCAACGTGCGTCGATGAATTCCTTCTACTGTCGTACTACAAAGTCCATATCTATTACTAATCTATATACATGCATTAATTTTAATAGTATATTTTACTTATGAGTTTTTTTAATTTGATCGTGGAATATATATACATATATATATGCTGGAAATATGACCCGATCTTTCGGACGTCTGTGTTTGAATCATAATCACCCCAAAGCCAGCTCGCTTTCCCCTTGCGCTTTCCTAGAAATGCTTCTGCGACCTACTTTAGTTCACAGCCATGTCTCCTTCACATCTGCAAGATCATATTCCCCGTCTCTTCCATGTGGCCCTTGCAGCATATCCCATTCATCTTCCTTTTCGTGCAGCAGGAAAGCAGTCACGTATTCAGCGTCGAAGGTCCGTCACCGTGATGGAAAGTCGACGGTGAAGTGGAATGATATATACAAGAAAATATCGTTGATTGAGAATGCAGAGTTCGGGTCTGCATCTGTGCTGGATCATTTGGAGCTCGAGGGCCAAAAGCCCTCAAAGCGGGCGCTCTGTAGGACGGTGAAGGAGCTCAGGAAGTTCAAGAATTACAAGCGAGCTCTCGAGGTATCTGATATTCTCGATTATTTATTTATCACAATTTACTCTCGTGCTTAAATTCACGGGCATGTTGGAGTTTTGGTACAATTTCTGTCTGTTTCTTAGGTTTCTTGATAGCTTTGTGCGTCTGATTCTAATCATGGGTGGAAATGAACTTATCGTGAAACATTGAGATCCTTTAGGGCTAGTTTGGCACGACTGATTTAGGTTGAAAATAAATGATAAGAGGGGGAGTAAATTGATTTTCACGGTTTGGCAACCAGAAATTTAGTGGAGATAATCATTTCATTTCTTGTATAAATTATCAAATCAATTCTTTTCTTTTACCACGCAAAAAAAAAAAAAAAAAAAAAAAAATCCTATCCTTCGTTCTAACTGCCTTGGAAAACATTTCTTCACAGGAGTGTACTTTTGATGTATGCTTGTGAATTTTTCCATGTTTTCCTGGGTTCTTTTTTATGGTTAAATGAGATTTCATATTGGGTCTCTTGTCAATGTTATCTGAATACAAGTTTTCTAATTAACTCGGGTTTGATTTGAATTAGAACCCTATGTGCACATTCTAAAGCTACGACAGTTTCAAATAAATGTTTCTCAGATTAGCTTCAGGTTAGTTGCAACTTCACAATTGGATCCTAAATCTTGAAAATTGAAATCAAAAATATTTTACATCAAATTTTTTTGGTTTTTTTCCCAACCTGCCATTGTAATTTTGTTTTAGTTGATGATTGTTAGTTGATGATTGTTTGTTATTCTTTCATGCAATTGTATTGGACAGACTGGTGGATTCTTTTAGATGAGCTCTGTTTCATTTGCTGTTTTCATGGCAATTCACACCACGGTTTTCTTTTGTTTTCTTTTGTTGTATTTTTACCCTTTATTCAACTTTGCTGTTGCATATAAGTTTACTAATTTTGCTATGTAGAATCCTGTAGGTTTTTGAATGGATGATTGATCATGGAACAACAAACGAATTCTCGGCTAGCGATGCTGCGATTCAACTAGATTTGATTTCCAAAGTGCAAGGAATCACTGGTGCTGAAAATTACTTTCAGACATTATCCAATGAATTAAAAGACAAAAGAGTTTATGGGGCTCTCCTAAATGCATATGCACGTGCTAGAATGAAGGAGAAAGCAGAATCACTACTGGATGAAATAAGGAGCAAAAGACATTTCCTGTCTTCCCTTATATTTAATGTGATGATGACTCTCTACATGAAACTCAAACAATTTGACAATGTGGAATCGATGATTTCAGAGATGATGGAGAAAGGCATAAAACTGGATGTTTATTCTTACAATATATGGTTATCATCTTGTGGGTTGCAAGGTTCTTTGGCAAGAATGGAACAAGTTCTTGGGCGGATGAGACTGAACCGGACTCTCAATCCAAACTGGTCCACATTCACGATGATGGCTTCGATGTATATCCGGGCAGGTGAGTCTCAAAAAGCGACCGAATGCTTAAAAATGGCAGAGATTAGGGTTTTTGGTCGGGATCACTTCCCGTACCATTACCTCATCAAACTGTATGGCAGGCTTGGTGAAAAGGGTGAGGTCTATCGGATTTGGAACCTCTACAAATCAAGTTTTTTCAATATTCGAAATGTTGGCTACTACATTATGATATATTCGTTAAGCTGGATGGATGATGTTGAAGGGGCGAAGGAGATTTATGACGAATGGCTGAGCGTGATGTCGAGGTATGATCCTCGGATTGGGGACATTCTTCTTCTTGGCTATGTTAAGAATGGAGATTCAAAGCAAGTTGAGGATTTTTTCAACCACATGGTTGAAGTGGGAGGAGGGAAAGCAAGTTCAAGAACTTGGGAGATCATGGCAGAAGGGCACATTCATGGGAAGAGGGTGGCTGCGGCTCTGTCTTGCTTGAAGGAGGCGGGTTCGGTTGTGGGATCCAAGGGTTGGGTGCCGAGGCTCACAAATGTGTCGTCGTTTTTGAAGCTCTGTGAAGAAGAAGATAACATGAAGAACCGGGAGGATTTGATGGTGCTATTGAGGGAGAAAGGGTGTCTTGATATGGGTCATTATGCATCAGCTCTTGGGTTGTGTAATGGATCTGTTGTTGCGGAGAGTGATGGTTCATCTGTTGGCATTGATCAAATGATCCATGAGAGTGAGGATGAATTAAGCTTGGAAGGCGGTGCATTGGTGAATTATGATAATTGATATCCAAGTTCTTATATATTTGCGTTTATATTACATGTAGGATATATTATTTTTTTGGAAAAATTTTGGTTATATAAAAGGTTGGCTTTCTGACAGCCATCAACTTAGTAGCGGGGGTGTCATCGACAATGCGTCTCCATCCTTGGGGTCGTGGGAATAATGGATGGGAATAAATGGAAATTGGGGTATTTGTAAGCAAGGAAGTTGGGGTATTTAAAATTATTAATAATAGATATAGTTTAATATAAAAAAACATTTTAGTGTGTATCATTAAAAAAAAAAAATGAAGGGTGAAAAGTGGGTAGCGGTTTAGAAACCACCGGTCACTCATCCACGTGCCCTCACATTTGGTTTTCCCCATTTATCTCTAATAATCCCCCACGTAAATGTGGGAGATTTAATATCCAATTACTGAAGGGCACTTGTATGTCGACAAATAACTGTTTTTTGATAATAAAGTTTTCAACTTTGAATTTTCCCTAATAATTCCTATTAAACCTGCTCATTTAATTAGTCTACCTGATGTCTTTGAACTGTCCACATTTTATATAAGTTTATCAACACGAGTCACACAATTATCTCTCATAGGTAGTTCTCATATTTATCTTTTCTTTTGTCATGAACACCACTTGGTTTCATGTGAATTTTGTAGAATTTGACTAGATAATTTTCCTTGAAGCGGCCCATACCCACATTGGCAATTCTCAAACATTAATTCATTTTTGAAAATCACTAAAAGCTCATACTTAACCTCTTCTTGAACTACTTTCTCATCTTTAGAATGAGAAATAAAAGAGCACTCCATCCTTCACCATAACTCAATTTTCCCTTTGAACCTAGATTTTGGAATCTCCAGTCAACTAAGTAGAGTTATTTCCATGATGGATTTATTTAATAGGCCTTAAACCCATTACTTTTGATGATTCTACTATCTATCTAGTTAGCCCTTTAGTATAGGGCCCATTAGTTGAGGGATCCACAATATTGGTTTTTTGATTTGACATAGTTAATTGTAATGATCCCACTATAGAGTAATTCTCTTACTGAGCCATGTTGTCGATGTATATTTCGAGATTTTCCATAGTACATGACATTCTTTTCCCTTCTTATCACTGCTTGACTATCACAATGAATTCACATGGCAAACATAAGTATTGGCTAAATTGGAACGTCTTCTAGGAAGTTTTGAAGCCATTTAACTTATTCTTTTGTCTTGTCCAAGGCAATAAACTCTGCCTCCATAGCAGACCATGCAATGCATGTTTTTTTGGATGATTTCTATGATATAGACCCACCACCAAGTTGATGGGTTTTAGGGGATCATTTTAATGATCACTTGGAAGCTGAAGAACCCATGGATAACATGATCTATCTTCAATAAAAGCAACGTGCAATGAAAATACAGAGAATATAACCGATCTTAATAGTTTCAAGTTACTGGTAGATGTGCACTAAAATACATGCATGCAATGCATGTATTCATGCATTTGATGCATGGTGTGTGTGTGTGCATGCGATGCAACCGCCTATACAACCTCTCCCGAACTATTTCAATTAGCTTTGAACCAAAAAGTCAATTCATCAATGCTTTGTACTTATTCATTAAATTGAGTTCAATGAATTACACTCAACAAGCAGTAATGCATATGATGAGTCCTGAAGTGGGAGCCTCAGGCTTCAGCTATAAAAGAGGATGGGATCCTCTCTGATTTGGGGTGTGACATGTGCGAGACACTGCTAAACTCTCTACTTTCGGAAACTCTGTTTATCTCATTTGAGAAGGTGCTAGCATCCCTTTGGATTTGGGGAATCCTCACGAGAGATTCATGAATCCCTCGCCAAGTGTATTCTCACAGAGGAAGAGTGCCTTTGTTCATTGTTCCTTGTGATCTCCTTCAAACACACTCCATCGAAGGAAGGAGATGAAAGCTATTGCAACTAGCGATTTTCAGGTACTCTGTTTTTTGGATTATTTACCCATTGATTTCTTGAAGAAAGATCTGTATGTAATTTGGGTTGTCTTTTGCTTTAAATGATCATTAGATGATCATATGAAACCCATCATTTCCATCAATATATATTTGGCATTTCTTGTGATCTAGAAATAAAAGGGTCAGTTTAGAAATCATAAGGGGTATTTTATAAAGTGTTTTTAAAATAAAAAATATATGATATTTAGATTATATAAAATGTGCACATGAGGCTCAACCCAGTTGTTGTGGTATCCTTAAGTGCATCCATAAGACCCAGGTTCAAAACTAGGTAGAGACATATTTCTGGGGGTACTGTAGCAGGAACTATAACAGAACTGTACACTGTATGGGTACTGTAGCAGAACTGTACACTATGCAGGTACTATAGCAGAGCTGTACACCGTACGGCACTGCAACAGTTGTTGTAGCAGATACAGTTCGGTACTGTAGCAGCTGGAACTATTCACCTTGGGCCACCGGTTTGGGCTTGGAGTCCTTAAGGTTTTCGGGCCACCCAGGCCTTCGGGTCAGTAGGGATTTCAGGCCACCTTTAAGGCCTTCGAGCCACCTCAAGGCCTTCGGGCCACATGCAGTTGCCCCGGATAGACTCTACAAAAAAAGGAGCAGCCCCAAAAGAGGATTCAGAGCAAGTGCACTCACCAGAGTAGAGCCAAATGGATTTGTCAGAATGAGAGGGTATGACTATGCCATCGGGACCAGCCTAAGCTTGCACGAGAAGTCTAGCCAGACGACCATGTGAAGATGGAGAGCTACTATCACGATGCAGATGCTGGGGAGGGGCAGTTCCTTGTAGATAGTCTAGTTGAATTCCCTAAGACCTTCGGATCATGTAATCTCCTGAGCCTATGGGCCATGTAATCTCTGAGCCTACGGGCCTTGTTAGGGTTCCCCCTCATCCCTTGAAAAGGGGGTTATAAAAAATTAATAAAAATGAAGGCCTTCTGGCCATTCGGGGGGGGGGGATTATATAAAATGTTTATATAACAGCACTTGAATTATAAAATGTTCATAATTCATGAAATATCATATAAATTCCATACAATATAAAATATGAAGGTGTTCATATTTAAAATATTTATATTCTTGTTAAATTATAAAATGTTTATAATTGCATTTATTTATGAATAGTTCATAAATGTCTCATGTTTTAGAAAATAAATAAAGTATTTATTTATTTGTTACATTGCTTTGATATTCATATTTGTTAATTTTTTTTATGAAATATGAATATTATGTATGCACATTTATATAAAAAATTTATTCTAGGATAGAGCCTTGCATATCATGCTAGCTTCGGTATCATGAAATTTAGTTTTCATCTACCTTGATCTTAGTTTGTAATTATAGTTATGAGCTTGAGAATGGTTGTTGGGTGTAGTTTATGCATATTAGGTGTTAGAGTTTTCATGAATTGAATTCTCTCTTGAGTAAAGTCTCCCCAAGTAGAGGGACTTGGGGCTGAACCACCTACTTTCTGAGAGGCTTACTCATGTGGAGTTTTCATGAGTTGAATTTTATCCGGGCTTACTCATGTGGAGGTTTTCAATCTCGTATAACATTATGCCTTTCATGAAGCATTCATGTACCTTATGCATGTGATGCATTTGGATATGTATGAATATACTTGGCTTCTATTTTTGGGCAAGTAGTAGAAACTTGTGGGTTGTGTAAAGAGTTACACACTAACGTGGTTTGAACACATTAATTTGTTAGTTGGAAAATGGATTTCAAAAATTAAATCCTTAGAAACATGCATACACAAAAGAAATAAAACATGAAAAGATAAAATTACATATGATGTAATGGTTATGAATTTAATATGCATATGATGCATATTAAATTGGCGAGACTTGTAACATCCTGTTACTTGTTTTTATGCGTTTTGACCCACTGATTTGAGTATCCAATTATTGGATATCTTCACAGGTTGTTTCTGGAGTTTTTCCAGAGTTTTTTGAAGGTTTTTGGGTCTGTTCATGGTTTGCGCACAATTTGCACATGGTTAGAAAAAGTGTGCAACCTTGATAGAAGGGGGTCACATGATTTGCACACAATTAAACTAAGTGTGCAGCTCTTTCAGGGGCTCTATTTGGGGCACACGGTAAGGCACACATTTAGTACTAACCATGCAACCTGACCTAGGAAACCATGTGAACAGTAATTAAAGCCACGAAAATTGTAATTAAACTCCAAAAACCCATCTAATTAACCCTAAACTCCTCCCACTCGAACATAATCCGATCCTTTGGGTTTTGGGAGCCATCTAGATCCATTTTGGCTCTCCCAACCTCATCTCTTGGCAGATCGAAGCGCCAATCGAAGCGGTTATCCTCTTTTGGTGAGTTATTTTATTATTGATCTTCTATATCTCTTCTTCTCTTGGTTACTTATTCATAGTGGTTATGATGACCTTGTGTTTTGTTGGATCTTGGTTGATTGATGTGGAATTGTGGATCTAGGATCCATTCTCTCTTCTCTCGAGATCTATCTTCCTAGATCCGGTGATTTCCATTGGAGGCGACACATCTTAGATTCCTTATGATTGGATTCCAAATATTCCAAGTAGGCGTTTTTATGCTTTTCCTTCGTTTTGTAATTTATTTTTTCTTAATAAATTCATAGTTGTGTGTTTCTTAATTTATAACACTTATTCTATGTAATTTTTCATTAAAATTCCTCATAAAATCTTCTTTGACCAATTTCCCTTTGAATTGAACATGGAATGAATTTAATGGATATAATCTTGATCTTTCTCACCTTTTTGTGAATTGTTTAATTCCATGTGTTTTTGATTTATTTTCAATGAACTTTTAAAGGATGTTTTGGTGGAATTGAGGGATTTAGCCCAGGTTTTGATTTATAAAATGAAATTCCTTATTTTGAATTAAATGAATTGAACTATTTGATGTTTTATAAATAGTTTCAAATGCTTGAATTTGTGATATTACCAAAAACCCTCTTTGATTGATTTTACTCTTGTTTTTAAATGGGCATGCTTGGGTTATTTGAAATGAATGATTTATTCTCTTGGAAAGAGGGCGTAAACCCTTGTTTTGAAATGCATTCAAGCCTTTTAAAAATTATAATACTTCATTTGAATTCTTTATGTTTTCTTTGAAATAAATGATCATTTTAAAGGCCTGTTTTCCATTATTATGATGATTTGTTAAAGGAAGATGGTATGATTACCCTTTTTTAAATGTTGAATTATTTAAAAATATTTGAATTGAATTAATGATTCTTAAGGGCCCGATTGTCAATTTATGATGATCCTATCCTATAATAATCCATTAATGTAACTTGCTTGATTCTTATACTTACCATTATTGGGTGTTGAAAAGGGATTATTGAATTTGAGGGAATTTGGGGGTGAAAGTGAGAAGTGATTTTAGGTCTAGTGCCCATGTTTGGTAAGGATCCCTGTTTGATCCTTGTAACTCAATCATATCACTCCCTTCTTTTGACTAGTCATGGGAGCCTTAGTAGATAGATGTGATGATCTAGATATATTCTTCATTAGTGAACTCACACCCTGTCTAGTGGATCCATAGAGAACATGAAAGGTTCAAGCTATGGATGTGCGGCCAAGAAAGCGGGTGTGCATGAAACTAGTTTTCTTGAGACTCGTGAGACTAGATGTAATCCCAAAAATTGTTCATGATGTAATTTTATTATCTATTCTGAGGTGGAATCACTATCATACCTAGGTTGTACCCATGAAATCCATATACTTGATCTCGATACATGACAGTGTCCGTTGTCACTATTTTTCACTAGAGTTTCCTTGCTTGATTCATTTATTATTATTATGAACCTTGACTCTATTGTATTGACTCTTATTCATCTTTCTGTATCAGGTGCATATTCTCATATTTTCTTGATTATCTGACTTTATCTTGGGAATTTTTTTTCAATGCTTTTCAAGAATTTTTTTAGTTTTTAAATGGTGAAATGGAATGTTTTATAGTTTTGGTTTGATAAACGATCTTTAAATGTTTAAAACTATATTTTAAACTAAGACTCATACTCTCTTTATTGTACTAATATTTTAGCATATTTGACTTACCTTATTAAGTAACTACATAGAATCTTTGGTGGAATCCTACTGGGATATTTAGCTTACACCCTTATTGTACCATTTTGTGTTTGCAGCCTTTATTATCTTATAGAAGTTGTTCATGATCTCACCTTACTTTATGGTTTCAAGTTGGGGTGACCAAGGGCGAGTGACTTGGGACATGGTGGGTGGTCATGAACCACTAGGAGACAAGTTTTTTGAATTTTTTTATTTCTAGTTTTGTATCGTCTCCTTGTACCTATTATTATTATATTGATGTATGTGTATGATGATGTTTCTATAGTGTACTTTGATTCTTTTAATATTTTTTAGGAAAAATTGTTTCAAGCATTTATTTATTGATGCCTAGGTTCTTGTCACTAGCTCGTAGAGATCAAGAATGCTCTTTGAGTTAGTGGAAAATCGGTTCAGATATCGGTTTAGATGGTATCCCAGGTTGGTTATTCACAAATGGTATTGAATTGAGGTTTTTACTTGAAAGGAATCACTTCTCCTTGAAATACATTATGTTATTCGGGGTGATTCATGGTATAAAAAAGATTAAGAATGTGTCAGGACTCAATAGGTAGTCCACAAGAGGGTGATTGAGCCCCACCTCCTCATGATGCGACTTGAGTTACCAGGGATGTTGGGTCTTGAGTCTTTATTTTAAGTTACTGGCTTCCTAATGACAAATGAGATTTAGATTTCTAATGAGACTATCTTTGATTTGGAGAATCTCTTATGAGTTTTGGAACCAGAATGGAAGGATGACCACAGTTGCACCATGTTTCTGCAGTCTTGTAAATTGTGAGGAATTGATGTGACTATTCTGGAAATTCGTCTATGAAAAGTTGTGAGGTTGGTGCGTGGTTTACCATCCCATATAACTAATCCATGTATATTTCTAACCAGGGTTCTAAAATTGAAAACTTTTCCATTTTATTACAAGTTACTTCACTTGTGTGAGGTTGGTTATGTAGGTTATGGATGTGGGTTGTTTCATTATCTTGTTTAGTTGTTTCAATTTTAATCCCTCTTTAATGAATTTAAATCCTTTGTGAAAACCAAATTGCAGATTAAAATAAGTTTTTTTAGGTCTTTGAATTTGTTTTTCAATTACCAAAAATTGAGTTTTATGAAATGTTTGGATTGGAAAACAATTTTATCAAAAAAATTTATGTGATGTGGTAAAACATTGTATTAAGAATAAACTTTGCTTTGTAATATATTTAAATGGAAATGGTTTTGATAATTTCAAAATGGGATTAATGCTTTTGAAACCATGGAATAATTTACATGTTCCGGTAAAGGGTTTTTGAAACTATAATTGATTCATCACAAGATTTATCATTTTGAGAGGAAAGAGTAATGTTTTATAAATTGTGAAATATTGTGTGTTATGAAATCAATGTTGTTTTTATAAAATTGGTTTGTATATTGTTTTAAAGTTATTGCCTTTTTTGTTTTCTATTTCTATTATGTCTGAGTTTATATGCCTATGTTCTCCGATGTTTATAAATGTCTCCTAGAAATTCCTTCAAGAATGATATAATTTTGGTCCAAAGGTCTGGTCCTTGGGGTAGTTCTTCACATTTTCTAGAAGTGGAATCCCTTATCGATGACTCTACCCAGACTCCATGTCGAGTAGTGGAGCCAGATACCTTCAAGACTTTGAACAACATACTTGAATTCTTGAATTGTCATCACTACAGGAAAACAGAATATTTGCGACGGGGCTCCGTCGCAAATCGCCCGTTGTAGAAAACGGCGTCGCAAATAGTTGTTTTTGCGGTGGTCTCGTCGCAAAAACAGTATTTGCGATTGTATTTTTCCCCCGTCGCAAATTGTTTTTCGTTTAGATATAAAAAAGGTATTTGCGATGGTTCGTCGCAGATATATTAGTTGCGACGGGTTTCTGACCCGTCGCAAATGAGAAATTTAAAAAATATTTTCGACGTAGGTATTTGCGACGGACCGTCGCAGCAATAGTTTTTACAACGGGTATTCTTCCAGTCGCAAATGGGACAGTAAAAAAAATATTTTACGACGGGACACCCCGTCGCAAATACTCCCGTCGCAAATACTAAAAAAAATAAAAAAAATAAAATAATTAATACAAATCGTATAATATTATATAAAAAAAATAATATTAATAATATAAAAAAATTCTATTATTATAATATAAATAAAAAATATATAAAAAATATAATTATGAAATATTAATATAAAATAATAATAATATGAATATAAATAATATAATATTATATAATAATACTAATATTAATAATATAAAAAATTAATATAATACTAATATTATTAAAATATGTATATAATAATAATAATATTAATAATATAAAGAAATTATATTATTATAATATTAATAATATAAAGAAATTATATTATTATAATATTAATAAAAAAATTATATAATATAATTATGAAATATTAATATCAAAAAATAATAATAATATGAATATAAATAATATAATATTATATAATAATAATACTAATATTAATAATATAAAAAATTAATATAATAATATTATTATTAAAATAAACATACATATTTATGAAAAAATAATATTATTAATATTAATATTATTAAAATTATAAAATTATAAACTTCTCAATATTAACAACAAATATAAAATATTAAAAGTAATATTACTAAAATAAACAGACATTAAAAATAATACTAATAAGTAATAAAATATTAAAAAAAATAAAAACAAATTAAATCATGAAATATTCGTACCAATATGAAAGAGGAATTGTAAATAGTTAATATGACAATAAACTACGAACTCAAATGTTTGTTACATGTAAAAAAATCACTGGGGGGGTGGATAATTTGGAGGACCTGGAGGAGGTGGTGGAGGAAACTTCATCCCTAAACTACGAGTCAGACGACACATGTACTCTATCTGCTCTTGATGTTGCTCCTCATATCGACGCCTCTCCTCATCATGCTGCTGACGCATCTGCTCCTGCCATCGACGCATCTCCTCATCGTGCTGCTAACGCATCTGCTCCTGCCCCTGACGCAAATCCTCTATAAGCTCACTCTGAGCACACAGCTGCTCCTGATACTGTGAGGTAGAAGATGATGCCTCTCCACGAGCTCCTCTCGAGCCGGACGCCGATATCGCAACAGTACCATAATAAGCTGTAGGAGTCAAATGAGAGCCGATACCAACTACTCGCCCTTGTCGAAGCCATACTGGGTCGCCTGCATCCATGCCGTCTCATCAAAATGGCGGACAATAGTCTGATCACCCGTCTCGTCTTGACTCTCAGCCTGTGTCTGAGAGGTTGCGGCCTCATATGAATCCTTAAGATTCAATTATAAATTAAAATAATGAAAAGAGTATATGCATTTAATTTGCAAACTGAAAAGAAAATAATACTGACCACAATCTGACGCGGGCGGTCACCTCTAATCTCTCCAGTAGCCGGATCAGTGTACATCCTCCGATAAACACCGTACATCGTAATACCGGGCTGCTCGGCTTCCTATATGAATATAAAATAAACTATTTATATTTAAAGCTGTATAAAATATTAAAAAAAAGTACTTACCAGACGCTCTCTATGCGCACTGAATGTACGACTACCGGCTCGATGCGTCACCTCTTGTCTCCCCCGATTCTGTCGACCCAATGCAGATCTCCTCTGAAACCCACCACCCAACCAGTGTGTACATAATCCATCCCAAATGTGAGATGAAATGTACTCTGGTCAGTGGGCTCTACAGGACTCATCAAATTCTGTCACTCCGACTTTCCTCATAGCCGCCTTTCTTAAATTATGCAAAAACTGATGGAAATGGTCACACATAGACACCACCCATGCCGCGTGGATAGTGACACACATGCTCTCGTCGATGAGATACCATAAACCCTAATATAAAGTCATTAATGAATTAAATTTCAAAATAAATAATATTTAATTACATACCAGCCAATGATCGAACATGGCGGCCTGCACATCAGCGGGAATCTGATCCCATGTGAGCCAGGGCTGAGAAAAATAACCGCACAAGATAGCGCTCCCCTGTCCAATATCTATATGCGTAAAACTGTGGAAAAAGAACAAATAATCAAACAACTAGAATATAAATAAATTAAAATGAAAGATAACTAAAATACACAGGTTACCATACCACTGCATGTGTGCATCGAATCCAAGAGGTGGACGTCACTCGGGGATAGGATCTGGAATCATCAGTCTGGCAAGACCACGCCCCCTTCGAGTGCTCCCTGTAGTGCCAATAGCCTGAGGGTCAGATGACTCAAGATCCTCATCATCCATAGGTAGCTCAGCCTCCAACAACTGACGATACGTTTCTGAGTCCATCTGAAACATGAAATGATTTTTATTAGAAAATAGTTGAAAATAACTATTATGTATAGATATATATTTGTTATGATTCTAACCAGCATTTTACTGTGTCAATGTTCATCTTCATCATCATCTTCATAGTTGTCAATGTCAATGTCTTCATCTTCCTCATCAACATCATCAATTTCCATATTAGTTTCAATTTCATCATCTCTTGTCATTTCAAATTCAGTTGTAACATCATTGACAACATCGTCACCATCGAACCTTAACTGTGGGGTGTCATCCTCGATATTCATGTCTCTTTGTGAAAAAGATGTGTTTTGAGGAGTATCCTGAAAAATTTTATTTCCTTGCACTTCAGTGGAACCACATTCAGTTTAAGTAAACTGATTTTCTCAAGATTTAACTTTTATTATACTCCACCAATCATCCAACTCTTTTGCAGTAGCACAATATTTTGCATAATAAATTTGATGTGACTGATGAGCCAATAAAAATGGTTCATTTACTACAAGAAGACTTTTATGTTTAATATCAACAATTCCATGAGTCGGATGAACACACAAGCCTCTCTCAGTATCCAGCCATCGACATTTAAACATTGTTACATAATTCTGTCCCAAATAACACAGTTTAATAATTTCTTCAAGCATGCCGTAAAAGTCAACTTCAATATCTCTATGATGTGATCCCTTAAAAAAACACCACTATTAATTGTTTTCTTTGATTCCCCATATGCACGTGTATGAAAGCGATAACCATTCACCACATATGCATTATAAGATTTAACCATTTTGGATGGTGGGCTACTCAATATATGCAATCGACTATCAATCTTATCAGCATGTACAGATACCTGAAAATTTGTAAAACATTTATCACTATTACAAGTAATAAATTGATTTTATATGTAAAACCAAAAAATAATTTACGTTACCAGTTTTTGAAACCAGTAGGCAAATTTTTTTTGTCAATGTTCTTCTAAGCCAGCTGCTGTAATTTGTGGAAATTATTTCTTGATATGATCATCATATAACCTACAAATACAATATGATTAATTTACTGTAACAGAATATATAGAATAAAGGATAATATCACTCGCTGTACAATTGGTGACATTTCTTCACATTTGAGTAGAACATATGTATGAGCTCTATGATGTTCATCATCTGAAATCCATCTATCATGAACTCCACCAAAGCCAAGTTCGGGTTGATTGACAACTGATAATTGATTGTTCATATCATCATCAACATTCCCCTCATTCCGGCCCATGCAGTAAAATTTTGAGGGATATTTAGATTCAAAATAATGAGAGCAGAATAAAGCAATTTTCTCTTGAAAATAAGCTTCAGCAATTGAGCCTTCAACTGATGCTTTGTTACATACTTTTTTCTTCAATTTCTGCATGCATCTCTCAAATGGGTACATCCATCGAAACTGAACCGGACCTCCACATTTTGCTTCATGTGGAAAATGTAATATCAAATGTTCCATTGAGTCAAAGAAAGCTGGAAGAAAGATTTTTTCCAGTTTGCATATAATTACAACAACAGCTTCTTCCAGTTTGCTTAGTTCATCGTAGTCTGTTGTCGCCACACACATGTCTCGGAGAAAATATGATTTATCTGTTATCGAATCCCAAATATTATAATTCAATAAACCTCTTAATCCAATAGGCATAAGTCTTTCCATTATAACATGACAATCACGACTTTTTAATCCGGTAATATGACAATTTTTAACACATCTGCCCAAGTTGAAAGCATAGCCATCTGGAAGTCTCAAATCTGCAATCCACTGACAAAATAATAAGCGAATATCTTTGGTCAGTGTATAAGATGCTTTTGGATTCATTAATCTCTGTGATTTGACATTTTCAAACAATTCAAGTTCTAGTCGTCTGCAAATTTGGGTAAGATCAAATCGTGCCTTTACATTATCTTTGGTTTTACCCGGTGTATCCAAAACTGTATAAAATAAATTATCAAAATATTTCTTCTCAATATGCATGACATCCAACATGTGTCGGACCAACAAATTAGACCAATATGGCAGATTCCAAAAAATGCTCCGTTTTGTCCAATTGTTTTCTTTCCCAAAGCCATGAATTTTCTGTTGGTTTATTGTCGGTCCAAAAGTGATGGAAGGTAATGAAAATATAACTTATTGTAACTCTGTACCTGAGATTATTTTTGGAGGTTCATCTCTTTCAATTCCGCCTTTTCTGAATTGAGATTTATTCCTTCGAAAAGGATGATCGATTGGAAGAAATCTGCGATGACAGTCAAAATAGTAAGGTTTTTTTCCATCCACGAGCATAAATGATTTTTTGTCTCCCATACAGTAATGACATGATTTTGGACCATGTGTACTCCAGCCATATAACATTCCATATGTCGGGAAGTCACTAATTGTCCACATCAAAGTAGCTTTCATTACAAAATTCTGTTTCGCAGCAGCATCATATGTACCAACACCATGACTCCACAATGAATTTAACTCATCAATCAATGGTTTCAAATAAACATCAATATTCTTTTTCGGATGTCCTGGGATTAATAAAGTGAAAAAGATATAAGGCTCTTTCATCAACATCCATGGAGGTAAATTGTACGGAGTTATAAAGATAGACCAACAAGAATACTGACTACCAAAAGATCCAAATGGACAAAAACTGTCAGTAGAAAGACCCAATCGCACGTTCTGGGATTCTAAAGCAAAATGCGGATGCACTTGATCAAATTTTTTCTATGAATCACCATCAGATGGATGAATCAATCTTTTACCATTTGAAATATTAGTTTTGTGCCATGACATCATTGTCTCTATGTTCTGAGACATAAATAAACGCTGCAATCTGGGTGTAAGCGGGAAATATCTCAACTGTTTTACAAGAATCAATCCAGACTTCCCTGATTGAGCTTCTTTATACCTCGATTATCCACATTTGGGAAAACTATCCAATGACTCATTTTCACCAGAATATAAGATGCAATCGTTTGAAATGCATGGATCTTCTGATAACTAAGGCCCAGATTACGAACCAATCTCTTGCTCTCATAATAATTAGCAGGCATCACATTTCCTTCAGGTAACAACACTTTAACCAAAGAAAATATCTGATCAAAACAGTTGTTTGAAATTCCATTATTTGATTTAATAGCCATAAATTTTTCAACTGCTTCTAATTTTCTTATCTTGCAACCAGGATATAATGCATCCTCAACAGACCTGAACAAATCAGCAAATTCAGATGGTGCCAACTCGGGAGGTAAATCAACATCATCCTCGATTTCAGTTTGTTGAATGGATGACCCTGCAACATCATGTACTAAATTCTGAAACTGTGATGGATCCGGAATCAAATTATTAGTATCTTATCTGGAACTGCGTTCACCATGTTGATACCAAAAAATATAATCTAATTAAAAACCATAACGTAAGAGATGTTTCCCAACGATGTCAAATGTCTCAAACGTTCTCAAAGCACATTTTTTACAAGGACACTTAATTGTCCCTTCTGAAACAAATTCCGGGTTTGATGATGCAAATGATAAGAAAGCTTCAACACCATCAACATATACAGGATTTAAACTAGAACCGTTTGGATTTCTGTGCTGATTTATCCAAGCGCGATCATCTAATAATGATTGATGTCGACTTCCTTGTTCCATATTCATATATATGTTTCTAAAAAATTTAAAACCATTACTGTTGTTAAATAATTTGATATAAGAAAAACAATATCCTAAAAAGAGAAGATACATAATTACAGTTATTTCTTAGAAATTACCAATAATTATAGGCGACACAATTACTTTGTAATCATCCCCACTAATTATTATTAATTTAGCAATACTTAGAAATACTTGAAAAAATGAAATATTCTTGAATAATGAAATAAAATTTTGTAATCATCGTTGTGGAGATTATATTACTAATTATTCTTATTTGTTTCCAGCAGATTGGTGGCAACTCTTTTGCGTGACGACTCATCTCCTTGCAAGGAGATGAGTCGTCAGGTAAAAGAGCCTATTTTTTCCGACGGCTCATCTCTTTTTAACTTTCTCCCGACTGAAATCAGTATGAAAAACTTGCTCTGACATACGTTAGAGCACATTTTTCATACTGATTTTAGTGGGAGAAAGTAGTAAAGATATGAGACGTTGAGCAAAAGGTAGCCACCAATCCGCTGGAAATTGTTCTAATTTATAACCATGTACTCGAATTTATTTGATTTTTGATTAATTATTACTAATTATTATTAATTATTACTAATTATCACAAATCTCAATATTTCCAACAGATTTTTCTCTATTCTTAACATATTCAATTCTTAAAGGGTCATCAATTTTCAGGTTATGCCCAATAAAAAGTTTGCGTCAGCCATGTCCAATGTAAACTCTATAATTGTCCTTACATAGTTGATCACCTCGCAAGTAGTGTTGCAATAGGACGACACAAGTAATGTCATTCTCATCTTTAAGAATCATCTCGCATGACCCTTTACATAGATCATTCTTTCTTGAAAAATTAAGAGAACTTCAGTATCTTTCCCTTAAATTTTCAAGAAAGAATGGTCTATGTAAAAAGTCATGTGATATGATTCTTATAGATGAGAAAGAAATGACTTGGGTTGTCCTATTGCAACGCTACTTGCGAGGTGATCAACCAAACAAGGACAATTATAGAGTTTACATTGGACACGGTTGATGCAAACTTTTTATTGGGAATGACCTGAAAATTGGAGACCCTTTAAGATTTGAACATGTTAATAATAGAGAAAAACTTGTTGGAAATATTGATAATTGTAATATTTTATAATTTTTTTATAATTTTAATAATATTAATATTTTTTTCATAAATATTAATCATATAATAATAAAATAATTATATTATTAGTATTATTTAATTATTAATATTAGAGTAATATAATATTTTATATTATGTTACTATTTATGTTACTAATTATATTACTAATTATGTTACTAATTAGTAATGCGAAGATATGCATATAGGTCGGGTGGTTAATCAATCATTGAATAGAAAAACAAACGTGATTGACCGCTCATCTACCTCAATTTTCTTTTCATTTCTGTGTTGAGGTTGACAAGAAACTTCTGCCTCCACATGTAATATTTTCTTTTACTGTCAAAATTATAAACCTCCTCACCTCTATGCTGGTGAGGAGGTTGATAATTTTGACAGTAAAAGCAAATATTACATGTGGAGGTAGAAGTTTCATGTCAAGCCTCAACACACAAATGAAAATAAAATTGAGGTAGATGGGCGGTCAATCACACTTGCTAATTATCCTAATTGTAGTTTCTAATTATCCTAATTTTAGTTGGTAATTATCCTAATTATAATTGCTAATTATCCTAATTGTAGTTGCTATTTATCCTAATTCTAGTTGCTAATTATCCTAATTATAGTTGCTAATTATCTTAATTGTAGTTGCTAATTATCCTAATTGTATTTGCTAATTATCCTAATTATAGTTTCTAATTATCCTAATTGTAATTATTTCTTAATTATTTTAATTGTTTCCTAATTATTTTAATTGTTTCCTAATTATTTTAATTGTTTCCTAATTATTTTAATTGTTTCCTAATTATTTAAATTGTTTCCTAATTATTTTAATTGTTTCCTAATTATTTTAATTGTTTCCTAATTATTTTAATTGTTTCCTAATTATTTTAATTGTTTTCTAATTATTTTAATTATTTCTAATTTCCTAATTATTTCTAATTTCCTAATTATTTATAATTTCCTAATTATTTCTATTGAAAATTATTTTAATTATTTCTAATTATTTCTAATTAATTAAATCTAATTATTTCCTAATTATTTGATAATTATTTTAATTATTTCTAATTAATTTGATAACTATTTCTAATTAAATATAACTTTTTCTAATTAAATATAATTATTTATAATTAAATATAAATATTTATAATTATTTCTAATTAAATATAATTATTTCTAATTATTTCTAATTAAATATGATTATTTCTAATTATTACCAAAACATCCCTCAGGAGTGTCGAACCAAGAGTGCAGCAAGGCCCATTGTTGTGTACCAGGTTACCCCGAGTCAAGCTCGAAACACCTTGTCAGAGTTTTCACTCCTAGGTACATCTGTGCCAGAGCCGCCTCTACTTGTTCGTATCCAGACAAGGATTATTTGGTTCAACCACTTAATCTAATTATATTATATAGCTACTAAACATTCTATTAAAAAAATTAAAATTAACAATTAAAAATAAAATTAACAATTAAAAATAAATTAACAATTAAAAATAATTTAAAAAATAAAAAAAATATAAATACCTTCAATATTTTGAATCAATTAACACCTTCTAACTCATTCTCTCCTCTTCTAGTAAGAAAAAATTAAACCGAAAGAAATTTTCTACTTAGAACTGGAAGTTAAAGAGAGAAAGAAAGATAGATCTGAATGATTTGAAAAAAAAAACGGGTGGGGGGTATATATAGGTTAGATTATTTGCGACGGTCTTATTTGCGATATGATACCGTCACAAATACCTAGTATTTACGATGGGATCCCGTCGCAAATACCTTCGCCCGCATTAATTACAGGTGGCGGTTAAAAGTGTTTTTGCGACGGGCCCGTCGCAAATAGCTGCCTGCCAACATACCATTAGCGACGGGCGGATATCCCCGTTGCAAAATCTTATTTACCGCCGCCGGTATTGGCGATGGGCCCCATCGCAAATAACACCTGCCGACAAATTTTTTATGACGGGATGATTTACCTGTCGCAAATAGCATTTACCGCTGCCGGGTAGTTGCGATGGGTAGAAGGCGACCGTCGCAAATAGGCTTCCCACATTTTGGCGCGCAAACCGTGCCATATCTATTGCGACAGGTCCTGTATTACCGTCGCAAATAACTGATCATTTGCGACGAGAATATATTCCCATCGCAAATACGCTTTTTGTCGGAGTTTTTGCGACGAGAATAAATCCCATCTCAAATAACCCATCACAATAATCTATTTTTCCCGTAGTGCATCCACCTTTTTATAAAGGAAAACAAGGTTCTCTTGAGGTAGTGAAGTGTCTTGAATAAGTTGATGTGATATTCGATTCTATTAAGACTCATGGATCTCTGAAGGTTAATTCAATCAACTCCTTATTTTAGGGACCTATACAGGAGTGGTGGGAATATTTCATTACCTTTGGTACGTATGAAATAATGTCTTGGAAATTATTCAAGTCAGTATCCATTCATTGGCAGTATCCCGAGGAAGTGAAAACGGATAATGTTTCTGAGTTCTTGAGTTTCAGTCAAAAGGAGACATCGGTTGTGAAGTATGCCAAGAAGTTCTCACATTTGGTATGCTTCATAACTAGTCTCATTGTTAATGAATTTGGTAAGGCTATCTGTTTTAGAAAAGGTCTTCACCCAGACCTTGTAACTGCCATGCTCGTGGAATGGTTGATCTCTTATCTAGAGATGCTTGAAAGGGCCTTTTCAGTTGAAGTGGATCTAACAAAACAACATTAATAGATAAATTCCTCATTCGTGGTAGATGAAGGATAGTCTCCTCAGGAAATTAATATGACTACCATGCATTTTCAGTGTGGAGAACCTAGTCATCCTAAGAGTATGTGTTTGAAAGCTCCAAAGGTTTGTGGAAGGTGTGGTTGTTTAGGCCCCCTTAAGAGGTTCTGTAAGTTAGACAACTAGAAAGGGGATTTTTTTGGGAATATCAGCTCCTTACTATGAGGTAGTAGATTCTTCAGGATAATAGGGCCCCAACCATAAGCCTTATAATGAATGTTTTTAACTCAGCGGAGGAGCTTTCAGTTATCATATGGTGGTTTCTAGATGTGGTTAAAATTGATCTAGCCTTTTGTTTCCGATGTGGAAGTGGAAACTTTTTGAGTTTTTACTTCTTGTGGCTTTGTATGTTTTTGAAACCTTTTATTTTGGGATATTGTAAATGATATCTTGTGGACATTGGTTTGGGTCATTTGTGGATTGATGATGTGATAATGGTTTTGTTTTCTTGAGATCTACGTGTTTGTGCCTTATGGATGTGCAATCTTGAATTCTTAGTCATTCTTTCCAAATGACTTTAGTTCCTTGATTTTTGTTGTGTTTCTAGTGATGGAGTGGAATCTTGTGCTAAAAATCCTAGAGATGTTTTCCTTGTTTGTTGTTCCTTGGAGTTTCTCTTGTTTTGACTTGATGGTTAGAGCTTAATTTTGATATATTGGATGATCTCACTTGTGAGAGTGTGGTGCCCTATTGTGCACTGACATAGATTTTTGAGCTCTTTCTAGTTGGACTTGGATAGACCATGGGAAGGTACTCAGGTAACATGGATAATGTGTAATTTTGATAGACTAGGCACCTGGTGGTGGTGACGTTTGATTTGATGAGAATATTGAGGGGTGAGTCTCAGTTTTGAAAATCCTATGTTACCATCAAGTACTTACCCAGGGTAGAAATCCTTCTCAGTTCTTTACCTTGCTTGTGGATTCTTGATCTTAGATGTTTCTCCTTGGAGAGTGGGTGAACTCTCTTCTTTGGGTCTAAGGGACATTCTTTTATCATGTTACACCATTTTTGAGAATATTTAAATGGTGGGGAGACCTATAATAGGTCTCTAGTATTTCTCTGGTTTAAAGACATGTGGTGATCTTGGTGTGTTGATCTTAGAGTTGTGTGTGTTGTCTGCCTATGGGAGAGTCTCACTTCCGGACTGCAGACCATTCACCTCAAAAGATGAGTGATGGACTTCTTCTTATGTCATCATGTTCTATATTTTGGACTAGAAGCTTTATGGGGATATAAAATCCTATAGTTTGGAGTTTTTAACATAATGTTACTTGTTTTTATGCATTTGACCCATTTATTTGAGCATCCAATGATTGGATATGTTTACAGTCACTTTCCAGAGTTTTTCTTGAGTTTTTTTTAAAGGTTTATAGGACTGTACACGGTTTGCACATGGTTAGAAAAAGTGTTCAACCTAGACAGAAGGAGGTTTCATGATTTTAAAATAGTTGAACTAGGTATACAACCAAAGTGCGAAGCTCTTCCAGGGGCTCTGTTTGGGCGCACAGTGAGGTGCATGGTTATTAATAACTGTGCGACCTGACTTAGGAAATTTTGTGAACGATAATTGAAGCATATAAAATTGTAATTAAATTCTCAAAACCCACCTAATAACCCTAAACTCATCCCACTCAAACTTAATCTGATACTTTATCTTTTGGGAGCTATTTAGAGCCATTTTGGCTCTACCAACCTCATCTCTTAGTGGATCGAATCACTAATCAAAGAAGTGATCCTATTTTGGTGAGTTCTTTTATTATTGATCTTTCATCTCTATTATTATATTGATTTATTTTTCCTAGAGTTTTTGACGACCATGCATTTTTTTTCATCATGGTTGATTGAAGTGGAATTGTGGATCTAGAATCTATTCTCTCTTCTCTCGAGATCTATCAATCCAAGATCCAATGATCGCCATAAGAGACGACACATCTCAGATTTTTTGCGGTTGGATTCCAAATATTCCAAGTAGGTGTTTATATAATTTTCCTTTATTTTATAATTCATTGTTTCTTTATAAATCCATAGATTCATATTTCTTAATTTCCAACAATTATTCTATGCAATTTTTCATTGAAATTCCTTGTAAAATATTCTTTGACCAATTTCCCTTTGAATTTAACATGCCATGAATTTAATGGCTATAATATTGATCTTTCTCACCTTTTTTTGAATTTTTTAATTCCATGTTTGTTTTGATTTATTTTTGGAGAACTTTTAAAGGACATTTTGGTGGAATTGAGGTCTTTAGCCCAGGTTTTGATTTATAAAATGAAATCCCTTGATTTGAATTAAATGAGTTGAACTATTTTATGTTCTTTAAATAGTTTCAAATGCTTGAATTTGTGAAATTACCAAAAAACCTCTTTGATTTATTTTACCCTTGTTTTGAAATGGGTGTTCTTGGGTTATTTGATATGAATAATTTATTTACTTGGAAAGAGGGTGTAAACCCATTTTTTAAAATGTATTCAATTGTTTTAAAAATTATAATAATTTGAATGATTTATGGTTTCTTTGAAATAAATTATTATTTTAAAATCCTGTTTTTCATTATTATGATGATTTATGAAAGGAAGTGGTTATGATTACCCTTTTTAAATGTTGAATTATTTAAAAGGATTTGAATTGAATTGATAATTCTTGATGGTCTGGGTTGGAAATTTATGATGATATTCTCTTGAAATAATCCCTAAATGTAACTTGCCTGATTCTTATACTTTCTATTTTTGGGTGTTGAAAAAGGAATTATTGGATTTGGGGGAATTTGGGGGTGAAAGTGAGATGCGATTTTAGGGCAGTGCCCGATCCCCATGTGATCCTCATAACTCGATTATATCACTATCTTATTTTGACTAGTCACGAGAACCTTAGTAGATAAATGTGATGATATAGATATATGATTCATTAGCATAATCACACCCCGTCTAGTGGATCCACAGAGAACATGAAAGGTTTAGGCTATGGACATGCAACCATGAAAGTGGGTGTGCATGGAACTGATTTTCTTGAGAATCGTGGGATGAGATGTAAGCCTGAAAATTGGTCATGTTGTAATTTGATTAGATATCATGAGGTGGACTCACTATCATACCTAGGTTATACTCATTCCATCCATATAATTGATCCCAATACATGACAACATTCGTTGTCACTATTTGGCATCAAATTTTCGTTACTTGATTCATTTATTGTTATTATGCACCTTGACTCTATTGTATCGACTCTTATTTATATTTTTATATTAGGTGTATATTATCATCCTTTAATGATTATCTGACTTTATCTTGTGATATTTTTTTTCAATTCTTTTCAAGAAAATGTTTAGTTTTTAAATGGTGAAATGACATGTTTTATAGGTTTGGTTTGATAAATTATTTTTAAATGTTTAAAACTCTATTTTTAAACTAAGAAAAATACTCTCTTTATTATACTCCTCTTTTAGAATATCTAACTTAACTCATGAAATAAATACATAGAATCATTGGTGGAATCATACTGGGTTCTTTATCTCACACCCTTCTTGTACCATTTGGTGTTTGAAACCTTTATTACTTATAGCAGGTGTTTGCACTCTTGCCTTCCTTTGTGGTTTTGAGTTAGGGTGACCAAGGGCTGGTGACTTGGGACATGGTTGGTAGTTGTGGACCACCAAGAGATGTGTTTTTGGAAGCTTTGATTTATTTCATGTTTTATATCATCTCCTTGTACCTGTTATGATTATATTAATGTATCTATATGATGATGTTTCCATAGTGTACTTTAATTATTGTAATATTTTTAGGGAAAAATCATTCTCAATAGTTATTTATTGATGCCCAGGTGCTTGTTTCTAGCCCGTGGAGATCAAGAACGCTCTTTGGGTTAGTGGAAAGCTAGTTTAGATATCGGTTTAGATGGTATTCCAGGTTGGTTTGTCACAAGATCTTGAAAGAAAACTCCACAAACACTAAGTGTGAGATTCATTCTAATGAAACACTTTTCAATACCTTAGTCATACAACATGGTAGTTCAAACCAATGTCAGGTTACCCTGGATTATCTTATGTAATGCAAGAAAGTAATGAGTGACTCAGTATTATTCAAAGGGTAGTTTCATGCCAAAGAGGGGTGGCCATGGATTGTTATGTGTTAGATTGTTCTTGATATTTTTTTAGGTTATACTTAGCTGGAAAACCCCAAGGGTTGGGATACTGAAGGAATAAAGTTTATTGAATCCATAAAATAGATTTGGATAAAGATTTATTTTCTCAATTATCCAAGAATCAAAACTGTTGTGATTAGGATGAATTCCTACCTAAATAATTAATGTAACAAGTTTCATGACAAAGAGAAGTCATTTTTTAGTGAAATATGGATCTTGGATTACTAAATTGATATGATGTATGGGTCATAATTTTTAGTGGGATCCCTTTTATTTAAACCCCATAATGAAAATATATAATACATGATACTCACCTACTCAAATGTCTTTTTTATAGATTATGGAATACTTCACACTAATCATATTGTGATCATTAATATGTATAACTTATAAAACTATCAAATGCTGATATCCTGGAATGAGAAGTGTTCTAAAGGAGAAATATTTGGTGTACCCAAATTAAAATGTTATAGAAATCAATTTCTCCAACTCAGACTCATGGGTATTAGATATCGGGTGTGCATCACACATTTGTGCTGACAAACACATACTCAGAGATAAGAGGTAATTGAAGGGAAAAGTTTGTCTTCATGTCAGTAATGAAGAAAGATTTTCTACATTATATGTTTCCACCTATGATCTGATTTTATCAAGTGTATTGATCATATAATTTAAAAAGTATTATTATGTTCCCACCATAAACATGAATTTGATTTTTGTATCTTGTTTGGACAAGATGATATTTTCATTCATTATTAAGAACAAGAGTTATTCTATATATAAGAAGAAAATGATTTATAGAGTTGGGAACATAATTAATGGTTTATATATTCTTGATATGGATAATCCTATTTATAACATTCAAAATAAGAAAGTCATAGTTGATTCCAATCCAACCTACCTTTGGTATTATCTCCTCATACATATAAATGAGAAATATGTTTGAAGACCCCATAAAGATGGATTGTTAAACTCATTTATTTATTAATTGTTTCATACATGGAAATATTGTTTATTAGGTAAAATAAAAATTCACCTTTTGGTAGAAAAGGTGAGGACCAGTGGATTGTTTCATCTTATAAAAAGTGATGCATGTGGACCAATGAGCACACAAAAAAATGGTGGTTTTAAGTACTTATTTACTTTTAATGATGACTTTTATCACTAGGGTATGTGTTTATAATGAAAAAAAGTATAAAACTTTTGAAAATTTCAAAGGGTTTCAAAAAAAATTATAAAAGTAAATTAGAAAAAGTATTAAAGTCCTTTGATCAAATCGGGGTGGGAATACTTGAGTCAGGAATTCATATCTCATCTGAGAGATTATTGAATTTTTTCACAACTCACTCCTCATGGAACAAAAAAATGGACTGGTGTATCTAAAATAAGAAATCATACCTTATTAGACATAGTTCGATCGATGCCGAGTCTATGTGAATTTACTATCTCATTTTGGGGTTATTCTCTATAGATTGCAACGTTCCTACTAAATCACACTCCATCTAAAGAAGTTATAGAGAAACCGTATGAGATATGGATCGGGAAACATCCCTTTATATATTTTATGAAGATTTGGGGATGTAAAACCATCATATGATGATTGAATTATGATAATCTAGGACCCAAGTTAGAAAAATAATCATTTATTGGTAATTCCAAGGAAACTAAGGGATATAATTTATACCACCGTACTGAACACAAAGTGTTTGTGGCTTGAGATGGTGTTTTCCTAGAAGGAAAACACATGGATCAAATAGTCAATTGTAGGAAAGTTGAACTTATAGAATTTTGGGACAATAAAAAGAAGTGTTCCTGAGATAGAGATTGATCCAGTTCTATAAAGAGTTGTGTAATAAGAATAGAATCAATTTACACAAGAACCTCAAAGGCATAGTATGATTCATAAGGAACCTGAGAGACATCTCAAGGCCAATTATGATGATGTAGAATTCATAAGAGATTAAACTACTTCCTATTGTGAGGTCATTGAGAGTATTTATTCTAATAAATGGTTAAAATACATAGGATCTGAGATGGACTCCATGTACACTAACCAAGTTTGAAACTTGGTGGATGCACATGAAGGGGTGAGACCCATAGGTTGTAAGTTGGTTTTCTATAAGAAAAATAACATATATGGTAGAGTGTCTAGCTATAAATCACTTATGGTGGAAAAGGGTTACAAACAAATTCTTGGTATTGACTATGAATAGACCTTTTCACCTATAATTATGATAAAGTCCATTTGGTTTTTTCTAGCCATAGCGGTTTATTATGATTATGAGATATATCAAATGGATGTAGAAACCAAATTCCTTAATGATAATTTAGCTGAGGATGTGTATATGATACAACCTCAGGGTTTTGAAGTTTTGGATTAGTCTTCTAAGGTTTGCAAATCAAAACGGTCTATTTATGGACTAAAGTAAGCTTCTCATAGCTATAATATCTAGTTCAATGATACAATTAGAGAGTTTGGTTTCATCAAGAATGTGGATGATTCTTTTGTATATAACTGACTTACTAAGAGTATAATAGTGTTTTTGATACTATATGTAGTTTATGTACTACTTATTGGGAATGATGACCCGAAACTTGAATATGTAAATTTGTGTTTGGGTAAATGTTTCTCAATGATGGACATCTACGACATATCTTACATACTCAATATGAGGATCTATATAGATATATCTAAGAGGTTTCTTATATTGAGTCTGAACGCATATATTGATAAAGTTATACTATGGTTTAACATGAAGAACTACAAGAAGAGGTCATTACCAGTGTTGCATGGCACAAATATTAGAAAGACTTTGGATCCTTATAAAGAGTTATAAAGTATGGATATAATTCCTTATGTGTCCACCGTAGGATCTATCATGTATTACATGTCATGTAATTGACCTAATGTATCATATTCTTTGATCATAACAAGTAGATACTAATTTAATCTAGGTGAGAGTCACTAGATTGTTATGAAGAACATCCTTATGTACATAAGTAGGATTAAAGATATGTTCTTGGTACTTGGAGGAGAGGATGAGCTATGTGTAAAGAATTACACATATTATATCTTCCAATACAACAATGATGATATGAAATATCAATCTATATTTATATTTTTCCTAAATGGTGGAACAATTAGTTAGAAGAGTTCTAAACAAGACACCATAGCATACTCAACAATAGTGGCCGAATACATCACTACATGAGATGCTGCAAAGGAAGTTATTTGGATCAATAAGTTCTTTTATGAATTTGGATTCGTTCCAAGAATCAAGGGATCAATATAGATATATTGTGAAAATAATGGTGTTGTTTCTCAGGCTATGGAAACCCAATATCATCAAAGTACTAAACAATTCCTTCACAAATACCATCTCTTGAGAGGGGCGATGTAAAGATTAGTTGATTGTATACTTAGAAGAATGTAGCATATCCATCGAAGAAACCATTATTCCAAAAACAACATGAGGTTTATGTAGAATAACTAGGTGTAAGACACTTTATATATTTGTTATAATGGTTGTAAATATATTATGTTATTATAATAAAGGAAATATCTAGTTATTATTCATTAATGTGTGATACAATTTATTTTACATGAATGGTTGAATGATAATATCTCCTCAAAGTATTAATTTGAGTTTTCATTAACTAATGATCATTGTGGAGTATTATGGGTTGTAATGTAATGATACAATTAGAATTAACAAAATATTATATTCATTACAAATAATTATATATGATATATTAAGAATAGATTCATAAGTAGAGACTTATTGCTTGAATTGATCCACTAAATTATATCTCATGGAATGTCATAAAATCATTGATATACTTAGGGGAGTATACTTATTATCAATCCTTTTTTTACCTAAGGTTGGATAGATACCTAGAATCAGAACCTTCATACCTTGATACCCAACTTATGCAAGTCTACATGCCGACTTAGATAATATGGGGGTGGTTGGCCATGTTGTTATCAAGTCATCAATTAGAGAAAAACCAAGATAGGATTTTCCCACAGGTATATCAAGTTAAATACATATAGACCTTGATTGAATTAGACTAGGGAAATTCAAGGCCATGATTAGTTGTTTACATATGATGTTTTCAACTACTAGGATAATTGATATATGAAGTACTTATTAGATAAATCAATGAAATGCGATATATTCACAAACTTGGTTAGTCATTTTTGGAGAATCAAGAAATGATTAGAGGTCAATACTAGATTAATATATTCCATGTATAGTGGTCACTCTATTTCATTGAAAAATAGATTATATAGGTATACATACAATGTATATGATACATATTGTGGTGGACATGTTCATATAGATAGATGAGTAAATTTGATGGGGATCACACCAGTCCCATAGTAGCTTGAGTAGCACCGACACTTTTCTAGGGGCCTATCTTTGCTTATATCTATGAAATAGGTATTTCATAGTTGTTTTCAATGCTTCTAAGGAAAGAAGTTTCACACATTTAGGCCCTTGGATAAGGAATTTTTTTTGGAGTAAGTGTTTATTCAAAATAAAGAGCATTTGATGAAAACTATATCCAAAAGAGTTTGGATGGATTAATAAAGAGTTGTAAAGTTTTTCATAAAGCCATTATGAGATTTTAGATCAAGTGGAAGTTTTTTGGATGTGAATTAAAATACATGCATGCGATGCATGTATTCATGAATTTGATGCATGAAGTGTGTGTGTATATATATATATATATGATATTATATATATAGTGTATATTTAATTATCCTTCATATGATGCAAAAATATAATATATATAATGTGTATATTATATATATTTATATATATTAATATGCATGATATGAATATGTGAGTTCCTTGTGATGCAACTACCTGTACACCCTCTCCTGAACGGTTTCAATAAGTTTCGAACCAAAGAGTTAGTTCATTAATTATTTTAACTTATTCATTGAGATGAGTTAATTGAATTACACTCAATGGGAAGTAACATATATGGTGCGTTATGAATTAGGAGCCTCAGGACTTAGTTATAAAAGAGGATGAGATCCTCTCATGTTCAGGGTGTGATGTGTGTGAGACACTACTAACTCTATTCATCCAAAAACTCTATTTATCTCATTTGAGAAGGTGTTAGAACCCATTCAGATTTTGGATATACTCATGAAACATTCAAGGATCCCTCAGCTAGTGTATTCCCATGGAGGAAGATTGATTTTTTTACTTCTCCTCATGATCTCTCTAAAGCACACTTCATTAAAGTAAAGTGATGGAAGCTACTACAACTAATGATTAACAGGTACCCTATTATTCAGATTATTTACATGTTGATTTTTTGAATATAAATATACCTTTTTTGGGTTTTCTTCCAATAAAAATGATCATATGAAACCCATTTTATCCATATTCAAAGTTCAATGGAGAATTTTTTATGGGGATCACTAAAGAATCAAACAAATGCTTCTAACCTTCGAGGTGATTATAATGACCCTTGGATCCTTGATCATATTGAGAGTAATCCTGGTCACTTGAGGGGAACTAGAACCCTCTCCATGTGATATATAATGATCAAGAAACAAAATATAGTTATGAATTATCTTGTATCAAGGGGTTATTCCAACATGCAGGATTTGATCCATTTTATAAGCTCTCCTCAACGCTCTTCATTTAATGGAGAGTGTCGCCCGCATCAGGTTCTATCTCATGAAAACCATATGTTATATCCTGTTGGAGTTCATTATTCATTGAACACATCAATTAATATGTGAAGCCTTAAATAAATCAATCACATTGAGTTATAACTAATGGAAACTATGTGGGAGTACGTGGATGTGATTCATGCACATCCCATACAATTGTAATGCCTATTGTATAATATGATGTAGGCAATAGTAACATCCCCATGGCCTTTTATGATTCATGTAAATCATATATTATGATATGAATCATATGAATATCATATCATATGAACTTGGTTATCATATGATATAATATACCAATAATTTAGTTCATACTTAACACAAGTATTGACTCATAACCATTTGTGGATTTAATATCTCTTAATCTAGTTATCCAATTTGTATCACTGCATCTACCATATACTATAGGATACACTGTAGATTTCAATGAAAATATTTTCATATATTTTAATTATCCAAAAATTGTTTTATATATATCTAGTGAAGTTCATTTAGATTTCTATTAAATTGACTTATATGGATTATGATAAAATTAATGTCTAGACTAGTGCAATTCATAACATACATCAAACCGACTCAAATAAAAGTACAATTTAACTAGGATTTACTTTAATCTGTT
The DNA here is from genome assembly GCA_963277665.1 of Viscum album. Taxonomy (NCBI): domain Eukaryota; kingdom Viridiplantae; phylum Streptophyta; class Magnoliopsida; order Santalales; family Viscaceae; genus Viscum; species Viscum album. The sequence continues at coordinate 1,063,796,671 of OY728134.1, read as the reverse complement.
TTCATTGAAAGTTGTATATTGAAAACTATAATAGTGTTTAATGGTTTTATATCGGGATGTTTATATTTATAAAAAATATTCTCAATATAAAAAGATTGTGATAATGCAGAACCATTAGATATCCTATGTACTTGAATTCATAAAATGACATATGCTACAACCATGTATTTTATTTTAAACTAATGGGTAAATAAATTTTTGGTGGATTTTATGATATCCCTACTGCTTCCAAATATGAGAATATCACTAACATATAATCATACAATAACATATTCATTATGAGAATTTCTATTATAAATAATTTAAGTGTGCATCTTTAGGCTGTGTTTGTTGAAAAAATACCACGAAAGATCTTCAAAAGTCTCAATTTATCCTTGATATAACATTGTATGGGGAGCTATGAAGTTTATTAGAAATTTGGAGAACTTTCAGTTGAAGTTTATTTGAGAAAAAAAACCCACCCTATAGTGATCTCAGATTACATAGTTGTTTGGACTATGTTTTATTAAAATGATTGGAACTATTTATTGAAGGTTTTGGGTGTAGTGGAAGTGCCAAATGGGAAATTACCAAGTCAATTTTTTTTGTCATAATCAATGATTAATCCAAGATTTATACGATGATAAATTCCATGATCAATAGAATTGAATCAAATAATTATTAATGATTGATAATTCCAAAACTAAGCACAAGATCATCACATATTATTTTGTAATTAGTTTAAACAATTAATGAATTACCTTGTGAGAAATTCTTTCTTTATTGATGAATCTGAAAATATCTCTACAACATTGGTCATTTTATTATAGGAATCAAGACTAAATTCCATGAATCAATGATCCATACATGTTCCAAGAACCTCCAAACGTCATTGTAGGAATATTTGGGTCCTAGAACGGTAGATCCCAACATTTTCCTTATTTGTCTTTGATTTCCCCTAGAATCGCTCGAAGAAGGATTCTCTTGACCCCTCTAAACTAGAGAGTGGTGGTGGTGTAGGATTAATTTCTATTCTGGAGAGTGTTCTTGGAGAGGGATCTCTCTAGGGTTTCAAGAGAATTATCTCCAGGTGTCATTGTGCACAAAAAATGAAATGGATACCCAAGAAAATGTTATAATTGGGTTTATATACTTATAGGGTTAGAAAATAATAATTGCTTATATTCCCTTATTATTTCTTCTATCCATGTAGAACCACATATTTATAATAATAATAATATTATTATTTCTTAACATTCTCTAAACTCACAAATTAAATGAAATATTATTTATTCAAATAATATTTAATATATATATATATATATAACATTTCTCACCAGACCTATAAACTCGGTTCTCTATTCCTCCACAATATTATCAGACCTTAAATAATGATTATTTATTTAATAAATAAATATCACTACACTTTTCACCAAAAAATTAATAAATATTATATTCACTAAATAGAAAATAAATATTTATTAAATATTCTACCCAAAAAACATTCTCTCGAATAACTGGTGACATAATATATGCAATCAATAAAATATGAATAATTATTAAACCACATGCGGGAATAATATTTATTCAACTATTTAAATATTAAATAATAATTTTATTTAACTAAGATTCTGGATATACTTAGTATACGACCCTCTAGGCCTCTTTCTCATTAGCATTAGGAGAAGAATCCCAATGTCCAAGGTTTTCATCTGGAAATATATTAAGGAACCCATATAGAATGAATTTAATGCCACAACAACATAATAACTTATGTGAACACTTACCGTGTAATATAATCCTTTTACCGTGATTTCTCTAATCAAGCAGGTTACATGCTGATACCATCAACCATATGTTAAATGTCACTTTAATTGAATTTCTAGAAATTGAACTTTCTTATAGAACACCATGACCATGGATTTATTTTGGCTATATAATTTCCATTAAAGGGTCTGAGATATCAAATTCTTTTAAAGAATATAGGGGATAAATACTTTATCACATTATTCATTAATGAAATATTACTCGTGATACACCCAACATATCCTACATTTCTGCAAACACATACCGTCATGATTTTCATCAATACATCAAAGTATGTGACTCATAATATCTGTTAATAATAATCTTAAATTCTAAGTATCGATGAACATGTTCACAGATAGGAACATCAAATGACATATTTAAATGTGGATTTATGACTGGTGGGTCTTGTTCTCATAATATCCTACACTGGATATTACCAAGGTCATACACCATGAGAAGGAGCCTTAAAGTCCTATGAGTCTCCACCCCTAATAGTCTGTATCATTTTTGTCCCTCAAATTATTTCATCTAACTATAGAACATATATTTAAGAATACTATCATGAAACTTCTGGGCTATCATCATAGCGGGGAACTGCTATGACCATTTAGTGTGACAACTGATCTTATGACATTATGACTTTCTATGTTACATAGAAGAATATTAATGATGTAATAAGAAGTTTATCAATATTCAAGACAATAAATACAAATTTGGTTCTAGTGCACAAACTTCAACATTTATCATGGTTATAGAGATGTGTTTTACACATGTGTTTATATACCATGAATTTTGATAATTCCCTCATGGTTTTCATGTGTGATTGAAAAATAGGGAATTAAAGTAAAACATTCTACAATGAAGTTTGTGGTTAGATTTTGGGCATTTTGGAATTTGATGAAAAATGGGATACAGGATAACAAAATGGGAATGTTGTATGGATTTTCAATAAAATCAGTTGACAGATCATGGATTGAAATATTTTATAGATTTTGGTATTTTGAGGAATTTTAAAAAATATCTATAGGATATAGGGAAGTAAAAAATAACCACGGTGGGAATTATGGTTTAAATAAAAATGGTGAAGTACTTAAGGTCATGGTAATTTCAGTTGGGAATTTTATCTAGAGAAGAAAGCATGAGAAAAAACATCATAGTTTCATGATAACACATCATGGGGTATTCCAAATATAAATATTAAAATATATAATGAATTATTTTCATAGAGATAACAAGATTTTAAGTCCATGGTTTGTATATTAAAAAGATTGACTAAAAACATGACATGGTTTCCATTCAATATAACTTGGTTTAGTCAAGCGAGATATAAATCTCATATTCAAATTTCTATCTAAAAGGATGAATATTTGATATTTAATTGTGTGTATATTGGATTAGTTTTAAAGGATGTTAATGGATGATTTTTATAATGATTAATGAGAAAGATTGAAGACTTGATTCATGGTTTGGTTTGATTTTTTTATTTTGAATTTAAAAAAATATTGTCAACAAAAATCCATTGAAGTTATTTTTGGATTGTGTTTATTGACAAGACTAAAGAAGGGACTTTCAAAAGAGTTTATAAATCCAAGAAGAACTCATAAGGAGTTATAGAAGTAGCTGAAGGAGTTTTGTTTAAAGGATAGAATTAATTCTATGATAACCTATGTCGCACCATGAAAGATGATTTTAAGAAATGCGATAATGTCAAGGAGGAACCTTGTATATATAGTATAATTGATTTAAAAACATAATAAAATTCTTGAAAATGTAAGGTTTTTTACTTTAATGATGGAATAAGGAATAAAAGTTACATAATGGGGAGGATGGACACATTGTAACATGGATAAGGTAGAGAAATCATATTATAAAGGCCTCACAAGGAGACTTTCACTATGATGAGCGCCATTAAAAGTTTGCAAGTTAGAGCTGATTTGATAATTACATCGTGGAAGGTAATTTCATTCCACAAAGGGCTATAAAATTATGAATTTTTACAATTCCCTTGATATATAATATGTTTATCAACATAATATTTAGAATTTGTAAGATTTTTTAATTTTATAAAACATTAAGAAAAGAAGAGGTCACACCATGATGGCTGATTTTGAGCCAAGAAGTTGAAATGTTCCAAAAAATAAAAAATTCCAACTTCGTAAGAATACTTGGGGATTTTGTAAAGTTTTTCAAATAGTCTGTAAGGTTTTTTAATTTAAAATTTCAAGAAGAATTGTTTTCATCATGAAGGATTTGGAAACACCATACCTAGAACCGAGGCTAATTTTAGTGATTCTATCAAGAGAACCTCACGTCACGAGTAAAAGTCCACAAGATGATAGTTCTAGGATCATATTTCAATGATTCTTTCTAGGTGAGGCTTGAGTCATGAGTAAGAGAGTCTCACCATGATAATTATTGGGGTAGAATCCCCAACTCTAGTAACCCAGAGTTAGTGTCTACTTTATTACATTGACATAAGATAAAATGGGTCTCATCTCAAAGGATTAATTAGTTTAGTAGTCCTTGAAAACTAGATGCATACATGATTCCCAAGTTTCATTGGAAATATAAAATACATATCATAAGAAACACCCTTGAATCCTTGATATTATTTAAAATATCCTTCTTTATATAATGGGGAAATGAAAAAAATAAAGGGCAAGCTTAGATTATCAGTAAAGGTTACATACATTGGAATCTTTCATGAGTGAATAATACATAATCAATATGGAAAGGTAAAAATAAATATGCATAAGAAACATTTTCAAATCCTTGATATTTCTCATAATATTTTTCTTCATGTCCTGGGGAAAGGAAAAAAATATATGGTGAGATCAGATGCTCCGTAAATGTTACATACAATGGAAGCTATCCTAAGTGAATAAGACATAATAAATATGATAAGGTAAATAACCAAAAACACATTCCATTTAATCACCAAATTGAGTACAAAACGAATCCATGGATAATATCAATGAAATAATATCATGGATAATAACAACTAATTTCTAAATGAAAAAAATACTTAATATTAGATTTCATGATTTCAGAAATTATGATATCTTTACCATCAAAGCCTTGTTCTAGGATAGCTAAATCAATGGGTAGATATATACCAAAAATCTATTTAATTTGGCCCACTAATTTGTCTCATGAGACCTGTTGATGCATCGAGGTGCTATATATTTCCAGTCTCCATCCGTCACTTCATGTCCAATGCATTCCTCATATATTGAATGATCAATTTAATTCAGGAACAATATGAATTATCAACACATTTCTGTATTGAATAGAGTATATGAAATATCAATATCTCCCTAGTCAATAAAATATCTTTCATAGTAAAACATCATATATAAAAATTGTATATGGTTTAGAAAATAAGAATATCAATGATACAAATAATATAGATATTTAAAAGAAACCTAATGTACAATGAAATATTATCAAAATAAAGTGAATGTTTCAAGAGAAATTTAATGACCACAAAATTAATCTAGTGATGACATATGGTCATGAATTTTTCAGAAAAGTAGATTTTATAGTAAAATCAAGTCATTTAAAGAATAGAATAAAATAGAAGCGTATCATTCAGAATAATTTTTCATAAATATTTTTCTTTATAAAATCATTGAAATATTGTAGAAAAATCTAAATAACATAAAACGGTTATAAAAATCATAAAATCCATTAACTCCATATACATTAAAAAGAAACATTCTTTTTTACTTTTTGTAAAGAAAGTAAAAAATAACCATTTCAGAAAAAATTATAAAGATTCCTTTAAAAAAATTTAAAATTCAAGGATAACATTAAATTTCCTTTATAAACTATTGTAATAAATAAATAGTACTTTTGTTAAATAATTTTGAAAAATATGGACATGGAAGGAGAAATATACCAAATAAAAAAGTGAAATAAGATCACCTTTTTATTTAAAAATTTCTTTTCCTGATTCATGTTCTGATGAGAGTAAGAGTTGTAAAAAAACATGGTAAATCTTTAAATATTTTTAGAATAATAAAATATATTGATTAGATTAAGTATTGATTATAATATTCCTTCAATAAAAATATAAGCAATCCCAACATAAAATGAGATTGTAAAATAAATTCTTACATATTTTCTAGCTTTTAAATTTCAATCCCTTGAAAGTGTAACTTGAGATAAACCATTAATAATTATGAATAAATATGTATTTATTTTAAATATATCAAAGGGGTAGTATATACACCACATTAAATTAAATAGGCTCATAATATCAAATATGGCTCAAATGAGTGGAAATTGAGATGAAACCCCTTAGAAATACCGTATCATTAAAGTAAGAATTAATAAATTAAGTGATTATGTGTAAAAAATTAAGAAATATTACATAATAAAATTATAGGTCTTTTACACATAATCTTTGCATAACATATTCAATGAAGTAGAAGTATATCCCAATGAATGGAAATTTAGTTAAGATACCCCTTACACCAATTTAGACTTGCCTCATAAGTGATTTTAACCTCCTGTATAATAAATTAATATTTATTATAATTAAATAAAAGAAACATATACATATATATAATTTCATATATGATCCATTTATAACATTTTATCACCTATTTGTTAACAATTATTTATTATTATCATTATTTCTGGTGTAAACTGTTTCGTTTTTCATGTATGTTTTGATTTGGTAGTTTCGGTCCTTGGGTCTTGTTCATGGTTAAATCATCTCCATAATGTTATTATTGATATAAATATCATATATTTTCAATATATATATATATATATATATATATATATATTTGTGTGTGTTTTTGTGTGTGTGTGTGTATATTTAGATTCATCTATAAGAGGTAGATATGGAAAAATGAATTACATCATTCATGGAGACAGTAGTTCTTACATACACATGAATGCTGTTTTCATGTTTTGATGGATGGAATGAAAGAAAGATAAATGATAATTAAGATTTAATGAACCATTATTATAACATATATAACATATATATTCATTAAATATATCCTTATTACCATCCAAGTAAGTCATAAATGAAAAACATATCACATCGCTTTGTAGAGGAGGTAGTCCTCATGTACACATGAGAAATGTTATAGTTTTCTAAAATATTGGAAGGTAGATATGATTTTATAATTTTAGAAGAATAATTATGAAAAAAATATAATATATATATTTATTAGTTACATATTTATAACCATCCAAGTTATGTGGTGAATAAAAAAATTTCACCGCTACGTGGAGACAATAAGCCATACGTACGCATAAGCGATGTTTTTAATTTTAATATGATGGAAAAGAGATGGAAAATGATCATTAAATAATCATAATAACATATATTTATATTTATGATAATTTATTTATTATTTTAGGATGTTTGCTATACATTAAAAGGAAGTATAAGATGGCATAAACTTGAAAGAGTCGGTAAAGATGATTACCTCTTCAGAAGACTTCCCTCAGATATCCTATTAAGGGTCCTATGGTTGGTATTTTGTGAAGACAAGAACCTAAAAAACTTGGATAAGGATGTGTATAAGATAATTTTTCTGAGTTTTTTTGATCTAGATAGCTCAAAGTGGTGTAAATAAAAGGGATAAGGGGTGTCCTTCTACAAGTGAGGGGAGGAGAACTTTTAGAAGCTCATGAAATATTATAATATAATTTATGTCTAACTCATATAAAATGGTTAAAACTGAAATATATTCAAATATAAGGAGAATAAGATCTTAATATAACCATCTAATCAAATTTTTATAGGTTTAGATATCATTTTAAACCTTATATTTTGGATTAACCCTTTGTTTAACCAATTTGAACCTTAATCATAGTAATGAATTTTTAAATATTAAAGGGTTATAATTTTCATTATAAGGTAAAAATTGGATCATAAATGGGAAAGAGATGAAATTTTAGAATATATATTATCCCCTTTTAATTTTTTTTTATTTTTAAATAATTTATTAAAATATTATTTTCCTAAAATATCATTAATGCCATTTTTAACACTATTCATTTAATTTGACTTTAAATTAATTAATAAAAATATTTAATTAAAATATAATCCATTAAAAAATCATTAATATTTCATATGTATCTATAAAATTTACATAACATAATAATTCATCCAAATTGCATTACTTTTAATAATTTTCAAATCATTTATTTTATTTTATATTAATTGAATAAATAAAGTGTTAGTGCGGCGTAAACATTTATGGTAATTATTAAATAAATAAAAATTAAAAATAAATTACCCTGATAAAAATAATTAATCGATATTTAAAATTAATATTTAAAACTGAACATAACCACATTTTTTCCTTATGGGAAAATATTATAGATTTTAAAGTCAAGAATTTGACATTTTTTTATTCTTTTCTTAACATAATATAAAGGTCAATATCAAAGACAAATGTCACTAAGTGGCCCTATATTCGATAATTGGATGATAATGGTTGAAATACATTCATAAAATAATATAAAGTAAAGTTTTAGAGAAATTTTAAATCCTTGTCACATTGGTTTTTAACATTAATTACTTGATTCTCCCTTTACCTAGGTGATAAATTTGACCAATGTTACTATTTATAATGAAAAAAGGAAACAATTAACCAAATTTTAACAACATGATTCCAAATATGGAATCTATTTTATCAAATTCAATTCATAGAAGTTTCAAAAATTAATTTAAAATAAAAATGTAAAATGAAATGAAAAATGTTTTTTAGAAAAATGCATTTTCAAGTCTAAAAAAAACTTATACCAAAATTAAATAAAATAATGATTTAAATGTAATTAATTATATTATTTATAACTAAATTAGTATTATATTAATTTAGGATTAAATTTAAATCATCATGGGGATTTTCAATTAATAGAAATGATAGTTTTATAAAAGTTATATTTTTCACTATTCACTGAATATCAATATTTTCAAAAAAGTCCCAATGTTTCAACATAATATAATATTGGAATAATTAATTAAAAAATGATATAATTCTCTTATAATAATATTTTAATAGGTTATTACAGTTCCTATAAACTCGATGTTGCGTGCAAAGAAAGCTATCAAAGAAATTTATTTAAAGAAAAATATATCATAAAATCTAGGGGTGTTATGCTCTACCCCTCATATGAATTCACCATAAAAACTTCATCACTATGATACAAACAAATGAGTATGTTTATTCCTCATCACATCCTCAGTTCCCCACATAGATTCTTTTATTTTTTGATTTCACCACAAAACTTTGACGAAGTGAGTGGTCCTATTTTGTAACACATTCTCCCTAGGATCTAAAATCTTTACTAGTTGTTCCTCATAAGACAGACCTTTATCCAGTGGTATGACTTTTGAGTTTAGTAAATGTGAAATATAATGTATTTAATTCCTCAAGAGTGATACATGGACCACATTTTGAACTTGAGAGAGATTCAGTGGAAGCACCAAACAATAAACTACAACCCTGATATGATTAAGAATTTTAAAGGGATTAATATATAAAGGGATCAACATTCCCTTATTTAAAAAGATCATAAATTTATTTTAGGGATATATTCAAAGGAAATTTTTTTCACTAACTTCAAACTCTAGATCTCACTGATGATTATCAATATTTTTTTTTGACTCTGAGCTTCCCTTATGTGTTGTTAAATGGATCTAAAATTTTCTATCATTTCCTTCGCTCGACCAGATACTAGTAACATTATTTATCTAGCTTGATCCCAAATTTTGGAGTTATGAACTTCCTTAAATAGAGGGATTCATAAGGAGCTATCTGAATACTCAAGTGAAATATATTGTTGTAAGAAACTCCTACCAAAGGAAGGTGTTGATTTCAACCACCTTTGAAATACATAGAGAAAGATATCAACATGTCTTCTAGAGTTTGAATGGTCCTCTTAGACTGATGATATATCTGAGGATGATAAGTAGTGCCAAAAATCAAATATGTATCTAGATCCCACTGAAGGCTTCTCCAAAACATCATGGTAAACCATTAATACCTATTAGATACGATTGAGATTGTTACTCTATTAAATCTCACAAATTTCTTAATGTATAATTGAGTAAGATGGTCAATATAAAAATATTATCTAATAGTAATAAAATGAAATTATTTCATAAATCGATCAATTATAACCCCAAAAGCTTTATTCCCTTTAGATGTTTTGGGGAGTCTGATAATGAAATCCATGGTAATGTTTTCCCATTTCCATTATGGTATGGGTAATTGTTGTAACATCCCATTATACCCCTATCTATCAACCTTGACTTGTGGACACACTAGGAATCAGGATACATACTCCATAATATAACTTTTCATGTTATCCCACCAAAAAAAATCTTTTAGGTCTCTATACAACTTTTTTACTTCTAGGATGAATAGAGAATGGTGAACTATGTGCTTCATCCAAAAAATCCTTCTCCAGACCTAGTATTGATGGGACACATACACAATTCCTAAAACTTATCATCCTAGTATGATCATGATTGAACTCAGGAACATTCTTCACATTATTATGTAATTATGCATCTTCCTTATATTCCTTCTTAATCCTCTCATGAATGGATGGTTGACCACTCATATGAGAGCAATAAGATATATCATATTTTCTCTTGATTTCAAGATCCAACTTATGAAAATCCATAAGTATTGGTCTCTTTCAATCCTAATCATGAAAACAAGCATGATCTTTCTAACTCAGAGAATCTTCTACCTTGTATTGAGCATTCATAATCTTTGATCAACTCCATCCATTTTATCTAGTGCATATTTAAATAGCTATATGTAAATATATATTTCATAATTTTATGATCAGTATACATACCACAAATTCACCATATAGATAACACCTCCATATATTCAATCCAAACATTATTGCTTCCAACTCCAAATAACGAGTTGGGTAAATTTTCCCTTGAATTATCAATTGGCGAGAGGTATAATCTATCACCATATCATTCTAAATAAGGATGCATCCCAGTAATTTAATTAAAACATAAATATATATCACAAACCCTTCTCCACTATAGGGTAGTGTAAACATAGGCTCACTAAACAAACTTCTCTTTAGTTCATTGAAATTATCCTCACATTAATCTATTCACAAGAACTTAACCCCTTTCCAATTCAACTGAGTGAGTGGGTTAGATATTCAGGAGAAATATTTCAAAAATCATTGGTAGTATCCATATAATATAAGAAAACTATATTTACTAGTCACTATGGATAGTCATATCCATTTCTCAATAATTTGTATCTTTGATGGATCCACCGATATACCCACACTTGAAATTTTATGAACCAAGAATGATAATTTTTGTAGATGAAATTAAAATTTGGTAAATTTAGAATATAGATTCTACTTCCTTAGGGTCTTAACCACAATTATCAAATGTTTTATACGATCTTAATTTTTCTTTGAATATATTAGAATATCATCTATAATGACCACCACAAACTGATCAAGGTAATATATAAAGAATCTATTCATTAAATCCATAAAGATTGTACAATCATTAGTATGTCCAAATGGAGTGTAAGAACCCGGTTCTTATCCTTAAGGTATGAGTTTCTTCTTTTCCTTTTTCCTTAAGTGTTTTTGAGAAAATAAGGAAAAATGGGGAAAAATCCGAAAAATATGTGGGTACACGCCGTGTACTTTTCCACATGCTATGTACTTTGGCCATGTGGGATGAGTATACAGGGAATGTAGGCCTGTCAGCGATGAAGGGTGTAAAAACTGACTACACGCTGTGTACTTGGTATATACACACCGTGTAATCAGTCAGCAGGTGAACAGTAAGGTGGTGGGAGTAGCCTCTAGTGGAATTATAGTACACACAATGTACTTAGTATTACACACCGTGTAATCAGTCAGTAGATAAACAATAAGGTGGTGGAGAGTTTCCGCCAATGAACAGTTAAAAAGAAAGTACATGCCGTGTACTTGAGAGTACACGCCCTGTAGTTATGTTTTTTTCTATTAAAATAGGCAGTAGCCTCCTCTTTTGGTAGAGGAAGCTTAGGACTCGATGAGAGCCACGAGAGAGAATTCCAGAACTTGGAAGAGATACCGACCGCACACCGGGACTCCGATTCCCTCGTCATCTATCTCGTTTGAATTGCACGGGTGAGTTCTTATCTCTTATTGAAGCTATACTTCCAATTATTTCCCTAAGGGAAGTTATTTGAGTCTAAACGGATAAATGTTTATCCCAGATCTACATCCTTCTCGGTTGTTTCGGGAGGCGTCTTTCATGTATATCGACCAGAGGAGATTGAGATAGGTGTTCTGGTGTTTATTTCCAACTGTTGAGTTGATTTTGTGTACCGTTGCGCTACGCGCCCATGTTTGAGGTGTCGTATGGCTGAGACCTTAGCTGTTAAGATATCTATAATTGCATAGATAATCTAAATGAACATGTATAAAAATGTTGTTTGTGATCATTTCCTTGATCCAGGGCCACCCCGAGGGTGCGTCTCCCTTGTTTAGCCATTTGGCCAGGATACCCATGTGTATTCCATAATGATAGCATTTTTTGAGTTTTATTGAGAGGAAACATATTTATTACTTGATTATGAATTGGGATCATCCCGATTACTTTCTTAGCCTGAGGGAAAGGTATTGATTTGCCTAAGGGAAAGGTACTGATTCGCCTGATGGAAATGTATTGATTCGCCCGAGGGAAAGGTACTGATTCGTCTGAGGGCAAGGTATTGATTCGCCTGAGGGAAATATTTATTATGCCTGAGGGAAGTAGCTTCTATGCCTGAGGGAAATATCTGGTATGCCTGAGGGAAAGGTCTTGATTAGCCTGAGGGCAAGGTACTTTTTAGCCTGAGGGAAATGTTCACCTGAATATTCACTATGGTGTTTCCTTGTGTTATACCTGCCAATATAAAGCACATGCTTGGTATTGTTATTAACTTCTATTTGTTAGATATCCTATTGGAGTTTTTTCTCTGGAACTGTACATGAGATTTTCAGCTGAGGCCAGGTCTCGGGAACTTATAATTCAATTATATTGAATTGTTAAATAATAATTAAATGGTAATGGAACTGGTAGGAGTAGCTGCTTTTGAGTACTTCCTAGTTTACTGCATTTCTTTATTGCACACTTCTGTTGCACATTTTCACTGTTAGTTGGGCACAGGCCTTTGGTGGTTACCTACTGGGATTTATTTCTCACACCATGTTTGGGTCATGTCTTGGGCCCAAATAGATTATATTCCTGCAGGTTTTGATAAGGGAAAGAGACCCTATACAGGTACTTGATTGTTGATGAGGAGTAGGAGAGCATAGGACCAAGCTTAGGCTTGCGATGCTGTTGAGTTCCTGTTGCATTGTTTTAGTTTATTTTACTATACTTGGTACTGTGTATTGTATTTTATTTGATTGTAGTGTATCCTATTTTGATTTCTTTCTTAAAAATATGAAATATTGCATCATCATATATATATGACTGTTGGTTATCCTTTGCTTCTGTACTGTTGTCCATTCAACTTTTTATTGTTTACAACTTCTTCTTTTGATATGTTTATATTTTTTTGTTGTGCTACACTTTGACAAATAAGGGCATAGTTTTCCCACTATCAGACCTAGGCCCTCGCTGCTAGTTGGAAACCTCTAGCGTTTGGAAAAATGCGCTTGAGGTCATGTGACCAACCGGGTTCAGGGCACCCGTTGTGTGGCACCCGGATCCGGGATGTTACAAAGTGGTATCAGAGGAATTTCTTTTCTTTGACTTACTATTTGGAGCCTATAGTCAAGGATAAGACAAAATTGGTATTTGGTAATAAGTTGTACCTAAGAGTAGCTAACCCGTGTACAGGGAAAATACAATCTACCTCATTCAATTGCGATTTATCTAATTTTTCACTTTACAGTTGATCTGATTTTTACCATTGGGTGATGTACTTATGGTGTGCTGTTTATATTTTTATACTAGGTTCTATTTAGTTGCAACCCGACGATATGAGGGTATTCCATCTCATGCATCATTTAGGAACATGTTATAATCATATTCCATGCATAGTTTCCATGCCATGTAGGTGCATTAGAAATTTCATGTTGTTGTGATAGATGATGTTCTAGAAAATGCATGCTGTTGTGATAGGTACCTTGTTAGATATACCTACTATTGATAGGGTATTGGTACATGTTATGGTTGGGTTTATGGAAACTAAACGTTTGTTCCTAAGAAGTATGGGCTCTCTTGGACTGGGATTTAGTGGATCATGATCTAGCCTTTTGTTGTGTTTTGTACTATAATGTGAAAGTTCGGGTGTTAAACTTTGATTCACGGGGAGTATGGTCCCCCACAGATTAGAATTTGGCATACTGACGCTTGAAATTAAAGGAAAAGGGGCTCCAGAGTAGTTTCTGAGGTGTACTGTCCAGAAACCTAGACAACACGACATGTGGTTCTATGAACACAAACCCTGTACTCTTCTGTTCGGGAAGAAATGAAATTTTTTTAAGTACACGCTGTGTACCATAAGTACACGCCGTGTAGTTTCTAACCGTGTCATAGGCCGTGTAGGAAGAAAACACGTGATGGAAAAACTCTATGGGAACACGCCATGTACCGGTAGTACACGCCTTGTCGTGTTGACCTTGTGTCTGCCCGTGTGACTAACAACATGGACAGAGAAATCTTCACTTAAACACGCCGTGTCACGTTCGAACACACCGTGTAGTTTAATCTGGGTATCCAGCTGTGTCTCAAACAACATGGGTCGGTAAAGCTTGTTTATCACATGTCATGTACCTGTGGGACACGTCGTGTAGTCTGGACCGATGAGGAGACTATGTAGACTTGGCCGTGTGGCTGGGGAGACGGAGTGGTGTACACGCCGTGTGCGGGTGTAACACACTGTGTACCAAGGGTTGAGACACGCCCAAGATAGCATCAGAACATGACCATGAAAGGGATTAAGGGTACACGCTGTGTAGACGTTATACACGCCGTGTGGTCTTGTTCAAAAGGGAGCCGTGTGGCTTATCCGTGTAGAAGGACTCGGGCAGGGGAAGAAAATTCAAGTACATGCCGTGTGTGTAGACAACACGCCGTGTGTTTGGGGTGTTACATGACCAGTTCTAGCAGAAGTACACACCCATGTGAAAGACTTAAGGGAACACGCCGTGTAGTTATTATACATGCTGTGTAGTCTTATTTTTTTAAAAATTGAATGTTTTCTTTTCCCTGTTCCCTTCTTATGTTTCCAGTTCTTAGACCTGGATGATCTTAAACTAAGGAGTGTATTTGAACTTGTAGAGTCATGCCTCCAAGATGACCACGAGTTGTTCTCCAAGAGAGGGGAAATTATTATACTCTAGAGATGGTAGGCCATGGGCTACCGATGGATACTCCAACAGATCCAGATGCGGTGCCGACCATTATACCAGACGCAAGCACAGATGCGTAGTTCCGTGAGGGCTTCATGTGATTCATGAAGACCTTACAGGGAGCACCGTAGGTTGGCACATCTATGGAAAAGCTGACACATATATTCCATCAGCAGCATCCGCCTACGTTTTCAGGGGATGGTGGACCACAGGCTGCAGAGTCATGGCTGGATTCATTGAAGACTATCTTCGAGCACCTTGAGACACCTCCAGAGAGGAGGGTCAAGCTCGCTAATTATATGATGTGTGATTCCGCCAAGATATGGTGGGATGTTACCACCTAGACCGAGAATCACTGAGACATGGAATGGGAAGATTTTTAGGCAGTCTTCTATGACTTTTTCTTTCTGGATATGCTAAGGATAGATCGATCTCAAGAGTTCATGAATTTGTAGCAGGGATCCATGTCAGTGATGGATTATTCCACCCGCTTCACTGATCTACAACATTTTGCGCATGTTCTGGTGGGTGATGAACGTTGAGGGCTAGACTCTTTGAGGATGGTCTTCGATATGACATCCGAGCACTGGTGAATGTTTTTGGTTGCTGACAATGTATGATATTGTGAACCAGACACTGATTTATGAGAGGAACCTGCGGGAACATAGTGGTGCAAGACAAGGTGGTTCAACACCAGTTTCTGGTACTATCTCTACTGGTAAGAGGAATAGGCAGATGAATTTCTCTCATGGTGGAAGTACTATCCAGAAGAATTATTCAGGTGGCCTGGTAATGTGATAACAGTGTGGTAAAGAGGGGTACAAGAGACCTCAGTGTCCAAGTAACCCATTTGAGTGCCGAGCTTGCGGCAAGGTGGGCCATCTCCAGTGTTTTTGCAGGGAGTTTCCACCAATGAATAGTGAGAGGGGTTCTGTGCCGACTCTGCGTATAGGAGCATGTCCAGTAGCTTCTTACCAGTCAGGGAATTGGAACACGTTAGTATGTTCAAGCCGGGGTAGTGGTCATGGCCATGGTAGCCAGACATTAGGATCTCAAAGACAGCAGGGCGGGTTAGCTCAGGGTATCCAAGCTGTGTCGTAGGGCTGCAGCACTGGGCATACATATGTAGTGCAACAGACCCAACAAGAGAAGGATCCCGGACCTTCCACTGTTAGAGGTACTATTCTAGTTGCTTTTGTTTTGTCTTCTACACTTTTTGATACTGGTGCTACGCATAATTTTATATCTGTGCCCGTTGTGGAGAGCCTTGGGATCTGTGTTTCTTCTTTGTCTGATATCATGTTGCTAGACACTTTGTTGGGGATTATAATGGCAGGCGTGCATCAGTTCAAGGAGTTCCCCTAGAGGTTGGTGGGTGTCACTTTCTGTGGGACCTCTATGTCTTAGAGATGATGGGATATGATGTCATTATTGGGATGGACTAGTTGGTACCCTTTCTAGCCTTTATAGATTTCTATCGTCATAGGGTGAGTTTCACTTCACCAAAGGGTGGAGAGTTTCTATAAAAGGTAGAATGGGATGTACAGGCAAGCCGAGATGGACCCGAGCATCATGGGTGAGGTGGAGTGACAACTCAGATTGCAAGTTTATATCTGGATGACCAGGGAACTTTTCAGAAGGATTTACCTCCAGTGGTTGATAATTTTAGAGATTTCTTTTCGGATGACTTTTCAGGTCTACCTCTAGAGTGATAGGTGGATTTCTCTATTGAGCTTGTGCCAGGAGTGGCACCGGTGTCCATTCCTCCTTATAGGATGGCTACACCAGAGTTGTAAGAGATCAAGAAACATTTAGAGGAGTTGAAAGCAAAGGGTTTCATCTGACCCAGTACTTATCCTTGGCGTTCGCCTATCCTGTTTGAAAAGAAGGCGGATAGTACCCTCAGACTCTACGTGGATTATCAGAAACTGAACCAGTTGACGGTTAAGAACCGATATCCCTTATCGAGGATTGCTGATCTTTTCGATTAAATTCTAGGAGCACGAGTGTTCTAGAAGATTGACTTGAGATCTGGATATCATCAGTTGCATGTTAGACCATCGAACATACCGTTTACAGCTTTTCGGAGCAGATATGGTCTATACGAGTACTTGGTCATGCCGTTTGGACTCACAAACACGCCAATAGTTTTCATGGCTCTGATGAATCGTGTGTTCCACCCATATCTAGATTCTTTTATTGTAGTCTTCATGGATGAATTCTTGGTGTACTATCACACTCTACATGACCATGAAAACCATCTTGAGATCATACTGAGTACACTGAGAGAGCATCAGCTATATGCTAAGCTCTCAAAGTTCCATTTTTTGATGGACCGGATACACTTCTTGTTTCATATTATCTCAGAGGTAGGAGTTGCGGTAGACCCGAAGAAAGTGAGAGCAGTAGTTTCCTGGTATCATCCTAAGAACATGTTTGAGATAAAAAATTTCTTGGGGCTGGCTGGTTACTACAGACGCTTTATACAAGACTTCTCCTACTTAGCAACACCGTTGATAGGTTTGACTAAGAAGGGTATGAAGTTCGTTTGGTCCGAAGCTTGTGAGATACCCTTTCAGAAGCTGAAGGGAAGGTTGACATCAGCACTAGTCCTGATACTCCCAAATAAATGGAAGAGCTATATAGTTTACTATGATTCATCAGGTATTGGGATGGGAGCAGTGTTGATGCAGGGAGATCGAGTAGTTGCATACAGGTCTTGGCAGTTGAGGCCACATGAGAGGAATTACCCAACACATGATCTTGAGTTAGTTTCAGCTGTACATGCATTAAACTATTGGGGACATTATCTCTTGGGAGAAAATTTTGCGGTGTTTATGGACCACAAAAGTCTTAAATACATCTTTACCCAGCGTGACTTGAATTTGAGATAGTGAAGGTGGGTTGAGTACCTTCAGTCCTTCAACTTTGAGATTGCCTATACACCTAGTAAGGGTAATGTAGTAGCTGATGCACTGAGTAGGAGGACTTAGATACAAGCAGTTCATGAGGACAGTAGTGAGTGGAAGCTTATGGATTTGTTCTCTGAGATGCATTTAGAGGTGCACGATAGTCAGGGGTGAGCCTATCTTTTATCCTTAGCTATGAATTCTACCCTCCTAGATAGAGTGAGGATGAGACAACTATCGGATTCAGAAGGCCTAGTTCTATGGGAGTCGTTGGCAAGTGAGGACCCCTATCCTGGTTGGACAATAGGTGATGATGAGGTACTGCATATCCATGGGAGAGTGTGGGTTCTAGGGGATATACATGAGGAGTTGATGTGGGAATTTCATGCTTCATCTTGGGCAGTGCATCCTGGAGTTACCAAAATGTACCGTGACTTGAGACATCAGTATTGGTGGCCGGGTATGAAAAGAGAGGTGGCTTGTTTTGTCACGAGATGTTCCACCTGTCAGCAGGTGAAGGAAGAGCATCAGAGGCTAGCTAGACTGTTACAATAGTTACCCATTTCGGAGTGGAAATGGGATGATGTCACGATGGACTTCATGACCGGGTTGTCGAGGTCACCTCGAGGCAATGATTCCATATGGGTTGTTGTGGATAGACTTACGAAGGTAGCTCACTTTTTTATGATCAAGGAGACCTTCAGTGTTGATGAGATCGAAAGGTTTTATATCCGAGAGGTAGTACGTATTCATGGGGTCCCTCATTCTATCATTTCAGATAGGGATGCCCATTTTATGTCTCGTTTCTGGTAGAGTATTCAGAGGGAACTGGGTATACAGGTGCTTCTGAGCACAACTTACCACCCTCAGACCGATGTCCAGTTAGAGCGTACGATACAGGTGCTAGAGGACATGATGTGTGCATGTGTCCTAGACTTTGGGGGCTCTTGGGAGAATCACATACCCCTAGTCAAGTTTTCCTATAATAATAGTTTTCAGGAAACTATTGAGATGACACCTTACGAGGATTTATATGGCAGGCCATGCAAATCACCTTTGTGCTGGTTGGAGGAAGGTTATGCAGCTTTACTGGGACCACATCTCGTGTAGAAGAATTCAGAGTAGGTCCAGTTAATTCAGAATCGGATGGCTAATGTACAGTCTCATCAAAAATCTTATGCTGATCGCTATAGATGACCATTGGAGTTCGTGGTCAGGGATCATGTTTTCTTGCATGTTTCATCGAGGTTGGGACATGGGCGGATCAGGAGATAGAGTAAACTTTCACTGAGGTATGTGGGGCCATTTGGAATTCTAAATAGAGTTGGGTTGGTTGCCTATCGGTTGCAGTTTCCATAGAGGTACCGAGCCATACATGACATCTTCCACGTATCTCAGCTGCGCCATTATCACTCAGAATCGTCTCATGTTTTTCAGCCCGAGGAGGTTGAACTTCAGGTAGATTCATCCTTTGAGGAGCATCTGATTCGTATTGTTGATAGAAGCATAAAGGATATCTAAGGCCAGTCAGTTCCTCTCATATGGGTGCTATGCCAGCATGGCCGGGTGCAGGACAAAACCTGGGAGCAGGAGACCGACGCACGTGCTCAGTGTCCAGAGTTGTTCTCAGTTTTATCTTCACCACCCTTGGAAGGGCAATTCGGGGATGATTTTCTTTAAGGGGGGAAGTTTTTAAGAACCCGGTTCTTATCCTTGAGGTACAAGTTTCTTCTTTTCCATTTTCCTTAAGTGTTTTTGAGAAAATAAGGAAAAATGGGGAAAAATCCCAAAAATTTGTGGGTACGCGCCATGTACTTTTCCACACACTGTGTACTTTGGCCGTGTGGGATGAGTATACAGGGCGTGTAGGCCTGTCAGCGATGAAGGGTCTAAAAATAGACTACATGCCATGTACTTGGTATATACATGCCATGTAATCAGTCGGCCGATGAAGAGTAATGCGGTGGGAGTAGCCACCAGCGTAATGATAGTACACACAATATACTTAGTATTACACATCGTGTAATCAGTCAGCAGATGAACAGTAAGGTGGTGGAGATTTTCTGCCAGTAAACAGTTAAAAAGAAAGTACACACCATGTACTTGAGAG
The DNA here is from genome assembly GCA_963277665.1 of Viscum album. NCBI lineage: Eukaryota > Viridiplantae > Streptophyta > Magnoliopsida > Santalales > Viscaceae > Viscum > Viscum album. The sequence goes on along the minus strand of OY728134.1, from coordinate 1,063,776,496 downwards.
TACATGCTATGTAGTTATGTTTTTTCCCCCTTAAAATAGGCAGCAGCCTCCTCTTTAGGCAGAGGAAGCTTAGGACTTGACGAGAGCCATGGGAGAGAAGGAAGGAACTTGGAAGAGCTCCCGAACGCACACCAGGACTCTAATTCCCTCAATTTCTATCTCGGTTGAACCACGCAAGTGAGTTCTTATCTCTTCTTGAACCTCTCCTTTAAATTATTTCCCTAAGGGATGTTATTTGAGTTTGAATAGATAAATGTTTATCACAGATCTATATCCTTCTCGGTTGTTTCAGGAGGCTTCGTTCACGTATATCGATCAGAGGAGATCAAGGTAGGTGGTCTGGTGTTTATTTCCAATTGTTGAGTTGATTTTGTGTACTGTTGTGCTACGTGCCCATGTTTGGGTTATCGTATGGCTAAAGCCTTGAATGTTAAGATATCTAGAATTGCATTGATAATATAAATGAACATGTATAAAATGTTTTTTGGGATTGTTGCTTGGATCCAGGGCCACCCGACGGTGCTTCTCCCTTATTTAGCCACTTGGACAGGATACCCGTGGGTATTCCATAATGATAACATGTTTTAAGTTTTCTTGAGAGGAAACATATTTATTACTTGCTTATGCATTGGGATCAGCCCGGTTACTTGCTTAGCCTGTGGGAAAGGTATTGATTCACCTGAGGTAAAGGTAATGATTCACCTAAGGGCAAGGTATTGATTCGCCTGAGGGCAAGGTACTGATTCGCCTGAGGGAAAGTTATTGATTCACTTGAGGGAAATGTTTCTTATGCCTAAGGGAAATAGCTTCTATGCCTGAGGGAAATATCTGGTACACCTGAGGGAAAGGTTCTGATTAGCCTTGGGGAAAGGTACTATTTAGCCTGAGGGCAATGTTCACCTGAATATTCACTGTGGTGTTTTCTTGTGTTATACCTGTCAAGCTAAAGCACATGCTTGGTATTGTTATTACCTTCTATTTGTTAGATAGCCTGTTGTAGTTTTTGCTGTGGAACTGTACAGGATATTTTCTGCCAAGTTTGGGTCTCAAGAACTAACAATTAAATTATATTTAATTGTTAAATAATAATTAAATGGTAATGGAACTAGTAGGAGTAGATGCTTTTGAGTACTTCCGAGTTTACTACATTTCTTTATTGCACACTTCTGTTGAACATTTTCACTGTCAGTTGGGCATGGGCCATTGGTGGTTACCTACTGGGATTTATTTCTCACACCCAGTTTGGGTCATGTCTTGGGTCCAAATAGATTATATTTCTTCAGGTGTTGATAAGGGAAAGAGACCCTATACAGGTACTTGATTGTTGCAGAGGAGTAAGAGAGCATAGGACCGAGTTTAGGCTTGCGATGCTGCTGAGTTCCTGTTTCACTGTTTTAGTTTGTTTTGCTGTACTTGGTACTTTGTACTGTATTTTATTTGATTGCAGTGTATCTTGTTTTGACTTCTTTCTTAGAAATAGGACATATTTTATCATCATATATATATGATTGTTGGTTATCCTTTGCTTCTATACCGTTGTCCATTTAGCTTTGTATTGTTTACTGCTTCTGATTTTGGTATGTTTATATTTTTTCTGTTGTGCTACACTTTGAAAAATGATGGCATAGTTTCCCCATTATCAGACCTAGGCCCTCGATGCTAGTCAACAGCCTCTGGCATTTGGGGAAATGTGCTTGAGGTCATGTGACCAACCGGGTTCGGGGCACCCGTTGTGTGGCACCCAGATTTGGAATGTTACATGGAGTTACTATAAATTCATAATGACCATATGAAACACACGACTAATTTTCGCTTATCGACTGGTCAAAGTTCCGATTCTCTGCTAATTTGTATAGCAGCACTCGGGTCAAATCCTCAGTGATGATACTTTTTAATAGTCATTTGTTTTTAGTTTATTGTATTCTGATTGGGGTTTTTTTGAATATCTTAATTGAAATTATTGATTGATTATGATTGATTTAACAAATTGATAAATATTGGAGTGAGTTCATCATTAGGTAGTTAAGCTTTTGAAATCATTGATCCTTTCTTTATATTGCATTAAATTAACACCCACTTCACAATATAACGTTGATTAGAATTCTTAAGTGTTAAGGATTTAATCCAAGCCTTAACTTAACTTAAGGTTCTAATATCAATCAGAGATTATTGATTTTGGTGTATTTATGGTTCCAATAATCCATGGAAACCACACTTCAAACAAAACAAGTCATTAATCCATGACATGTTAAGTCCAACATACACAATGTTAATTCAAAGAATATTCTTCGAGAAAATACTCTCAATCACTTAACATACCTAAATTTTGACTCACCCCAATAATAGATTTACTCATCCATTTTGGTGTTTAATAATTTGGTTATAATGATTATGATGATAAATTAAGAAGAGAAGAAAAATAAAGGGATAAGAAAAGAGTGGTGCGTCGACACACACACACACGAACAATGATGATAATTAAAAACGAAATTTCGATTGAATGAGGAAGAAAAAGAAGGGAAGGGGATTCAACTGTATTTAAACTATTTTAAGAACATTAATATTAAACTATAGAAGGTTGATGAGAATAAGAGACATTGAAGAAGAAACTTGCATTAAAATAGAATTACAAAACACAAACTTACAAGATTACAAACGAAGAACAACACAAAAGTGAAAGGAAACAAATAGAGGAGGAAGGGTATCTCAAGTTAAAAATTGAGTATGGAAGGTCCTAACAAGACTTTTTCAAGGATTTGGTCATTCCAATATGTGATACTCTCTTCTGAAATTCCAAATCCTTTGAAGGAGATGAGGGGGATGTATTTATAGCCCAAGGAAGTGGACTGTTTTCATTCCCAATCTGTCCCTCCACTTGACTTGAAGATTTGGACATCCAGAAAGCATAATCCCGAGATATATCCTTCTTCAAAGTTGTATATAATAATGTTTTATGACCTCAATAAAAATTTTGAGTCATTTGGACCTATGGAGCCAAAGTTATGGCCGGTTTATTAAACAATTTTAATCTATCTATTTCAATCCAATATTTTTGAAGTCCAAAATGTAAAAGGGTTTTTGAATAGGAAGATACCTTCAAAGCCGAATGATTTCTTCAAAAAGTTTGACCACCTATAACTCCTATTTTACACTGAAAAATATCAACTCGATTTGATGATTACATCATGAGATATGTCATGAATAATGTCCGGATTTTAATTCCCGGACAGAATGGTGGGCTGGACTTCAAGGCCTTAGTTTGGCCCCTTGTTATTGTAGTTGGACCTTAAATTTTTTATCCATGATTACTTTGGATAATTGAGAACATATGGTAGAGTTTCATAAAATTTTGTCTTTGGGATTTAGATCAGTAACTCAATCATCATTGATGGTCTAGTTTCATCACAAATTCTTTGGGTCTTCTTATGTTGACTATCTGAGCCTTTAAATAGTAGAATTGGCTCATGATTCCTTATAATGATATGTGAGAAATTGAATAAGGAATCATAAAAAATAATAACCACACAATTTTAATTAGTAGGATGAGAGTTATAAATAAAATAGTAAACTGAATCAATTGGACTACGTCTAAAAATGCTCAAAAATTACACTTAGTATTAAAACATTAATATTTCACACAAATTATGAACATTTCATATAAAATAAGTAAATGGAGTATATAATAAGACATGAAAATATTAATAAAATCACCATACCTCAAACATAAGGCTTTCATGGGTATATACTTCATATTTATCCTTAGCTGATTATATCTAGATCGAAGATCAATCTTGAAAAAACACTAATCTCCTCATAATTGTTCAAAAATGTCACAAATACGGGGTAGATGATACTTATTATTAATAATGATTTTGTTTAGTTACCAATAATAAATGAAAAGACACATTGAACTATATTTCTTCTTAACAAAAATAACAGGTTTACCCCATGATGAAGCATTAGGCCGAATAAATTCCTTAATTATCCTAGAGTTTCTTCTTAAACTCCTATAACTCAATTGAGGCCATTATATATGGATTATTTGTTATAAGTGTAGCACCAGGTATGAGTTCTATTGAAAACTCAACTTCATGATTCGGGTAAATACTAGGAAAATCTTATGAAAAGACATCAACAAAATCCCATACAATAGGAATGTCATCATTGTAGATTTTATACCCAACCATCTATGATAAATATCCCCCATGAATAGATAAAAAAACCAATATGATGGAAGTAATTTCCATTGGGAGTTCAAATTAATCCCTTCACTAAAAGAATATTATAGGTTGATTCAAATTATAAAAAGTAACTTCCCTAATCCAAGAGTATATTTTAAAGGGATTTAATACATTGTTTAGCTACCAATGGAATATTTGTTCCTTAAAAGATGATGGATTTTATCGCATGAAGCAATCAAACATAGGTGAATCATGTTGGGGAAAAATAGGTTTTTCCATATGGGAAAGTTTATTTATCATAACCTAAGTATCTACCTTAATATGTCAATGATCTTATTAGTTCCAACACCAGTTATATTGGATTTCTCAAAAAGAAAATCCCTATATTGTCTACGGGTGTTGATTCCCTTTATTCCATTAGGTGCATAGTGAGTTAGCTCAAAATAATTATGAATGTTGATCTATAAAATAAAAATACATATAAGGATAATTTTTTTCAAATAATGTAAGGGGTTATCATAATTCTTATTTTATCTATGTTCATTTAAAATCTACTTCCAAATTTTTATACTAAACTTCCATTGATACAAACTATAGACACCCCAACTCTAGTAACCCAGAGTCGGTGTATACTTTATTATATTTGCATAAGATACAAGGGATATCATCCTAAAGGACCAATCCATTTAGTAGTCTTAGAAAACTAGATACATAATGATTCTCATATTATATGGGAAATATAAAATACATAACATAAGAAACAATATCACATACTTGATATTATTCATAATATCCTTATTCATGTTCTAGGGAAAGGAAAAAAAGAGTGGGATCAAATTCTCAATAAGGGTTACGTACAATAGAATATATCCTGAGTGGATAAGGTATAATCAATATGGAAAGATAAATAACTAAAAACACATGCCATATAATTAGTAACTTGAGAATTAAATGCATCCATGGATAAAATCAATGAAATAATCTCATGGATAATAATAATTGAATTCTGAATGAAGGAAATGATTAATATTGTACATTATGATTTCATACATCATGATATCTTTACTATAAAATCCATGCACCAAGACAATTTAATCAATCGGTAGGTATATAAAAAAATCAATTTAATTTAGACAATTGATTTTTCACATGAGAACTATTGATGCATTGAGGGGGTAAATAATTTTGGTCTCCACAAGTTACTATATATCAAATGAATTCCACATATATTTATTGATCAAATTAATCCATGAACAATATGAATTATAAAAAAATGTCTATACTGAATAAAGAATAAAGAATATCAATATTTCTCCATTTAATATAATAACTTTCATAGTAAAAAACCATATGTAAAAATGGTATACATTTTAGGAAATAATCATACCCATGATAGAGAAATTGAATGTATAATGATATATGATCACAAAAAATTGAATGTTTCAAGAGAAAGTTAATGATCATAAAATTATTCAAGATGAGAGATATTACCATCAATTCATGTGAAAAGTAGATTTTGTAGTAAAATAAATTCTTTTAAAGAATAGAATAAAATTAAAGAGTAAAATTAAAAATATTTTTTCCTAAATATTATTATTTATAAAATCATTGAAATAATTTATAATATGCTAAATAGCATAAAACAGTTACAACGGTAGGAAATTTTTTTACTTCCATATACGTTAAAAAGAAACACTCATTTTGAATTTTTGTAATGAAATTTGAAAATAAACATTTAAGAAAACAATACAATATTACTTTAAAACCTTTTAAAAAGTATAATATAACATAAAATGTATTTTAAATATAATTTTATTAAATAAAAATTACATTTGTAAAACAATTTTGAAATTATGGATATGGAATGTAAAATGTACTTGATCAAAAAGATAAATAAGACCAAATTTTCATTTAAACACTTATTTTATTGATTAAAGTTATAAAGAGTGGAAATTTTAGAAGAAAACATATAAAATCCTTCAATATCCTGATGAGAAGAAAATATATGGACTTTATGAAGGATATAATATAATATTCCTTCAATGAAAATATAAGAAATCCTAAAAGGAAACCAGATTGTAAAATAAATTCTTAACACTTTGGAAACTTCTAAATTGTAACCCCTTGAAAGAGTAACTTGAATTAAAACATTAAGTATAATGAAAAAATATATATTCACATTAAATACATAAAAGGGGTAGTATATAAAACACATAATAATATATAATATATCTTAATGAAGTGAGAATTGAGATGAAATCCTATGAAAAGATACCATCATTGAAGTGAGAATTAACTAATGAAGTTATTATGTGTAAAAAATGTAAATACACATAAAAAATTGGAAACAAAACATAATAAAATCATAGGTCATTTCACACATAATCATGTAATAATATAGTCAATGAAGTAGAAGTATGACCCAATGAATGGAAATTGAGTTAAGAAACCCCTTACCTAAAGTTTGAATTTCCTCTTAAGTGAATTTAGCCTCATGTATAATAAATTTATACTTATTATAATTACATAAAATAACCATATACTTATATATAATATCTTATATTATCCATTTATAACATTTTACCACCCATTTGTTGGAATTATTTTGTTATTATCATTATTTCGGGTATTAACAGTTTCGTTTTTCTTGTATATATTGATTCAATAGTTTCAGTACTTGCATCTTTTTCATGGTTCCATATTATAATCTTTTTATTATTGATATAAATATCATATAATATAAATATATTATTATTTTTATTCATCCATAAAATTTAGAGATATAAAATTAATTACACCATTCATGGAGACGATAGGCCATACGTATGCATGAACACTATTTTCACTTTTTGAACGATTTGATTGGAGAAAGGTAAATAATAAATAAACTTTTCAGAATAACTATTATATCATATATACCATATATATTCATTAAATATATCCTTATTACCATCCATGTAATTCATAAATGAAAAATGGATCACATCGCTTCATGGAGGCGATAGTCCACACGTATGCACAAGCGACACTATCATTTTCCAATGGATTAGAAGGTAAGAAGGTAGATATGATATTATAATTTTAGAAGATAAATTATTTCATAAAAATAATATAAATTCTTTATTTATCTTTATAACTACTCAAGTAAAGTGGATATGAAATATAAATTACACCGCTATGTGGAGAAGGTAAGTTGTATGTACAGATGAGTGATGTTTCTATTTTTCATAGGATGGAAAATTGATGGAAAATGGTTTTCCCATAATCATAAGAAATATATTAGTATTTTTATTATATTTAATTATTATTTTAGTATGGGTAATACATACTAAGTTTATGTAGAAGAATAAATAAATTTTAAAGAGTCAGTAAAAATGATTACGTCTTCTTTGGTAGACTTCCTTGAAAACTGCACTCAAGGGAACTAGGTTTAGTCTTTTGGTAAGAAAAAGATCTCAAAAGATTGAATAATTTATAGATATTAGTATTTAATTGGGGGTTCTCAAGCTATATGTCTTTAATTGGGGTAAATAAAAGAGGGAAGAGGTGTCCTTTTATAAGTGTGTGTGTGTGTGGGGGGCATATTTTGGAATTCATGAAATATTATAATATATTATGTGTCTAACTCATGTAAAATGGTTAAAAAATGTAATTTATTCTAATACAAGTAGTATATGGTATTAATATAATCAGAAAATAAAATTTTTATAGGTTTAGATATCATTTTAAAGCTCATCTTTTAGATTAACCCCTTGGTTAACCAATTTTAAAGTTAACTACAATAATGACATTTTAAATATTTAAGGTTTATAATTTTACTTATAAGAGTAAAATTGGATCATTAATGTAAAAGGGATGAAATTTTATACCATATATTATTCATCTTGTAATATTTAAATATTTTTATTATTTTTAATAAAATATTATTTTCATAAAATATAATTAATTCCATTTTTGACACCATTCGTTTAATTTGAATTTAAAGACATAAATAAAAAATAGAATTTGAATATAATCCTTTAACACATATCTAGTATGTCATATGTATCTATAAAATTCATGTAACATAATAATTCATCCAAATTGTATTAATTTTAATATTTTTAAAATAATTTATTTTATTTTTCCATTAATTGAATAAATACCGTGTCTGCGTTGTGTATACATTTAAGGTAATTATTCAATCACAAAATATTAAAAATAAATTATCTTGATAAAAAAATTAATTCATATTTAAAATGTACATTTAAAACTTTACATATCCTATTTTTATCCTTATGGAAAAATATTATAGGTATTAAAGTCAAGAGCATAACATTTTGTTCTTATTCTTTTCTTAAAGCAATATAAAGGTCAATGTCAAAGAAAAATGGGACCAAATAGCCATAATTTTGAGACTTGGATGATAATGTTAATAGTAAACCTATAAAATAGTATAAATTCATGTGTTATTTAAACGTTAAATCCTTATCACATTTGTTTTTAACATTAATTACATGATTTACCCTTTATTGAGGTGATACATTTTACCATTATCACTATTCATAATGCCCAAAACTAAAATACACCTATTTAATAAATTTCAACCACTTGATTAAAAATATGGAATCAATTTTATCAAATTCAATTCACATAAGTAGAATAAATTAATTTAAGATAAAACAAAAATCACAATGAAAAATGGTTTTTTATGAAAATGTGTTTTTATGTCAAAAAATGAACTTATAATAAAATTATGTATAATTATTATTCAAATTTAATTAATTAGATTAATTATAAATAAATGATAATTATTTTAATTTAGGATTAAATTCAAAGAATCATGTGGTTTTTTCAATTAAAATAAACCGCAATTTTACAAAAATCAGTATTTATCACTATTCACTGAAAATCAATATTTTCATAAAAATCTCAAAATTTAAACATAATATAATATTGATATGATGAATTAAGAAATGATATAATTTTCATATAATAATATTTTAATATTTTTTTGTGTGTTTTTTTAAATTTTTTTGTTGCGTGCAAAGAAAGATATCAAAAAAATTTATTTAAAGAGAAATATACAATAAAATATCAAAGTGTTATAATTGGAGAAGATATTAATGTTTCAATATAGGTTTATTCGGGAGTCTCATGTAATGAAGAAGAAGTTTTGCACCATGATTAGATCTGGACATATTTCAGTGGTTCAGTCTAGGTGGATATTTTCATCATGTAACAGAGGGTGGCACCGCGACTAGTTTGAGAATTAAGTTGGACCAAGAGATCTACATCGTGATTTTAGAGGAATTAATAATGATATTTGGATTTGATTTTGTGGATTTTATTTTTAATTGAAATGGTGACATATAACATGTAATCACATCGTGTACTGATATTTTTCTAGATTTGGTGGATTGATATGGAAAATACGAAACTCATGGAGTTGACTTAACCTAATTAAAAGAAATTTAATAAAAAGGGTATATTAAAATTTTTAAATAAATTATTCAGAGATATATATTCCTAAAATAGTGGTAATATCTTTCTAAAAATAAGAAATATAGGATCGTGAAATAAAATATCAAGGGAGAAGAAGTAATTCTAGGAAAATGCTATAAAAATAGAGAAGAGAAGAAGTTATAGGATAAGAACTGGAAAAAGTTAGAGAGAAGGAGGAGTTATAGGAGATCATATCACTAGATGTATAGTGAAGATAATAAAGTGGAATAATGTATAGAAAATTTGTACACCATTAAATGAGCAATACTATCTTCTAGTTCGTGGAAGAAAAAATAGTGCACTCATAGGAGAAGTGATTTCCCTGAGTGATTGAGAGTAGTGAGGTATCTATATTTGTAAATTCTATAAAACTAGAAGGTCAATGTGAAAAATATAAAATGTAAAATTAGTTTTATTAGTGTTTAATGTGCATCAACATATCACCATTTCATCCTCCTATGATTATATTTGTTTGTGTGAAGAAATTTAAACTAATGGGTCTCTCAATTTTAGCGATTTATAACTTCATATTTAGTGTAAGAGAGATGTTTTTCATTATAATAGTGTAACAAGATCATTGGTGAGGTTTGAAGGAAAAATAAAAAAATTCCTTCATTCACAACTTCTTAAGGTATTCACCTTACTTGGGACCAACAAGTGGTATCTGAGATAAAGTTTCTTGAAGTAATTCTCTCACTCTAAACCCATGATAGTGGTCATCAACCATAAGGGAATTCTGATATTTGACAAAAATAAATGTCAACTATGGAAGAATCAGATAAAACACCATTTACATTATTTGGGAATGGATATTTACACTGCTCCCATACATGGCATTTCATCTAGAACATATATAAGAGCTTTATTAAAAAAATAATAAATTAAATAGGATGATGAACCAAAATAAGTCAACATGTTGGGTGGAGAATTATCTAATACTATTTACATGAAGGTGATGTCATGAAAATACTCTCACAAAATGTGGAAAAAACTTATTAACATCTATGAAGGTGATTCTAAGGTACATGAGGATAAATTACAGGAACTATGGAATAAAAATGAGGATTTTCGGATTCACCTGAATGCTCTGATTAGGTCAAAACTCCTAAATAATATATGTGTGGACTCAGAGAAATGATATATTATGTCAATATTGTAAAGACAATTCTAAGAAAATTACCACTAAATTATTATGTGAAAGTATTAGTGATTGAATGCATGGATCCAGAATACGCAATGTGGGATAGTCTACATAACACTCTAATTTCATATCAAATTAGAATTAATGACAAAAAGTCTATGAAAAAGTATATTTCTTCAAAATTGGAATTTAAGGTGATGATTAAACTCATTTTAAAATAATATCTCAAGTAAAGAGAACTTTATGAGGTAATGTATTTCCTATCTTCAAAACTAAAAATGGGAAAAAGAAAATTTAAATATAAGATCCCACTTTGTTTATTTTTGTGTTGTAAAGTTTGACATCTCACTATAAAGTGACCAAAGAAAATTTGAGATAATAATGAAAGCAAATAACCCTTGAATACATTTTTATGGGTGAAAGAGGCAAAAGGATTTCATAGTATAAATTCTAGAGAAAGAAAAATTTTCTTTTAAAATAATATTATAGGTTCGAAGAAATGGATGTAGATGAAATTGAGGATTGTAAAGGCCCCATAAAAGGAAGTTTTTGAGGTTGTCAGAAACATACCAAACCTGATGAAAATGATGATGAAGGTGATAAAATCAAGGGAAGATTCAACCTTAAGGATGAGATACAATCTTCTCTTGAATATGTTTATGTTTGAAGGGAAAAATCAAATAAATCCAAAATAGTGGTACGATACTATAAACCGTACATGAAATAGCAAGAATAAGAAAAGTATAAGTTGAAGGATAATATCACCTAACTAAAATAAAAAATATAATAAAATAAAAAAAATATAATCGAGAATAAGATTAAAGTTTAAGAATATTCCCAAATCATGAATGGTTTGACCGATTTAGTGAAAGATCATGTGAAAAGAATTAATGAACTAAAAAAAGTCACAGAGTTGAAAAAAATCTTGATGATCAAGAGAGAATTTTAACTCCCAACAAGGGATCAGAAAGTTCAAGTGCATGAGATGTATGCAAAGTTAAAGAGGTGAATAAGGAGTCAATGGAGAAGGCAGACACCTATCAACTAGTGCAATGGGTTAAATACAGGGGAAAATTTATCAAGGGGTTTGATTACAAATAGAAATTAGTAATGAATTATATGAAACCATAAGTACCCATACATTAGAAGAAGGTTGATTTGGGTAACACTCTAAACATACATGAGGCCAAAGGTGGAAATATGGGTCATACATAATATATGTGTTCCATAAAAAATGAAACTTCAAGTCTCAAGAGAAATAAAAAAGTACGAGAATAATTTTATATATCCATTATGTCTTTTATGGATATTGTTTTTATCATTAAGATTTTACAAAAAAATCTAAGAATTACTCATCAAGGGTACACAAGGATATACCTAAGGGAATTTATAAAAAGAAATCTCAGTAGCTAAAAGCTTCATTAATTAGGATGAAAATAGAAAAACAATTTATAGCTATGAAAGATGAGGATGGTTCAATGGAGCTGAAGATGGAACATACACTCTCACCAACAAAGGAAGAAAACTATAATATAATGAACATATTTTGATGAATCAGACACTGAAAGTTATTCCAAGGTTGAATAATAAAAGTGTAATCAGAACCAAATGGGAGTTCTAGAATAAAATCAATGCATATGGTAAGGTAACTCAGAAGAAATCATGAATGGTGTGTAAGAGATAATAATAAATTGGTGGTATTGATATTGATGAGAAATTTCATCCATTTTCTTGGTTGGAAACCATTCAAATTTTATTGGAAATATTAGTGAAAAGGCTGTTAAAAGGTGTACCAAATGGGCATAAAATTTTCATTCCTCAATAGAGTTTTTGAGGAGGAGGTGTACATTGTGAAAAAAGGGGTTTCTTATGGATGATAATGAGAGTAAGGTGTTATGATTTAAGAAATAATTTTATGTATTGAAACAAACATGAAGAGATTGATATTCAAGGATGAACCAATAATTGTTTTTTTGGATTTCAGTGAGGTGAAGTTGATCACAACCTTTACATCAAGAAGGAAAATGATAAAAGAACATTAGTTCTCCTATATGTCGATGGTATAAATTTTTGAGGATTAAAAAAGAACAATGAAATATGTTTTTCCAATATAAGTAGTGAAATTTTGATATGTACATGATTAATGAGTTAACATTTTTTCATGGTTTATAGATGAATCAAGGAAATATTGTAACATCCACTTCTCAATAAAGACACACTAAAGAGGTTTTCAAAAGATTTGGAATGGAAAATTCCAGAACAATGACAACACTAGAAACTGTTCAGATGAAGTTGTCTAAATATGATGGTGGAAGTGAGGTTTATACCATGGAGTATAATAAAATAATTGGAAGTCTGTTATACTTGAAAACAACAAGATCAGTCTTTGTGTTTGTCACATACCAAGTTTCATGATACCAAATATATCCTAAGGAAACCCATATTATAGAGGTTAATAGTATACTTATATACATCAATAATACAATGTATTTCATTTTATTTTATTATAGAACATCGTAACAAGAATTGTTGGGATTCAGAAATGTAGGTTTGAAAGATTCAGCTGATGACCAGAAGTCAAAATTGGGTGGTTCTTTTTATCTTAGAGTCTCTTGTATTTCTTGATTTATTAATAAGTGAGATTGAATTTCATTGATCATTGTAGAGGATGAATACATTGTGGCTACCCAAGCATATACTCAAATTCTAAGTATGAATAAAAAATTTGAGGATGATGTAGTTGATGTACAATATCTTATTTCCATTATGTGTGATAATTAAAGTGTTATAACTCTTATAAAAAATCTCATTCATCATTCAAGGATGAATCATATTGAGATAATATCATTTTATTTGGGAGTTATTTTCGAAATGGTTGATAAAGTTAGAGCATGTGTCAACTCAATATCATATTGTGGACATCGTGACAAAGAAACTACCCAAAGACGAGTTTGAGAAGTATCAATTGGATATTAGATTCTAACTGACTCCCTCTAACTATATTGGTTGGGAAAGGGACCCCACTCCCCCGAGAATATTTTAGTCGTATAAAGGTATGATTTATCTCACAAATTAAATTCTTGGATTTATAAGCCTTATTTGTAAAATTTTATGGAATCTTTCATTGAATTCATTGATAAAAGGGGATAAATAATCCATTACTTAATTAGGAGAAGTTGTATATGTCATGACATGATGCTAGGAGTTTTCTTTCCTTTTGATAAATGGGGATTAATCCTATATTGTTTGATAAAGGGGGAGAGTCATTTAATGAATATTTAGATGGAGTAGTTTAGTTTAGAGGAGTTAAAGAGAATGTAAATAATGTAAGAGTTTTCATGAGTAAATTTTCATTTTACCTTTTCTTCTCACAATGTGCTTAAATCATGTGGTCTTAGAGTTGGTGATTAGTGAATCATTTCTACACTATCTAATGGATACAGGTTTTATTGCTTATAGTAGGATAATTTTAAATTTTATTATGTCCTTTTGGTAAATATTCTTTGGTACATTGGAAATGTTTTTTGGTGTTGTCAATAGTCCTAAAGAGGGATATTATTAACAAAAATCCCATGAAGTGGTTTTTTTGGGTTTTTTATTGAGAAGACCATAAAAGGAAATTAAAAAAGAGTTTCTAAATCCATAAAAAACTCTTAAGGAGTTTTGGAAGTAGTTTTTGGAGTTTTGTTTGTAGGATATAAGCTATACCAAGACAACCCATGTCATGATTTAAAGGATGATTCTGAGAAAATAAAAAAATGTAGGGAGGCACCCTACATATGTAGGATAATTGATTTGAAAATGTAATGTTTTGTACATTGTTATTGTAAGAAGGAAAAATATTAATTCCATGAGGTGGATGGCCATGTTGTGACATGGATGAGGAAGAGAATCCATATTTTCAAGGAAGGACTCATGGGGAGGCTTATGTTTTGATAAGATCCCATGATGGTTTTATGGTTAGAATTAATTTAAAGGTCTCATTATTGAAGGTCGCATCAATCCGTGAAGGTTTCCAAAGTTAGATATTTGAAAAAGTCCCTTGATACGTATGTTTTTTATTAGTGGGATTTGAAGAATTCATAAGATGTTTGACTTTTCCAAAATTATAAGAAAGAATAAGTCAAGCCATGATGGATAATGTCACAATGTGATGTTGGAATACTCTATCATAATGAAAAATTTACACTTATTAATAATACATAAGGTCTTTGTAAGGTTCTTCAAGTAGTTCATAAAGTTTTATACTTTTACTATTTCAATAATAAGTGTTCACACCATGAAGGATTTGGAAATTCCACACCTTGACTTGAGTCAGATTTCAATGATTCTATCCAGGAGAAGCATGCGCCACAACGGGACTAGGAGTAGATTTTAGTGATTTTTTGTAGGTGAGGTCCACTTCTCAAGAATGAGAGTCATGTTGTGATATGGATTGAAGTAGATTTCAATGTTTCTTCCAAAGCTACCATGAGAGTCTCACACTGTTAATAAGAACTATCATACTATGACTGGATTTGGGTAGATTATAGTGGTTTTGAGATTTTTGTAGTGAAGTAGAGGGCCATACCAAAACTGGTTTGAGAATAAAGTTGGATAAATAGATCCATAAAAAAATTTCATAGTTATTATAAATGAAATATGGAGCATATTTTATGGATCTGATTTTTGACTGATATCACATCGTGAAGTTGGTTGTCGCACTATGAACTCATATTTTTCTGGATTTGGTGGATTGATATGGTAAACATGGAAATCAAGGAGACGAATTAACTTTATTAAAATATATTTTATAAAAGAGGTTATACATTAGTTTTTAAATAAATTAATAGGATATATATCTTCCTAAAATAGTTGGAATATATTTCTAAAAATAATAAAGATAACATAATGAAATAGATAAATAAGGGATAATAAGTCATTATAATAAATATATGGAATAATATAGAAAAATAGAATTTCTAGACCAAGAATTGAAAAGAAACTTAGAGAAGTAGTAGTTCTAGGAGATTATATCACTAGAAGGATAGTGAATCACATCAATTGGAATAAGTTGAAGCATAGTTTTATACCATTGAAGGTTTAATTTTATATTCTAGTTCATGGACGAAAATATAGATCACTTAGAAGGGAAGTGAGTTTTATAAGTGATTAAGAGTAGTGAAATTTTATATATTTGTAAAATTATTATGCCTAGAGGCTTGGTGTGGCTTCTATAAATTATTAAATTAGTACACCTATAGTTTTAGGTACAATGACACATCACTGTTGCATGATATTTAGATTATCTTGGTTTGGGTGAACTGATGATCCGAGACCTTGGTCCTTAACAAGGATTAGGTCAAATTAATTATTTATAAACCTATGTACACTAGTAATATGGTAATAAGGTTCAAAATATATATATAGATAAGTTGTTCATACCAAAATAAAAATAAAAACATGAAAAAAAAATAAGAAAACATAAAAAAAGAGTGTGAGGTGAGGTTGTGAAGTGAATGTGGAGTGATGGAGGAACTTGCGGGGACATATTTGAAGTATAAAAAATGGAGAGGGAAACTAAAAAATTGATTTAGTTTGGGGAACTATACAAGATAAGATTTATATAAATGTAAATTCCCTTAAATGGAATTAACCACAATGGTACTGAATTTGTGTGTAGAGGAATGAAAGGCATAATTTTCATTAGGAAAATCCACCTCACTAGAGCTCTCTCTTGAGAACTATTATTTCTAACAGAACCCAAGATAATGATTCTTCTTCACCAAGAATATCATATAACAACATTTTCTGATCAATACATCAGTTGTGGTCAACAAGGAAGAAAATACTCTACACTTCACCCATTGGTGCTTGGGGTAAAGTGAAAAGATTTTCATAAGGAAGATGAAATGAGATATATGTATGAAAAGACAATTATCCTATTATATTAACCCAAAAAAAGAAAATATAGAATTAATTATTTCAATATATCCATCCCGACCCCCTAAACTATTTTTTTACACATGGTAGAAGAAGAAAAATCAAAATAATTTACTGAAATCATCTCAATTAAGGGAAACATGAGATAAGAAAAGGAGGAAGAAGCTCATATGGTATGATCAGCCTATTCCTTTATCACAAAATACACTACCCTCATACTTTGAGTGTCCTCCAACCCATGTTTCTACTCTCATATCATTTTCTTGTGAGATATATGATCAATGATTAGAGAATGGAATGGTGAAATGGTTATGGAATAATCTCAATTGTGAATGAAGATGTATTTTGTTTTGGATAGAGAAGACGACATGGTTGTACTCTTTTATTCCCAATAATTTTATATGGATGTCTTATAACTTCTCCCAACACTCTCCATAATATTCTTCTTTAAATTTTTCAATAATTCCTTACATCACTAACAACTCACATACATCAACTTTGATCTTTCCTCAATGGTCTTCACATCTCAAGGATGTCACTGTAAATCATCTTCCTCTCATGAATTAAGTGAAGGTTATTTAAAAAATTGTACTCCTAGTACGTGAAACTATCTCCAATACAGAAAAAATATAGAATATTCTTTCCAAATTTCCTTTAAGCAATTTTACAGCTTTAATTGATCTCCTTTTCCACTACTATAAACTCTTGAAGGTTCTAACATACCCTTTCTTTGATTTTTTTTTCAGGATTTAGGAAAATTTTATGAATTAAATAAGCACATAACTTGACCAAAGTTCCCTTGAAATGTATTTTGGGCTCTCTCACCAATAAAATTACTGGGCCTTGTGTGTTAATACCCAAGTGTTATTTGTCCATGGTCATCATTATCAATCAAGTTCAGAAAATTCCATCCCTAGATAATCCATCTTCAAAAATTGTTTTCAAGAAAAACTCTATCACTATTTTTTAACCTTTGATCTTGTATTTATAGTGCATCTCCTAGATTTATCAAGAGTGATTTTTCACTTTATCATAGCCCAAATCACCAAAAACCCCATAACATCTTTGATAGGTTTTTCTAGTTTTCACCAGATGAAATTAAATATTTTGACTTCCCATTCTCTTACCAGATCAACAAAAATTAAGTAACCTATATGAAATCATCATTTGACTTCCATATATTTGGATTGAACATTATTTCTTGAATAATTTAAAAGGTATCAGTAAGTATCATCATTCAATCCTATCTGGACATACATGTTCCCCTATGGTGGCATCATTCCTTGGGAACAAGTCTACCGCTTGTTTTCAAATTCAATCAAATTTTATTTTCATCCGAATTTGTATCCTCAAAACTTATTGGTAATGTGGAGGAGTTTGAGTCTTGGAGTTCAACTAGAATGAACTTGAGTATAACTATACTCCTTTCGTGAATTAAAACAGATACCTAGCATGCATTAGAACCATGTATTGTAGCGTAATACTTGGGGAAGCTCACAACCCCCACCCCTCAATGGAGACCTTAAAAAAATTCAAATCCAACAACACTAAAATCCAATGTCATTTTATGTATTCCTTGGTTCAAACTACATCCCTAAAAAATTCCACCTCTAAATATAGATTCTTTAAAATTTTGAATATTTTCATTAAACTCGGTCAAAGTTGGTTTCTTTAATTGAAGCCAGAATGTCATCATCTTCAAATTCCACTACTAATTATTGTATTCACATATCGAAATATTTAGTTCCAATCAACAAGGTTTCAAATTAAGGAATCAAATATTCATTCAATTCTTAATCCCATATAAGGTAATTGGATTAATCACATGGGTGTTTCTAAATATGAGATAAGATAGTTTTTTTTTAATTTGAGCTGTCCTTTTTTTCTATCATATAGATAAGGATGCATGAGTTGATCACTGAGAGATACAGATTATATATATATATATATATATATATATATTTATATAGGATAAGTATTTTATTCTTAAACATATCAATTACATGATTTTTTATAAGTTTAAGATATAATACTTTATATATTATCTGTATTTGAAATAGCAAATCATGAAGGATTTAAAAGGAGAACCAGCTTGTGGAAATCAATAGAGAGAGAGATATTCTCAATAGGCATTCCACTAAGATCAATAAAAAAGGGTCCAAAACATTTTTGGCACCTTATATAGATCATTAGTAATGGATAAAAAGGAATTGATGGAGGATCTATGATGTGATGAGATACTACATTTATTTTAGCATATGTGAAACATCTATATGTCATGGGTGTGAAGAAGAAACAACAATATTAATGTTTGGGGACATGTATGAAAATTATTTACGATTGTTGTGATCAAGAGGCATGTCCTGATTGATGATAGGTGGTATATCATGATGGAGAGATCACGAGTGAGAGAGAAAAATCCTCCCGGTATTGTAAGATGGTGTGAGGTTGATGCATGTTCAGATTTGATCCCTAAGGTAGTGGATCTTTGTCATAAAAGGTTGATGTTTGGTCATAGATGGATTTCCCATTATGTAATTTTCAAGATGATTTTCAGAGAGGTGAATGAGGCATATCAGGGTGTTGTTTTCATAGAGGGTTTTCCCCCATTATAATTCAAGTTCGGGCATTAGTTAGATTTTTTACTGACTAATTATTAGTGGATTTTTTCCAAAGTTTATCCTTGGTTTTATAATCCTCCATATTGGAGGGTTTTTCCTCATTAAAATATTTATCTCAATTTATTTATTACTATTTATTTTTTCTTCTTCTATTTTTTCAATGGTTCCCCCAATATTTTTTCATAATCGATTTATTATCTCAGGACCTATCAAAGGTGATGATTTGGGATTGAAATTGTTTTTGGAAATTTTTGAAGCTTTCAAGAGGATAAAGTGAATGTGTGTAAAGGAAAATAATTTTTGGAAGCCAAAACAGGTTCTCAGAAGTGTTTCATGTCTTCCACCCAATTCTTTTCTTTAGAAGGTGAAACTAGTGAAGAAAGAATTAAAAATTGAAGATCAAGGTGATGATCTTGATGCTCAGAGTATTTCGAGAAGGGGATAATTTTTTTTTCTATGGTCACTTCAGATTGGCCGGTGATTATGATTATGAGAGAGCCAAATATTGTTGGTTTCAATCTTATTTAACATGACATTTTATATTTATATGTAATGAAGACTTTAGAATTTGGATTTATTTTGTAGGGGGATCTATCAAGTTTTTGTTAGAGTTACAAAAGGGTGTCATCATATTTTATATACGAAATTATGGTTGGTGTGATACTAATAGGTTTTTCCACCCAACTGAGTTTGTTCAATGGTATTTATGTTGATGGGATAAAGGGGATATTGATAGGATTCATCCTGTGGGTATTTCTAAATATGAGAAAAGGTAGTTTTTTGAATTTGATATATCTTTTTTTATCACATAGTTAAAGATGCATGTGTTGATAATGGGGATATATATCTTTTATATCTATTTGGATGAGATAAGAGTTTGATTCTTAAACATGAAGGATATATAATGTTTTTATGTATGGTTTTTAATCCTCTATATTGGTGGTTTTTTCCATGTTAAAAATCCTTCATGCTTAGAAGGAATAGGATAGTAAGGAATCTAACCTACCAAGTGGTATCCGAGACATGGTGTAGCCTAGGTGTGATATGGGTGGATCCAATATAGCTTGAGAATGATAATAATGGACTAGTTTGGGTATGTGGATCTATGGTGGTACCTTGTGTCAAAATTATACCTGATTATAGTGGGTAGGTGGAATGTCCCATTGAAGAGATAAATAGTGGTGAAAGTTCAAGATTATTTGGGTAAGATGGATTATCATTTAAGGTAAAGACCAATTGTGTGGTCTCTTGTTTAAGGGGAGGATTTTTGGGTGCAAAAAAAATCCCACATAGGTTTACATAAGGAGATGTGGCTAACATATAATCATGGATGTGATAATCCTATCAGTAATTGGTTACCAATTTGATTTAGGATGGAACCCCAGAAGGGATTATGTGTTGGGATTTGAAGGACTAGGATAGTTAGGAATCTCCCCTAACATGAAGTTCCTCTTGAGATATGATAAAAAATCTTGATATCCTTCACCCATAAGCTCTACACCTAGTTCACTACCTCTATATTCAACATAAAAACTTCTTTCTTTGGTAAGCCTCGCCATCATAGTTAATTTCTATAAATTTTGGGTTTCTTTATTTTATCAGTTTATTTATTTTGATCCTCCAGGAGGTGACAATGAGGGAGTAGTGTTTGATCAACATTTTGGATCTTCAAGAATTGGTTTTGGGAACTCAACACTTAGATCCAATTAGGATTCCCTTTATAGTGGGATTATTTGGTTCATTTTCTTTCTCAAGCATAAGATCCTTGGGTGGCATCAACTTCATGAGGTTACTCTTAGTTCTTATTTAGTAGAAACCATCTTATCATTTTAGTTATTATTCACACATAACTGGAATTGGATTAAAATCATAAGAAGCTAAAAATTGGTTCACCAAATTTGATATATATATTCTACTCAGAATCTCAGGTTCTTCTTCTAGTGGAAGATTTGGTTTTTCTTCCTACTCCCATGAGTAATATTCTCCAAAAATATTGGGTAGCCTCTTTTTATGTTTTTTCAATGTAAATGTTAAGTAATTTAAAGTTATAATCGGTATTAGGTCTATATTTTTTGTTCATTTGAGGTCATAAAATTATTTAGAACTCAGGTAAATAGGTGCGACTTAATGGTCCCGAGGTTATTATTTGGGAAAAAGAAGTTTCAGGTGACAAAACTCACACAAATAGAAGAGAAAAATGAAATAATTCAGGAATTTATGTTGTTCAATAGTGTGACTACATTCACATGAGAAAGGAGGCATATCATATTATTCATCTCCAGATGAAAACTTAGAGGATCATAGAGGGTTATAGGGAATTTTTTCATCATTAAAAACCATTTTATTTTTTCCTATTTTAAATATGGGACATGCTATAATGTCAAGGTTTGTTTTCCAAACCATGGATTCTTCCACCATTGCTTTTTGTGCGTTAATTACGTTCATCTAGGATGGTTTCCATCAATGGAATATTTTTATTTCAACAGAAAACTCCCTCAATTAGTGTTGAAAAGTCTCCCCAATTTTGGAGTAGACCCCATAAATCTCTATATACTGACCATTTTGGGATAGAATCTAGACTAATAGTCTCCTCATAGGTGTCCTACTTCTCTTTTAGTATAACCTTCATCACCATTTATTTCCCATTATCATTGGTGTGTATTTTATCAACTTTAAACAATATTTATTCAAACAAATTATGGATCCAATGATATCTCACATTCATGTGTTTGGACCTATAATGAAATGTTGATTTCTTACTGAAATTAATAGCACTCTGACTATCTCATTAGATAATATAATTTTCTTAAATCTATCCCATCTCATTTTGAAACTTCTTCATCCACAAAATCTCCTTACAACCTTCAGTGATTTTGATATACTGATTCTATGGTATAAAAATAAACACACTTCAAAAGTCATGATTTCCATGAGACTTCTCCCCCTATGAACGATATCAGGTATTAGGGTTTGTGTTTCCATTGAAAAAAGTTTAGAATCTCCAAAACATATATAATGACTAGATGTACCTTGAACATACCTCATTATAAATTTGACCTCAATCTGATGATCCTTTCCCGAATTTGATAATAATATCCTCAAAACACCAACAATATGAAAAATTTACAGCCTAGTTCACACCATAACATACATAAGACTTCCAACTATAGACTAATAAGGAACCTTTTTCATATCGGGTTTCTCCTCCTTAGTTGATATAATCTAACTTGTTGTGAGACTAAAATAGACCATGAGTGGAGCAATAACTGGTTTCAACTTTCTCACGTCAAACCTTTCAGTAACCTTCTTAATGTACCATTCCTAATATATCCAACTCTTGTGATTACTCCTATCATAAGTAATCATCATACCAAGAATTTGAGCAGAATTTCCCAAGTCCTTTTTTTTCAAAATACTTGTTCAAATACTTATCTAAACTATCAATATTGGTGATATATCTACAAATAATCATCATATAATCAATATAAAGCAACAAGATAATGAAATCACTATTATAAAATTGTTTGATGAAAAAATGGTGATCAACAGTCATCTTCTTGTACTCATTTTTCTCCATAAATGAGTCAAATTTCTTGTAACATTGCCTCACTAGCTATTTTAGTCCATATAAACTTTTCATAAGTTTATATAACCTTTTTTATTTACCTTTAAACTAAAATATTTCTATTTTCTCCATGGGAATATCCTAATCTACATCAACATGTAAGAAAATTGTCTTTATATCAAGTTGTTGAACCTATAGGTTTAGAGTAGACTCTAATCCAAGAACAACATAGATAGATGAAAATTTTACCACAAGATACAAAATTTTATCAGAGTAAATACCTTTTTTCTAACTAAATCCATTGACAACCATTATATGGTAATTTTTCTAATGAATGGGCGTGGCCATCCTGGGCTAGAAAAAGCCACTTAGAGTGCACTTATCAGTTTTATAGGGTCCATCTCTATGAATCAGTATGGATTTCCCAATTTATTATCTATTGATAGCCTGACCTTATTTGGGAGAAGGTTAGATATTGGAGGCCTGGAACCAAATCATATCATCTATCCCATGGTGAGGTGGTAATCATCCTATAAGATATCTACTAATTGGGTGGGATCCCCCCTCACAGAGAGATGTACGATGAGTCCCTTCCTTGCTGAAAATGTATGGATGACCCTTCATAGACCTCAATACTAGTGAGGTAAATTCTCATCATTTTTAATGAAAAGTTTAGAAAGGATATAACTATGCACACACTTATCTCCTTTAAATAATGGACCAACATTTTCCATTACAACAGTGGAGTTAGGCCAACTGCTATATGCCCCCATTGGTGCCCTTCCCAAGAATTCTGAAATAGTGTTGGATTATATTGGGCCATTTTAAGAAGTTGGGGATTATACTTCATGGGGATATTGAGTGAGGTTGGAGATCTCTCTGAGCCTTAGGTTGGAAAGTTTTATGTCTATATTTCTGAATGGATGGATTTTCCCAGGAGGGGACACACATTTAGGAATCTAAGTTAGTACGCTGGTAATGGTAGCATAGCCAGTAGAGGGACAATGTATAAATATGTAAATGCCAAACCTTGCATGACTTTATCACCTATTGGTCCAAATTAAACAAGGGAGTATCCCATACAGGAATAGTGGTCCTTTCTAGTTTTTATTTGGTTGGATAGGGGATCATTCCATTGCTTAAAATATTACAATGCCACCAGGATCCCTGATGCCTTCTCTTGTCCCAGATTGATGAACATATCAGGGGTCGAGTCTTGTAACTAAGATTTGAAAATGTTATAGGTGTGACTATTCAATCCAACAGCTTTGATTTCACCCCTCATACCATACCAAATTGGTCCATCACTGATAATGGCAGCGACTCCCTTGACGAAAGGTTGTATATGATCTCTAATTGGGATGGGGATATTTCATCTAGGATGGATGAAATGATCATTTATGATCCATATACAGATTATAAATTCACTCGTCAGTTCACCTACACCCAAAGGGTATCCCCTCTTTGGGTGGTGTGCGGGAGAGCAACACTATGGGATCATCCTCCAATTTGTGCATGATGATACTAATGATATGATCATTCTTCCACCTACCAGTGCTACTACCTTTCTCACTCAGGATTATGCCTAGGATTGGGTAGTATCTTATCTGAGTGGTGTGATAATATTATTGGTTTATCCTGTGGAAAATACATTTTCCTCCCCAACCCATATATTTATAGCAATGATTGATCTAATTCAAGACTTGGTCGAGACATTGAGGAAGTGACCCTCCTAACAATGACCATCCCAATAACGGGTCAGGAGATGTTTCATAAATTAGTCCTCCAACACAAGCTATGGATGAAATGCCTATTGATATGAAATAACATGAGGCTCATTCTCATGATTCCTCACTAGCTCAACTGATTATTCCTCCTCCTATTTCACTTGCTCCATCTATCATGGAATTTGAAAGCAGATTCATACCTTGATTAATAAGGCTCCTCTGGAAGCATTTCATGACCAATAGAAACATCTTTTTCAGTTTCTTGATGAATTTGGGGTGGAATAATTTGACTTCCAACCACTGTATGAAATCATGAAGCAAATTATCCTGATTCAGAAATATTTGGCACCAATGAGAGGGTTATGCATGATTTCAAAGATGAGGCTCCCCTCACTGAGTATATGACAGAGGACTTGGAGGCTTTTGAGAAGAGTCTCTAGTTCATATCTAATTTACAAGCCCATATGGATACCTGTACCATATAGATATTAATACATGATGAAATCATTGCCCGCCCAAGGATTGATCTTTTGGTGTCACCATCCTTATTGGAAACTACTCAAGAATGAGTTGTGGAGTTGACTACTTCAATTGAGACCCTCTATCCTGGGAAAAAATTATAAAAGGTGGGAAAAATACTATGGATTATAGGACCTCCTGGATAGTTGGAATATGGGTGATATAATTCATAATCCAAAATTTCAAGTCTATGAAAATGGGTTGAGGTAGACATGTCGGGGATGACCCACCACATCTTGATATGGAAGGTTCCACCATGGTGTTTCCAGGGCTCACATAGATTGAATCTAATTTATTGAAAGGAGGGGATTCCTTTAGTTGGTTGGTCTAGGCCCTTATACGTTGGTAGAATGATCAATAAAAGATGATCTTCACTCCTTTACGAGGGACATGAAAGATTTTTCAAGACTCAAATTTCCAAATGATGAGGTTGGGTATGGAAGGAAAGCTATGAAGAAAGGGTTCTGGAACCCAAAGGAATTTTAGCTCTTAATTGTGAAGCTTGATCCCTACACCCCATGGTTTATAATCACAATGTGTGGGACATCAAAGGTTCTGGAATGGAGTGTTTCATTCCTGCCTTAAGAATGGGTATAAGACATGGCTATGTAATGTTAAGGTTGTTGAATATACTTGAATAGTTTGGATAAGGGATTGTAAATAATGGTACAAAGTGTTCAAGTCACGAGAAGGGTTTGGGAAAGTAATACTAGGAATGGTCCAAAACACACTAAGTTTCTGGGCACTGTCCTGATGATGTCAGGGCTCAAAAAGAGTGGAAATCCCCTTTTTAGAGTGATACATTTGGTTGATGACCATAGGTGCATATTCATGAGACATAAGCATGAATGCATAGTTAAGAAAAAGTTCCCTGAAATCTAGGAATCCTTTCCAAGGTCCATGGAATATTTTGGTGATATGAGGCACCCTAAATCATGAAGCATGACTTATGGAAAGTGTAATACTCAATAAGTGTTCGAACACACTAAAGGTTTTTACACTACCTAGAAAATATATTCTCATGATGAGGAGATGTGAAAAATAATTAATCTAAATTTTTCCTAAAACATGGGGCCCAACGAGTATAGTTTGGATTTTAATAGGGCTATAGAGTAGGCCCTATGAGATTTCTGCCTCATTTACTCGTGCCCTATTTTTTTCCTAAACACTAAAGATGGAGATTTTATCAAGAAAAGACTTAAATTTTTCTTAGGATAAACTTTTCTTATTTTAAACTAGGAAAGTTTTATTCCTCTTTCACTAGCAGTTTAAGGTATTTCAATTTGAACCATTATAGGATAGAGTTTAAGGTCATATAATTTTGACCAAAGTGCATGCAGTGTAAGTTCATGACACACATGGACCTAATATAGGGGGATGTTACACAAGATAATAATTAGGATACCCAGGGTAAAGATCACTCCAAGATCCTTTTTAGTGGGAGATGAAAATATTTTAAATCATGGCTTGAGGTTCTCAGGTTATGAGGATGGTCAGGGATAGTCATACCGAGAGTAGTTCAGAACACACTGAGGTGTTTGAGTCTGACCATGGTGATTTTAGGTATCACAAGGATCATAAATCCATTTTTAAAGAGTGACACATTTGTTTAATTATAATAGGTTCATATTAAGGAGCCATAGGCATACATTCATATTCAAACAAAGGGTTCCTTTAAGCTGGGTATATTTTATAAGGGCCATGTGAGTCTTGTAGAAACTTGATGTGCTTGAGAAGTGAAGTGTGGTTTATGGAATGAGGGGATTAAAAGATGGTGGAAGCACCCCATTCTCTGGATGACTGAGTCAAGGATCTCCTGGTCCTTTGATAAGGGTTTAAAAATGGGTGATTTTATATAAAATTAATCGTTATGTAGTGGGGTCATATTTTCTCACCATGCAGTTTAATGTTATGCGGTAAGGAAGTTTATTGCATAGTTTATCGTCATACAATAAGGGTAATTTTTTATGTAGTTTTGATGTCATGCGACTAGGATATTTCCCTTGTAGTTTAATTTCATGCGGTAAAGACATGGGAACTGAAATGAAAAATCATGAAAGATATATTTCATGCACATAAAATCCATACACATATCTAACATGTGCATAGGTGAAACGAGATTGAATGAATAAGTCCCTATGTAGTTTGGGATGCATTTTTTTTCTAGTCAGTTGTTTTAATTAGACTCGATATTGGATATCTAGGAATCACTACATATCATTTGGTGACAGGAATCAAGACACATGTAGTTCTTGATTGGAAAAAACTATACGTAGGTTTGGCCCATACATCGAGGTGGGAATTATTTCTATTAATTGTTGTAGATGGGCCTAGGATTTGAGATTCAGATGTAACTATATATCTTATGGTAATAGTAATCAATCCATACATAGTTATTTGAGGAATTAACTTCCTGATAAAGTCTATCCTATACGTAGAGTGTGGGAATTTTTATATTTGTTGCGATTGGACCCAATATTTGAGGATCTAGGTGTCACTACATATCCTGTTATGTCAGGAATCAAGTCACATGTAGTTATTCAATAGAGGTGTGGTAGGATTCCATTCACCAAAAATAGTGGTCCTCTCAGGTGAGGTCCATAGGAATGTGCAGTTTTATGGTGTGAAAGGGACATCAACCATGTAGTTTAATATAATGCAGTGAGGACTAATGGTGTTCCTTTTAAGGTCTTTTATTCAAGACCATGATTAACCTATCATGATATATTATTCCTTGTATGTATGGGAAATCCCTTACTAAAATTCCTAATCTCACATGATCTATGCTTGATGTGAAAAATAATCAAGGGAGAGGGTCCCTCTCACTATGAATAGGTCATCAATGATAGGATAGGGGCATTTTGTATTGTGTGGCGAATTGACCAAGATATGGATCGAGGAATATATACTCATATCATTGAAATGATGATAATTCCATATGTAGTTATAGAAACCTGTGTAGTTTAGTTTTGTGAGGTAAAGACATCATCTGTGTAGTTTAACATCACGTGATAAGGATGTGGGTGATTTGACATGAAAGAGGAGGAATATTGAGGCTGGACCAAGAGTGTAGGTTTGGGCACAACTATGTATCATGTGATGTAAGGAATTAATCCACACATAGTTTTTGAGTAACCGTCTAGATTAGTGTCATGTGGTAAGGACATGGGTCATCCAATGAGAAAAAGAAGCAACACTGTGGATCCGTGCAGTTTTACATCACACAGTAAAGACTTACAATGTGTAGTTTAATGTAATACGGTAAAGATGAGGATCACATGATGTGAAATAAAAGTAATATTGTGGCTGGGCATAAGAGTGGAGGTCTAGGAATCACTATGTATCTTGTGATGGTAGGAATAAATCCATACATAGTTCTTAGGAAAAGAGAATCCCTGTATGGAGCTAACTCTCACATGGGGATGGTGGAATTTCATTCCTCCTTTTCATATATCTACCTCATTTGCAGTGAATTGAAAATTAGATAGTGATTCCAAGAATTTTATTTTGATGCAGTGAAGAAATATCCCATTGAATTTTAACATCATGCGGTAAGGACGAACTATGTATAGTTTAACATCGTGTGGTTAGGATATGAGGCACCGCGCAGTTTAAAGTCTTCTTGCCAGGACATGGAATGCCATGTATTTTTACATCTTACTGAAGAAATTGTTCAGTTTAGTGTCATGCAACCAGGATTATCTTGTTCAGTTTAATGGCATAAAACCATGAGGAGATTTTTTAGTTTACTGTCATAAAAACAATATGAGATTTTGTAGTTTAATGGCATGAAACCAGGGAGAGATTGTGCAGTTTAACATCATAAAACCAGGATGAGATTATTTAGTTTAACATCATGAAACTAGGATGATATATTCTTTAATTGGAATGAAAATTATTTCTCAAGAAACCTCGCATTGGTGTGTGGTGTGACACGCTCCCCATCTATTGTGTCTAGTGAGTAAGCACTATTATGGTAGACCTTATATATGATATAAGTTCCTTCCCATTTGGGTTCCATAATTGGAGGATTATTTTCTAGTATCTTTGGTGTCTAGAGAGCCAACACCAGTTATAATTGGAGGAATGAATAAAGGTGAACCTTTTTATTGAGTTCTCATGCAATTCGATTATGATGAATCTCCAAGTTGTTCAATGTATGCAACCTGTTCTTATCGGGCATCCCCAATTCATCCATTTACTTTTGAAATTGGTCAGCATCTTAAATTTTTTCTCAAATGGAAATTTGGAGTGAAGGTAGTT
The DNA here is from genome assembly GCA_963277665.1 of Viscum album. Taxonomy (NCBI): domain Eukaryota; kingdom Viridiplantae; phylum Streptophyta; class Magnoliopsida; order Santalales; family Viscaceae; genus Viscum; species Viscum album. Next base: position 1,063,747,073 of record OY728134.1, on the reverse strand, counting down.
GGAATTATATGGGTAATACTACCTTGTTCTTATACACCAATGAGTATGGAGTTTCTTGTGTAGCAATACACATGGTGGTACGGTAGTCCCATAAATCTTGGAGGAGTTCACCCAGCTAGGACTTCTTATCCTTGTTCACCATTTTTGGAGTATATTTGAAAAAGACTTATTGAAGGCATCTATCTATCCATTTTATACTGTATGATAGTGAGATGAGTTACTGGACTCGATATTGTACTCCTGGTACAATTTTTTCAATTCTATAAAATAGAAGTTGGTGCTGTTTTCCATCAATATTGTGTGAGGGACTCTAGACCTGGTGATGATATGGGATTTCATGATGTTTATGATGTTATTTATATCGAATTATTTGAGGGGTATTGAATTATCCCATTTTAAAAAGAAGTTGGTAGTAATAATTATCTACTTGAACTACTTAAATATGGTTCAGAGATATGGACCAACAATATTCATCCCCCAAACAGAAAATGGGCAAGAATATTTATCTGTGCATAGTAATTTCAGGGGATGATGGATGAAGTTTTCATGGATATGGTATGAATGAAATTTCTTGGAGAATTCTAAATAGTCCTATATCATGGTTTCCTAGTAATATCCCAACCTCTTGATTTTGTGGGAGAGCCTGGTACTAGATTGATGGGATCCACAAGAGCCCATATGGAATTCTTCCATGACGGTGGGAATCTATCTTTTTTTCTATGAATCCGAGGAGGATTCTATCAAACCCATGCTTGTATAGGTCCTTATGCTCATTTGGGCCACCCTAAAGGGTAAATTTAACTACACGATGCTGAATTTCTTCCCTTCTAGCTTGATCAGTTGGGAGAGTCCTGTTTTGAAGATAACTGATTATAAGCCCCATCCATCCTGGGGTGGATGTAGGTTCATCATGATCTAGAGTAGTTTTAACCTAATTTATTTTTTCTATATCATAGATGGAGACTGATGATACCATTATTTGATGCGTGATATAGAATATTGCTTCCTCCTAATCAGGGTCTTCCAAGATTGTGGATGCATTAGCCAATTCGTTAGCGTGAGAATTTTATGATCGAGGAACATGATACAATGTGGGATCAAAGGGGATTTCTTCCATTAGTTCTCTAACTTAGCTAGTGATAGGGTCTAGTTATTCCTTTTTGATGGCATATTCACCATTGATATGTTTTATCACTAAATCGAAATCCAGTTTGATATTCAGTTAGGCTATTTACTGCTACAGGGCAAGTTCCAAGACATCGATGAGTTCTTGGTATTCTACCTTGTTGTTTTTTCAACCTTAAGAGAATGATAAATATTGGGGAAAAACTACTTTTCCTAGAGAGACAAATAAAACCCTAATCCAACCCAATTGAGTTTCAGGTTTTCCATCCTTTTTCTAATAGGAATTTCAGAGACACCATAAAAAATACATCTCCCATGTCTGGGGAGTTTCATGGGAATAGAATACCTCCTCATATAGAAGATCAGTGTCCACCAGTGTATTTTATGGGGAAAGATGTTATGAAAGTAAATCATCAAGGGCTTTCCATTTCATTGTTTTCTATGATACAAATTGAATGTCGTATTGCTGTCGAATGACCAACCATCAGGATAAGCACCCTATCAACATAGGATGACCAAGGATGTACTTGATAGGATCAATAAAAGATATAATATGGACTTCATAGTGATGCAAAGAATTCCCCAAAATTGTCACTATGAAGATGAGTTCAAGACAGTTCTTCTCGATATTAGAGAATCGAGTCTCAGTACCTAGAATTGTTCGACTGAGATAGTAGAGACCGTTCTTGCTCCCTGCATATTTTTTTTGTGTGTGGAGGGTGTCCAGTGAGCATTCCATAGAGGCCACATATAAGATGAGTGGGATCCCTTCCATGAGGGGTATCTGGACCAGTGGGTGTAGAAAATACTACTTGGTACTTTTTAAGGATTCTTGGAAGGTATCATTCATTGATAGATGATTCCTTTCTTTATTATCCCGGTGAAGGGGAGAGTGTTTCTGGCCAAATTGGAAATGAAATTATAAATTTATGTGAGGTTACCCTATATCCCCCTCAGTTATTTGACATTTATGGGGGGTAAAATTTTAAAACAACACTAGTCTTTTTTAGGTTTACCTCGATGCCCTGGTGGCATACCAAAAATCCAAGGAACTTCCCTGATGTTACCCCGAAGGTGAATTTCAGTGGATTGATATTCAGACTGTGATATCATAGCTTCTCAAAGACTATTTGAAGATCCATCAAGTGATCACACCAATATCAGGATTTGACCACCATGTCATTGACATAACATTCAAATATTCTTCCCATGAATGGCTTAAAGATATGATGCATGGTGCATTGACAAGTGGAACTAGTATTCTTTAAGCCAAAGGGTATAACCTGATAGAAAAATATCCCTTGAGGTAGTTTGAGGGTAGTGGATTCCTCATCTTTAGGGACTATCTTTATTTGATCATACCCTGAATACCCATCCATGAGGGAAAGGTCTTGGAAGCCAATAGTTGCGTCGATCAAGAGTTCTGTGATCGATAATTGGAAATATTCCTTTGGGAGATGTTTATTATGTTATCTGAAATCAATGCAAACCCTAATATGACCATTATTTTTATTGATAGGGATGATGTTGGAAATCCATTTTGGGTATTTCAGTTCTTATAACAATTTGGATTTGATCAGTTTTTCAACTTCCACCTCTACATTGATTTCATGAGAGGGATGCATCCTCCTAGCTGCCTACTTAAAGACTCGATGCTCATTAGGAAATCTGATATGGTGAGTAACCACATATGGATTTAGTACAAGAATTTTTTTATAGTTCCAGTTGAACAAATATCAGCGATTTTTTAGAAATGCAATGTACATCTTTCACACTTAGAGGGGAATGGAGACACTAATCAGAGTAGGTCACTAGAATTCCTTAGTTACCAAACTCACCTTCCATAGTCTGTCAATTTTGGTGGAGACACCTACCTTGAATGAGGGGGGGGGGGGTGTCTAGAGGTCATCCTAAATTTAATCCACATCTGAGTCTGTGGAGACATTTTTAGAAGAGTTTGAAAATCTAGGGGCTTCTCTGTCACTATCTAGGTGAGAGAGGCCATAAGAATAGACATTATCATCCCCTACCACATGATTAATTATAGAGAGATTACATAGTTGATTGTTTTTTACACTATCTCTAGGTACAAGAGGATCTTGGACATATAGGGGTAAGTATATCAACACAACTAGATTTCTTGGGAGCACATAGTCACTATCGAGCATACTTCATGGATTTGAAGGGGTTGTCCCCAAACCTTAGGGGGGATATAACCTATATATCATCATCCATCATTGGTTGTTTTCATCCCCTTTTTTAGAAACTTTCTTCATCATATGTGGCTTTACAAGTATCTAAGGGGGAACTATCTCCATGTAGTATGCCAACCTTTCCTTCAATGGGATATTTTAGGAACTAATGAAATATTGAAGGTACCGTCACATGGATGTAGATCCAGTTCCTTATGATTAGGGCATTTTAGATAGTTTTCTAATGTACAACCATAAAATAATCATCATATGTGAGATCCTAAAACTAAGTTTTGAGTTTTATCTTCCCAAGAGGTCCTTTATTACACTTATCATATCCTTGAATGGTCATCCTCATGAGAGATAGGTCCCCTTCACTATATCCTAAACATCAGAGGGTTCAAACTAGGATGATATTGATCATAGAACTATTATCAATCATATCCCTTCAAAAATAAATATTATTGAGTCTACCAAAAACATATAGGGGCATGATGTTCCCTTGGATGGACTCTTCTTGATCCTAGTGAATGAATGAGATGGTGACATGGTATTCTAATGGCATGGTATCCACTTGATAATCCTTGTATGTCGCGAATTATATCTCAAATTCCTTTGGGATATGGAGGGTTTTAATAAGTTACTCCTTGAGTTATTTTGGAAGATGAAGCACATCCAGGATTGAGATATTGGCTAGGAAAACCACCAGCTATTTCAGAATGTTTTAATTTGTTTCCATAGTTCATCACTTCTCGATGTGAGTCTGCTCCCTGACATGTGGATCAGGATCCTATTCACTTGAGGTGGATGGTCATGGAGGTTGTATAGAGTTCTAGGGAGTATCTAATTCTAGTGGTGTAGGTCATGATGATCTTCCATGTTTTCTATACTAATCAGACAATCACACCCCTGCTAGGTGGTCATGTAAGACAAATGGGAATGGACGACAATTGGATGGTTATGGGACACCTCCATACCTATTTTGTGCCAAATAGAGTTCTTTCCCATGGGTATCAACTACATATATGTCCTATTTGGGGACATTACTGAAATATTGGGTTAGACCACATCTGTATTGTCCCTTGTATCCCCATTTTCTCTGCATGTGGCCTCGCATTCCTTGATTATGTTCGGGGACCTCATATTTCAAGGCATATTAATCATCAGATAAAGGTTATTCTATGTGTATCATGATGACATAACCAAATATGATCTCTCCATCTGACGAGGGTTCTATTTGGTGGGGCAATTTCCATGCTACAGATGTTATAAGGAAGAAATCTATAATGGTTATAGATTGCTTTGGAGTAGAATATGAATCTTCCTTTTCGATTTCTTCCTAATTACAATGGTCACACTCACTTTAGGGAGGGATATCTCATGTTACTTCCCTGGTTTGAAGAGTTGTTGTGGGTCTACACATATTTTCTCTTAGGGTAGTATTATCTTGATCAACTGTTTTTGAGTCATCCAGTTGTCGAATTTCCATGCACGCCTTATGAAAACTCTCTTCCAATCACCTTCTTTATTTTACCGGGCGGTGATTATTTAGGCCACATGCTTTGAGGATTTATCTAACATTACTTGTTTGGAATCTAACATGACTTGAAGAATGTATTTGAAGAAAAATAAATCCTAAATATTATGACCTATCCTTATATGGAAAGGTAAGTAGTTAGAAAAATCAGTGAGGTTGACCTAATTAGGATTCCTTGGTTGTCGTATCTTAAGCAGGTTATTGTCCATGAAATAAGGAAATAACCAAAGAATTGTTCATTTTGGAAGGAGTATGCTTCATTCATCCATTCTTCAAATCCTGGGTGACCCTAATTTATTTGCACTCCTTACCGAGGGTGATTTTGTAGTCTCTTATGCTCGACAGGAGGTTCCGGGTGATTTGGGACCCACCTAGGTGCTTGGATGGGAACTACCACTGGCTTGAGAGTGACAACTACAACTTACTCTTTTCCTAGAATCCCCCATTCTAAGGGCATGAGTTGAGATTTAGATTAGGTTCACTGAATAAATTCTTCCAAATGTTGGTCCTTTTCTACGAACACATGGAACCCACCTGGATACTTCATTGGGATCATAGGTGTCTGCAACTCATATGAGATATTTTCACAATATAGCTCCAACATTTTCTCCTATGAGAGATAGATGCTGAGTGAGTAGGTTCAACATTTTCATCTAGCTATGAAGTTATAAACCCTCTCATTTTCACATTGCTTGCAGTTCTTAAGGACAAAAACCATTGTTTTCCTCAACGTGGTGTTGAACTAATAAAGGAATTGGTGATGAAGGTCTCCCATCCTAAAAAAGAACCTATTGAAAGACTACTATAACAAACAAAGGCTGGACCTATCAATGTCTGTACAAAACACCTCAGCTTGGTCGCCTCCTATTGATCTCAAGGGCCCATCATCGACCCACATTGGGATAAGAAGTGTGTGTGATACTATTAAAGGTATCTTGCACCATAAAAAGTAGCGAAGGTAGCATTTATAAAATCAGGTGGGGGTAAAGTGTCTTCCACCCATTCAGGATATGACTTCCTCTCAGGATGCATATGCATGCATCACCCTTCCATGGCTTCCATTCGAGTAGCCAAAGACTCAATGATGTTAAGAAGCTCTAGAGGAACTGTTGTTTGAGTCACCTCACATCTATAAGGAGTGGGTGGGGCTCAATGAGGGAGCCCCACCTTTTTCTCCCATTTATTCTTGATTCATTATAAGACTAAATGATTCCCCTGGATAGGGAGAGGTTGTTTCCAAAATAGAGGGAATTAACGATCATTTTTGACTTCCTCATTTATATAGAATGGCTGCCTGGATCCAAATATAATATAACACTCATTTTTTGATCTTTCTAGAGGATAGGCCCTTATAGGAGGAGGAATATCCACCTCATCCTGAAGATTATTTCTAGTGGGGACATTTCCTCTAAGTAGCTCCTCATTGAGTTGTTTGATTGTTTGTAATTCATTCTCATATTGTGATAACTCTTCCTCCATGGAAGGAACTTCAACTCTTCTAGGAATTTATTGGGTTTTGGACACATCATTACCTTTTCCTTTGGTAGTGTTCCTCCATAGAGGTGGTAGATTTTTGTTCAAAGGTGATAGGTTTTTGATCCTTTTCTGGTTCTAGGTGCATGGATCCTCATTTGGTGCATTCAGATCACCCTTATATTGGGGTATATTTTCTGTCTTGTATCCCTTTGAATTTGTGTCTTAATCCAAAATATTTTTTATGTTCAAGGTGATGACATTTATAAAGGTGTATTAGGCAATGGTGGTTTTCCTATTACTTTCAACACAATAGTATGATTCTTCACTACTTTCATTAGGGTTGTTCTTTAAACCCTTTTCCATATTTGGTCATTTTAGATTGTGACCCTGGAAGGGTCTAATATACTTCTCCATATGCTTCTCCTATCTTAGTTTATGAATAATAATCTTGAGGGAGTTTCCGGTCATGATTTTTGAACATGCCCTAAATAGAAGAGTTTTTTCTTGTGGTTAGAGGAACAGATGGGATGCCGACCGTTGATTTTACCTCCTAAATTGGAGAAGGATAATTCCATTTATGGTGGTGATGATGATGAAAATTCACCTATCCCTATGAGGTGGGGGTCATTCGGGGCCATAATTGGCATCGAATGATCCTAATGTCAAGGATTAAATGACTCTAGTCTGGGATTTTATGACTCCTAGGATTGACATTAAGATATAAATTCCCCCGGACCAATGGGATGGGGTTTATCTAGAATCACCGTTGATGTCCCCAAGACCCTCTCAAGGGGTGATGAACCTCATGATGGTGGCTTGGAGATAAATTCCCCTAGCATAGTGGGTAGGATTTATTTACAACTTCTGCTGATATGTCCTGAATCCTATCAGGAATTGATGATCTGAGGGGTGGAGGTAGTGGTAGATATTCCCCTAATCTGGTGGGTTGGGTTCTTTCTTGGATGACTAATATGGAAGCTTCTACTATGACCCATTTTATGCAACACAACTATGATCACGTGGGAGATGGGTGAGATGACAATCCATGATGATAAACTTTCTTTTTGGGAAGTTATTTGGTAGATCATAACTTTGGATTTTGTGTTTGAAATTCATTTCTATTACTTTGAGGGGCCTAGTTTAAAGTCATTTTGGATATCCTCTCCCTCCTTTCATGATGTCTATACACCATTGAAGTTGGGGAATTTTATTATAGTGACCAACTAGCCTAAATGTTACCCAGTACCCTGATTTCACCAGAGTCTATGACATTACAAGACTCCATATATGAGGGGGTTTTCTATTATAGGGTCTCATAAAAGTGTAACACTCTATACTTTACCCATCCTCAAATACATATGTATGATGTGGATTTGGATATTAGTTTCTAAAGGGGCATATGCATTGGTGGAAATAATATTGCAGATTTGTGCATGATTTTCTAGTTTTGGATCCTAGACTATGGAGATAATGGCTAATTACACATGACAATAGTGTATCTTTATGGTATGGAGGTGACCCTTGTCTCCTAGACAAGGTAGGTGTCTAGCCTTCAGTCTTTGATGAGAAACTCACATATTTTAGCATATATAAGACATGAAATCCTATTCTAGATCATCTGGGACCTCATAGTTAGAAGTAGAAATGGGATTGAAAATGGAAGGGAGGTTATTTCTAACTAACTCTATCAATATATCAATTTCATCCTCCTCTTCATCATACTTACATGCCTCTATTTAGTCAGACCATAGAAGATTCTTCTTGGGGTCTCTTGCTGACCCGAGTGGAGTGCTGCTGAGAGTTTATGGGAAACTATATATAGTTGAACTCGATGTTTTGATCACCTCTCTATATAAAGGTGTATGAGTTTTGTACACCTCTCTATATTAATGTTTCTAGAAAAGGGGAGAATTTCCTTGTCCGTGGGAGATATCTACATGGTGAGGTTGACCATGGTGAATGTTAGGAGTAGAGTCCCTACAATATTTCTCCACACTACCACAAAGACACTGTAATTGAGAATATTAGGAATATGGGTCACATCCTACGTTATGGCTAGAATACACTAACACGCCTTTTGGAATTGTATAGGGATATGAGTGTAATATCCCGAGATTTCATACAAGGACTGGATATTTTGTTTTCAGTTTAAATGATTAATTACATCCTAACATTATTATACTTTTAGGTTATGGGGGTATTGGGGGTGTTCGGGGCTTGTTCGTAGCCCAAAACCTGACTTTTTTAGAGAGAAAAGGTTGCCTGCATGGTTAGTAGAAACCATGCGGGGTAGGTCACACAGTTACTTATGACCATGAGATCCTAGATAGAGATAGGGAGGACCCCACATGGTTTTAAAATACATGTGATTTGAGTTTCACACCCATGTGATAGATCTATAGATTTTGATAATGAGATGAGACATGATTTGCGCATAGTTTGGAAAATTGTGTTCACTAACTGTGTGATGTACCCCTTCCTACAATAGTAAGCACATGGTTGGTGTAGAAACGTGTATCCAAACCATATGAACCAATATTTTGGGTGAATTTAATAATATTCACCCAATTAATCCTTTATTTCAAACCAATTTTTTACTCTATTCCTATGTTATACAATAGTCAATTGGGTGCTCCTCCTTGATCCATTTTGGGGGATTTTGATCCCTCTTATCCATTTGATCTCAAAATCGAGTGTCATCAGTCTCATTGGATTCACACGGATGAGTAATCAATTCCTATTAATCCATTGTCCATTATTCTTAGTATTAGATATTCTATTTAGGTGCAAGATAATTTTCCCAATTTTTAGAGTTTTCATACATTATTTATTTTCTCCATATATCAGTTGAATCAAGAGTTGATATAGGATGATCACTCTAATACAGACCTAAGATAGGTGGTATATACTTTTCCCATCTGGTGTGGTGCTTTATTAAAATAGTTTTTATTATGCTGCTCACCATAATTTTCAACGTGACGATGAAATTGAATTGGTTGATTGAATTAAATGAAATGATACTTATAAGGGATTCCTTTAGTTACCTTGATATGAGTTGGTGGTTTTCAACCCAAACAAGGCCACCCATGGGGTGTTCTATGTAAATTCATATGCCTATTCATAATTTTGAACAACCTAAGGGATGCATTTTTTGAGATTTCCAAGCTAGGGGAATCCATAATGAATAAATTGATTTGAATCTATTAATTTGGAGATGGTTTTACCCATTTTCGTTTTGATGTCCTTGTTTAAATGGTTTATATGGAATTTGAATTGATTAAATGGATTATTTATAAATTGTGTAAATTAGTGGGTAAACTCATGAAATGTGATGATATGTGAATTGTGTTATGAATGAGTATACTCATGGAACATGAATTCGAGCTGATAAATGGAAATAATGATAAATGATTCCATTATATTCCTTGGATGTTGTTCATTAGATCTTGAACGTGATAGTGGATTCCCTAGATAGAGATTGATACTTGGGTATTGATTCCATGGGATGCCTTGGGAGTTACTACCCCTTGGATCTGGTTTGTCTTGGGATCACAGTGGATATGGTTGATAGACATGCTCCTTGGAAACTAACTCAAGCCTAACTGAGTTTCCATTGAGATGCTTCTAGGTCTCAACAAGGATGACTTGGTCTTATATACCTTGGATCTGACCCTTCTTGGTTTGACACTTTTATTATACAGAAATAACGTGGTGAATTTTTATATTCTTGGTTGAATGGCTAGGCTAGGGTTGTTTTGACACTTATGGTTATATGTAAAGACCTTGATTGATTATACACAGGTTGTACGACAAGGTCATGGTTGACATGATATTTATGGATGTATGATAAGGTGGTGTTAGTTACTTATGCTTGTTTGTAACTTCCTTATTATAGTAGATTGACCATGTTTTTAGGGACACTTGAAGGGCTATATAGCATCACTTGTTCTATAGTATATATGCCATGGGTGCATTACTGTTTATTACTACTTAACTGCGATATGTATTGAACACTGCTTAGCCTATACTGCACAACCTAGATTGTTATATATATTTGGGTGGTTACCTACTAGGATTGTATCTCACACCATTTTTAGGTCACTATTGGGTACCCAAATAGAATATTTGTATACAAGTAGGGATATGGAAAATTGACCACAGTTAGATTCTTGATTTTGTACCATGTTTAGGATTAGGGGAGCACAAAACCAAGATGAGGTGCCTAATGCTATCAGGAGATAGTGATTCTTGGTATTTTTTGTGTCTTGTTACATGTATTGTATTTTAATTTCATTTACACATGTTTTGGCTGTTTTTATAGAAATATGACATGTGTCATCATTTGTTGTATATGAGATCACTTCTGGAATTTCTTATATATATTCTTATCTTGGTTATTTATCTAAAATATTATTATTGTAGTTGATTTCTATATTGACTATTATTTATATTACGTTGTGTTATACTCTAGTAATGAGGGAATAGTATTTCCACGAACACACCCTAGGACCTCACTACTAGTCTAAATCCTCTGGAATTCAGGGATATGCGCTTGAGGCCATGCATCCAATTGGGATCTGGGAACTATTGAGTGGAATCCGGGTTTGGGACATTACAAAGTGGTATCAGAGACTCATTTTAATGAGAAAGATCAGGTAACTTGGTAACCCAATAACCGAGCCAACCCTGACATAGCTCAAAGGGAATTCCTGATCCCCATGGGTCAGTGACTAGCACCTGGAATCATATGAAGAGAGAGTGGGAATGAATTTACCACAAACATTATGGAAGAAAGTTTACAAGACAATATTAATATAAGAAAAACTCCACTCAGAGAAGTGTACTAGAAATAAAACACGTATAAAACCACCCAAAATATTATGACAAAGTACCAGAAAACTGAAAGAACATCCCAAGTCCCAACAAACGCAACTCCCTGTGTCCATGGATCAACATCTAGAACCACCTATAAGTGGTTCTTTACCCCTGATCGAACCTGGAAGGAGATAATCTACAAACACCCAAAGGAATAGGTAGGGTGTGAGTTAAAAAGACTAGTAGGGTCTCACTAAGGATTCCATAATACATTCCAATATTAAATTAACCAAATAAATTTATCTCAATTTAAAACAAATAGGTTTAGAGTTTCAAAAACATAATTAAAACAATTCCTGATTTACACTTCAAAATATGGAAATATTTTAAGAAAAGGATTTACCTTTCAAAACATGGAATATTTATAAAACAATGGAACTTTTCACAACTGGATTAAATAAAAACTTTTATATAAATCAGAAGGAATGTAAAACAATTCACAAACATTAGCATATAATTCAGATATAAATAGTGAGAAACATGGTCATCTGGTAAGAGGTATGATAATTCCAAGTTATGGGATCCTCAGACACTTATATAGTGAAAATAGAAATGTGCACACATGTCTCTCTGTCACAGGACAAAGAAGACTAACCAACATCCAAATGGGTATAAGATCTTTGAAAATGTATTTAGTTAGTGTTGTAAAGAGTTAATCCAGTTCTAGGGCATTCCCATCCTAGCATGTTTATCCTTAATAACTCACTAACTACCTAGGCTTACATTTCCTCAAACAATAGTCAATGATGGGAAATTTATTTTAAGACTGCTTAAAATATAATTAAATCCCATTCTCCCATTTCTAAAACTTCTGATTTTTCATTTAACAACCAAAATGGGTTTTTAATAAAAACATGACTTTTCCAAGATAAAACCCAAAGTTTTCTATCAAAAACATTTTAATCCATTTTCATCAAATAAAATTGAAATCAATTTCATCAAATTAATTTCAACAATTTTCCATCAAAACAATTTTACATTTTAAATTCAATAATTTAAATTCCACCAATTTCTATAAATTTCTCAAACACACCCCAATTAAATGGAATTAGGGGTTTTCCAATTTCATGCCAAAACTCAATTTCCCTAAAACTCAATTCAATGTAATTAGGATTTTAAATAAACCAATTGAAAGTAGTTTAAAGCATTTGAATTTAAATCAAATAATTGAAATTAAATCAAGCAATTTTAGGGTTAGTTAAATTTTATGATCATAATGGAACCACCTACCTCTCTCATAGAAACATAAAGCCTGAAATGGAACCCACCAATAAGAATGAAGGAGAATAAGATCTAGGAACTCAACCTAGAAACAAGATTCTAAATCACAGGGTCGAGATCCATTAATCCCAAAATGATATATCATGATTCCAAGTAAGAAAAGAGAAATAGATGAAGAGACAGGGATAAATATTACTCGAAAAGTCACACTGCAACCACAATAATGATCAAACACTAATCAAAATGAACTAAAAGGGGTTGATGACTCCAAAGTCACCTAAGAATTTCTATAGAGTTGAGAACAAAACATTAAGGAGAGGAGGAAATAATATTTTTTTTCCAAGTTTCCTATTTAAAAAATAAATCTTGGGGTTGTACATGACGTGTAACCCAATTACACATCACTTAATTGAAAAATATCATAATCACCGAAAAACCTATCGCCTCTTGATAAAAATGAATTATTATGATTTTATGATTTACACAATGTGTAACCATATTAAATGACTTGTAAATCTATAGCTGGTTGTAGAAATGACTAGTTGAAGCTGAGAATCCAACAAATCTCTAACTTCACCATTATAGGTATCCTCCCAAATCCTTCTTTCCCCTAACCAGAAAAAAAAAGGGAAAAAAATGATGAGGGTCAAAATATACATGACAAATGAGTAATTTGATGTTACAACCTCCCCACTATAAAAAATTTTTATCCCTAGAAAGCCTGTCAATAATCTTTCATGTCAAAAAGGTGAGTCCACTGCTCTCTCATCATTGCCTCGGGCTCCCATGTCTCATGTGAATCAGAGCTATGATACCATAATACATGAACCAAAGGTATCGCCCTTCCATAAAGTACCTTTGTTTCAGAATCAACTAACTTGAATAGCCATTCAATCATGGATAAATCAGGCTCAACCTTAAGATCACTCCAGCTCATCACATGAGATGGATTAGATAGATACTTATGTAGATGAGATATATGGAACACATTATGTATCAACGTAAACTATAGTGGAAGTGATAAATGGTAAGAAACATTTCCCATATACTCTGTAACCTCGAAAGGTGCCACAAAATTATGAGTAAGTTTCCCTTGCCTCTTAAGTCATCGATGACCCAACCAAGGTGAAACTTTCAATAATATATGGCAACCAATTGATAATTCCAATGGTCTATAGTGACGATCAACATATTACATGTACTGAATTTGGTCCATAAAAATTATATGAAGAATCAACTAGATCTTTGTTGTCATCTCTTAGACCCATATTAGACCAACTAAGGAACTTTCACCAATCTCCCACCAATACATTGGAGATTTACAAGGATGGATATATAAGGCCTCAAAAGGAGCCATTATGATCCCTGATTGGTAACAATTTTTATAAGAAATCTCTACCAGTCATATATGGTCATCCCAAGCCCTAAAAAAGTTAAGAACACAAATATAAAGCATATACTAAAGAATCTTTGTATCTATTTATATCTATCCATCTAACTACAGATGTTAGGATATACTCAAAAAAACATAAGATCCCAATTCCTAATGAAGACCTCTCAAAAAACGATAAGTGAACCAAGGATCTCTATGAGTAACTATAACATAAGGAACTCTATGAAAATGAAAAATCTCTTTCACATAGAGATTTCCCAACTACTCAACTTTGGCTGTTTCACGAATGGGTATAAAGTGAGCCAATATATATAGTCTATCGATCACAACCCATATCACATTATTCTTTCTCTAGGTACAAGGAAACCCAACCAAAAAGTCTATTGAGATATCATCCATATTCCAAGTTGGAACTGGAAGTGACTGAAGAAAATATGAAGTTTTTTGGTGTTCAACCTTAAACTATTGGCATGCATAATAATGAGAGACAAATTAAAAAATGACCCATCTCATACCTGGACACTAGAACTACTACTATATATTATATAACATCTTCATTGTTATTGGGTGCACTGCCCACTTAGAACTATGAAAATCCTCCATTATATATTTCCTTACCACTAAAGGTACTACAAAGTGATTTTGATAGAATAAAATTACCTATTTGGAGAATGACTACTCAAAAAATTTATTCACACCATAAAGAGAGTCTCTAATTATATGGAACTCATAATCAAGATGTTATTACTAAAGAATCAATTCAAGAAGAGAAGATGTAAACTTAACATTGGACAAAGAAACCTCAACACCTGATTCCCAAACTCCAATATGAATCTATAAAAAGAGTGCCATCAATTTCCACTCTTCCGATGATTCTTTCACTGAATGGGTCATAAGTTTTCTGCTCAAACCATCTACAATGACATCTCCTTTCCCTAGGTTAGAGGTGATGCTGAAATCGAAAGATTGTAAGTATTCCACACAATGCCTCTGGCATATATTCAAATATTTTTGAGAGAATATATAACTCAAGATCTTGTGGTCTGAATAAATGGTAAACCTTTCTATGTAAAGGAAATTACACCAATTCTTAAGCACATGAAGCACAACTAAAAGTTCAAGTTCATGGGTGAGATAATTCTTCTCATGTGGTCTAAGAGGATGATATCCATAAGAAACAACATGATAAACTTGCATAAGAATGAAGCCCAAACCTAAACCCAATGCATCACAAAATACCAAACAACCTTACTCATCCTTTAGAAGAGTCAACACTGGAGTCGTATTCAAAAGGCATTTCATCTCAACAAAATAATTATGAAAATTTTTATCCCAAACAAACTTTACTCCCTTCCGAGTTAGTGTAGTCATCGAAGAATCCAACTTTCAGAAGTCCTTAATGAACTGGTGATAATACCCAGTTATACCCTAGAATATTTGAATCTCAAAAACATTTTGTGATTGTTCCCATGTCATAAAATCCTTCACCTTTTTAAGATCAACTAATATTCGATGTTCCAACACCAAGTGTCCTAATAATTTCACTTCTTAGATCCAGAAATCATATTTTGAAAGCTTGGAATAAAGATGGTTATTTTTTAGCAAACTCAAAACTAATCTCAGATGTTGTACATGATCATACTTGGAATTATAGTAAACAAGGATTTAATCCATAAATACTACCATAAAAGTATCTTGGTACTTATGGAAAATCAAGTTCATTAAATCCATGAAAACTTTAGGAGAATTATTTAGACTAAAGGGAATAAAAAGGTTCTCATAATGGCCATGCCTACTCTGAAAGGAGGTTTTCTGAATGTCAGATTATTTTATCCTCAACTGGTGGTAACTGGATCAAAGATCAATATTTGAGAACCAATTTTTTCCTTTCAACTGATCAAACATATCATCAATCCATGGAAACAGATATTTTTTATTTACCATCACTCATTTGAGATTTTAGTAATCAACACATATGATAAGTGAACCATCAACTTTATTATAAAAGAGAACATGCGCCACCCAGGGAGACACACTCAGTTGTATTAATACTTTCTTGAGAATACCATGTCGTTGAGTCTTTAGCTCTTTCAGTTCAAATGGTTCCATGCTGTAAGAGGGAATAGAAACTGGTTGAGTACCAGGAACTAAGTCAATAGAAAACTCAACCCATTTATTGGTGGAAAACCAGATAATTTAGAAGGAAACACATTAGGAAACTCGATGACCATTGGAGGGAGATTAACGCTCAAATATTCCCTCTCCAGATCAAAGGAAAACACATATATCCCTTTATCCAACTCCAGATAAAATGTCTATCCCTGATCAACCTTGGGCCATTCTCCTTGAAAGACACAACACACACCATAGGGTGTTGTAAATGAGACCCATAGATGATAGCAATCCATTTGGGATTTATTAGAAATGTTACAATCCATCCTGAAATTTTCATCAATAGGTTTCATATGGAGAACCAAAAAACTCCAAGAAATCTTGACATATGATAAGGAGAAAATACAAGTGGGACTACGAAAATCCTGTTCTCTCTTCATACCAAGGAGAGTAGAAATATCCATTTCACAAGATAAAATATCTATAGAAATATTTAGAAAATTAATAATACGAGTTTAAATAAATTAATGAGATGAACCGGTGTAAAATAAAACAATCAATAATTATGAAGCTATAGTAATGGTACCTCTCACAGTCACTGGATCCATATCCATTTTCTCTAGAGACTCTTTCACTTCATGAAGAAGCTTCATTTCAGATATGTGTGACTGGAACCCTTTTTCATATGAATAATCTAATTTCACCATAGTTTTAGAAGGTGAAAATGACCCCGTTCCACTATATAGAGTAGAATAAACACGTCATAACCTCTGTAAGTAACCTGAACATCCACAAGATCCACAGTTCTTGAGTTCCTTAGTGAAAACCCTCTTTGAATGTCCCGGATTTCCATACTGGTATCAAACTAAAGGGACTCTACTAAGAACTGTAGGATGTCTAGAATGAACATATTATCAAGAAACACTAGGAGAATCATCATGCTTCCTCTTTACCTTATAGGAATGCACACTGCCACTGGGAGAGAAAGAAACTACCAATCACTACTGGAAAGAAGGCCTATACCCACGGTTCAAAACCGTGGGTATAGCCCCTAAAACCGTGGGTATAGGCTATACCCACGGTTTTGGGAACTGTGGGGCTGAGAGCTGTCGCAATAGGGGTCTGAGCCTATACCCACAGTTTGGTAGAACTGTGGGTATAGGGGTGTCACAGTTTGGAAACCCGCTGTACAGCGTGGCACACACTACCCCCACGGTTTTCAAACCGTAAGGATTTATATTGAAAAAAAGAAGACGCTGGGATTCGAATATGGGATGCCCCGCAGGTATACCACCCTCTTTGACCAACCGATCCAACCTCATGTTCAATATATATATATATATATATATATATATATATATATTTATATAAATATATTAATATAGTCGTAAGGATTTATATTGAAAAAACGGAGATACTAGGATTCGAACACGGGATGCCCCGCAGGAATGCTGCCCTCTCTAACCAACCGATCCAACCTCATGTTCAATATATATATATATATATATATATATATATATTAATATATCCATAAGTATTTATATTGAAAAAACGAAGACGCTGGGATTTGAACACGTGACGCCCCACAAGAATTCCACCTTCTCTGAACAACTAAGCCAACCTCATGCTCAATATATATATATAAATATAAATATATTAATATAGCCACTTATCTAAAAGTGAGGATGCTGAGAATTGAACACGAGACCGGTTGGAGGAGAATACATCGCCAGACCAACGGAGCTGCGAAAATTTTGTGAATACATCGATACAACTATTTAATTATATTAATTATAACTCATTTATTAGAAACAAAAAATCACTGAGATTCAAACAAGGGACCACCTTTAACAACAAAGGCTACCCTACCAACTAACCTACATATATGACTTATATTTTTATGTGTATCTTTGTAATTATATTAATCCAAACTGTGTTCCCGCCAAATATTTTTGTTGTCCTGCATAATTTTTTTTCCATGGGAAAGCTATACCCACGGTTTGTCCAAACCGTGGGTATAGGCCTTCAAAATAAAACCCCCAATGCCCACGGTTCTAAAAAATCGTGGGTATAGGTCTTCCAAAAAAACCCTATACCCACGGTTTGACCAAAACCATGGGTATGCATCTTGTAAAAAAACACCTATACCCACAGTTTTTCCAAACCATGGGTATAAGTCTTTAAAAAAATATCTTTACCCATGGTTTTGGGAAAACCTGTGGGTATAGATGACCTATACCCATGGTTTTGGAAAACCGTGGGTATAGGTCCCCATATTATCCTTATACCGACGGTTTTCTAAAACTGTTGGTATAGGGGTACCCTATACCCATAGTTTCTTGAAAAACCGTGGGTATATGCCCATTTTCCAATAGTGAATAACCTTGAATTTCTATCTAGGTCCATCTTGAACATCAGTGCTCTATCTAGCACATCAGCATAAGAAGGTAGATTCAAAAAGAAAACTTGAGAATGAATATCCTGTATAAGTACCAACTCGAACCTTTGAGTCTTTATCTTATAATTTGGTACAATCTTAGGTGTAAAATTCACTATCTCATTAAAATGATTTGCATACTATATCAGGGTTCTGTCAGCCAGCTCAATTTTGAAAAACTTTGTTTCCTTGGCTAACACTATAGAATTTGGATAGAACTAGTCTATGAAAATAGATTTAATTTCTTTCTACTCTAATCCCTCATGTTTCTTCTACATCACCATAATGTCCCACCATATTCTTCTCAGTCCTTCTTGAACAAAGGTATAACACTTCACTTTGATTTCATCAGGTGTGTCCAAAATTACCAAACAAATGCTTCATTTTTCTCAACCATTACTCAAACTCTTGATAATCATTTGAGCCCTTGAATGATGGTGTCTTATGGTGAATGAACTCTTGAGAACGGTTCTGAAGTTCATCTCTCTAGGGTTCCACAACTAGATCCTGAATGGGAATCAATGGTGGTGTCCGTCCCAGATCCTAGACAGTATGCACAATCACCTCAATCAGATTCGAGTCCATAAGAGGATTCACTCATTAAGGTTCAACAACAACTTACTACTGGATCCGATTCACATGTATTATTAGATTCATGATGCTATTAGTAACAAAAAAGACATTAGAATAACAGTCAAACACAACAACACAGGAAATTACTCCCAAAATATAGAACAAACAAGATTTTGATTTCTCACTATCCAAATCAAAATAGGAAAAATATTGGAACTAAACCACACGGAATATTTCCCAAACCACCCCTAGAGACTTAAGGTTCATTGTAGTGATATTTGGATAGACAATAAATCAAAAAAACCTCCTAATCCCTAACAAGAATACAAAAATTCATACTGACTTCAAAACAAAAAGATCAACCTAGAGATCTGATAACACTTTGTCATGAACCAGCCCGGGTACCCTGGTAACCCGATAATTGAGATGACCTTTACATAGCTCGAAGGGAGTTCCCAATCCCCATGGGTCTGCGATTATCACTAGAATCATACAAAGAGAGAGTGGGAACAAATTTTCTACAAACATCGTGGAAGAAAGTTAACAAGACAATATGCATATAAGAAAAAAAACCACTGGGAGAAGTGTACCAAAAGTAAAATAGGTATAAATAACCCAAAGTACTAAAAATGAAATAAAAACACAAGTACCAATATATTCAAATCTTTTAGTCCATGGATCATGAACTAGAACCACCCCCAAGTGGTTCTTTACCCCTACTCTAACCTGAAAGGAGATAATATCAAAACACCCGAAGGCACAAGTAGGGTGTGAGGTAAAAATCCCAGTAGGGTCTCACCAAGGATTACATAATATATTCCAATATTAAATTAACTAAATAAATTTATTTCAATTAAAAAAATAGGTTTGGAATTTAAAAAACATAATTAAAACAATTCATGATTTAAACTTAAAAGGATGGAAATATTTTAAGCAAAGGCTTTACCTTTCAAGAGATGGAATATTTATAAATCAATGGAAATTTTCAAAAATGGATTAAGTAAAAATTTTATAGAAAAATATTTATATAAATAATAAGGAATGAAAAATAGTTCAAAGTCATTATCATATGATTCAGATATAAATAATGAGAAATACAGTCATCTTCCAAGAGGTATGATAGTTCCAGGTTATGGGATCCCCACACACTTATATAATGAAAACAAAAATGTGTGCACAAGTCTCTCTAAAACTGGAGAAAAAAGACTAACCAACATCCCATTGGGGATAATATCTTCCAAAATATATTTATTTAGTGTTGTAAAACATTAATCCAGTGATAGGTCATTCTCATCCTACCGTGTTTGTCCCTAATAACACACTAACTACCTAGAATTACATGTTCTCAAACAACAATCAATGATGATAAATTTATTTTTAAGACTTATTAAAATAAAATTAAATAAAATTATCCCAATTCCATAAATTTAAAATTTTCATATAAAAATAAAAATGGGTTTTTAATCAAAACATGCCTTTTTCCAAGATAAAACATAAAGGTTTCTATCAAAACCATTTTAAGCCGTTTTCATCAAACAAAATTTAAAATCAATTTCATAAAATTAATTTACACAATTCTCCATCAAGAAAATTTCACAATTTAAATTCAATAATTTAAATTTCACCAATTTCCATCAATTTCTCAAACACACCCCAATTCAATGGAATTGGAGGGTTTTCAAATTTCATTGGAAAACTCAATTTCAAAAAACCCCAATTAACTATAATTGGGTTTTTAAATAAACCAATTTAAATTAGTTTCCTACATTTAAATTTTTATCCAAAAATTGAAATTAAATCAAGAAATTTTAGGGTTAGTTAAATTTTTCCATCATAACGGAACCACCCAGCTCTCTCACGGAAACACAAAGTCCACAACGAAACCTGCCAACAAGAATAAAGGCACAAAATATCTAGGAAATCAACCTAGAAAAAATATTCAACAAAATGGGGTATAGATCCATCAATCCTAATATGGTCTATCAAGATTCTATGGAATAAAAGAGAAATAAATGAATAGATAGGGAGAACACTTACCCAAAAAGTCACAATGTAATCACAACAATGATCAAATACTGAATAAAATGAACTGGAAGGGTTTGAGGGCTCCAAAGTCACTTGGGAATACCTCTAGGGTATAGATCAAGAAATTATAGAGAGGAGGAAATAATATTTTAATCTAATTTTACATTTTAAAAAACAAAGCTTTGGGTTTTACATGATGTGTAACCCAATTACACATCGTCTAATTGAAAAATTTCATAATCTCCGAAATCCCATAGATTCTTCATAAAAATGAATTATTATTATTTTATTATTTACATGATGTGTAACCTTATTACACGATGTGAAAATATCCATAAGGTTGTAGAAATGACCAGTTGAATATGAGAATCCAACAAATCTCTAAATTCACCATTATAGGTACCCTCCCAATTCATTCTCAACCCTAACTAGACAATGAAAAAGGATAAACATGAAGATGGTTCAAACATACCTGATAGATTGGTAATGGGATTCTACACTCATCGTTTTTTGGTTTATCATTTAGATATAATATATAGGGATATGAAGGAATTGTAATTTGGTAATCAGATATTCTTAGGCACAACTAACCCACATAAAGGAAAAATCAAAATTGCCTCAATTGGATTTTTTTTTGAATTTTGACTATTACAGTTGATTTGATTCTACTGTTGTATGATACACTTGAATTATGATGTTATAATTGATAATATTGTAGGTTATACTATTTTGAAACTTGATTATATGAGGGTATTCTATCTCATGCATCATTTTAGGCACTTATTAGGAATCACATGCCATGCATTATGGCATTCCATATAGGATGAATTGCTTATTTCTATGTTGTTGTGATAGGTTCTGTGATAGATTTACCTTATTTTGTAATTGAATATTTATAGATATTTGAGAAAAATGATTTGTACTTAGAGTGTTTACCATAACCTAAGAAGTGTTTTCATGATTAGGCTACACCAGACACCCTAACCGGCCAATTGTGGTATGTTGAGTCATGGGCCATTAGTCTCATGGACTGGAACATGTTATGGTATGGATTTAGAGGACACTATATTTCAGTTCATAAGGTTTATATTACCTTATGTATTGGAATTGATACACCATTTGGTTCACCCATTTAAATGAGAAATGTGAAATAAATTAAATTCAAATGGAAAATTGGAATGAAAAATAGAGAACTTGACCTAGACCTAAATTTTGAGTGGGAAAGAGATAGTGTCTATAATGAATTTTGAGACTATTTATTTTTACCATTCCTAGATTTAAGAGTAGGTTGAGTGATATGACTTTTTTATAGGAAGTCTTTGACCTATCCTATTCTTTGAGTTGCAAGATTTGATATTGCTGTTTCAAATGCATGTGTTTGGAATTATAGAGGCATGCCACCACGACAAACTCCAATCATACTCCAAGAGGGTGGAGACGAACACACAAAAAAGGTGGTGGGAAATGGGACACTAGTGGATCATACTTTAATGTCATTTTTGGTACCGGTTTTTGTTTCGAACATATGTGGAGAGGAACATTTCTTTGAGGGGTTTTATCGCTTCATGTAGACATTCCAATATAACAACCCTACTCTCTATTTCACATTAATACATGATTTATTACATAAGATTACACTTAATAAAAATTAGAAGGTCAATAAGTCTAGTGTATTTTGTAATTAGTCACATTACATAACAATTTAAAATATAAAAAAACATAATATTTATTAAAAACTTCAGTAACATGCTCTCACTTAAAACTGCATGGGATAACTTGGGGACATACATAAGAAATGGGTGAGCTAAGAAGACCAATAAGGGAATAAACATGGAATAACATGAAGATAATAATACATGATATTCAATAGTCATATCAAAATGAGTAATAATCATAAACTTTAACAATGAGACAGATATATCATGATAATTATAAAGGAAACATGGGAAATGTGTAAACAACTTAAAACACTACATCATAAACATAGGTCAAGGATAACTGCCAAGACATCATGATAGAAAAAGTTCCATAAAGTAATCAGGTTCACTCTATTCCCCAAAATTATGTATCATGAGACTAAAAATTACCCAGTATATTGGATTACTATATAATTCTGGGTTCACTCATCACTTTCATTTCATTATCATTCTTAAGTGTGCTACATAGATCATAAAACAAGGAATCATTTATCATCACATTTTATTCTAATATCATGGAGTGTGGAAAAAATACATGTAAGTACAAAGTCAAAGAGATATAGGTGTATAAATATTAAAAACCTTGATAGGAAATGGGTATGGTATTCACTTCACAATTATTTTGGCATGGAAAATCGTAGATAAATTTCGGCAGCATAAGGACGTCACTTAAAAGCTCATAAAATGGTTTGATGAGAGAGAAAGGGGTCTCTAATCACTTGAAAATAAAATGGGAAGTGATAGGGACATGGAAATACATGTCCCAACATTAGGGATTGGAAATAGAAGGCATAATATAATAAATAAAGCCAACGAGCTCATACCCAAGTGGTAAGGGTTCCTTCTTGGCATCCAAGAGACCCAGGTTCAACATCGGGTGGAGGCGAATTTTTAGGTTACTGTAGCAGATACTGTTCGTTACTGTAGCAGCCAGAACTATTCACCCGATTTAGGCCTTCGGGCCACCGGTTTGGGTCTACAGGTCTTAGGGCCTTTGGGTCATCAAAGGCCTTTGGTATACAGGGCCTTCGGGATACATAAGACCATGAAGTATCCCAGATCACACAAAGCAGGCCCCAGAAGAGGATCAGAGCAACAAGAGTAAGAATCACTAGAAGCAGAGCTAACCAGATTGGAAGAATGAGAGGGTATGGAAACCACCATCGGGACCAGGCACCATGCGGCTTTGTATGGGGAAATGATAGTCTATCAGTAAATCAAGGTGGGGATCTAGGTGATCAATGATGTAGAATCTGGGGAGGGGTAGTTCTAGTGGGTTGGGCCTACAGGCTATGTAATGGGCATGGTATGCCTCTAGGCCTTCGGGTCATGTATTGAGGGTCATGTTGGGCCTTGTGCCTTGGGACTATGGGTCATGTACGAGTTCCCCTTCAACCCTTAAAAGGGGGATTATCCATAATAAAAATTAAAAATGAAGGCCTTCGAGCCATTCGGGTAATAAAGAAACTTGAATAAAGGATAGAAGGTGAGAATTTCTTTCTTGAGTGTGTGACTCCAAATGCTTGGGAGGAGCTTCTTGAGAGATTGGGGGCCCCATTAGAGGACTATAGATATGGGAGGAAAGATTAATAATTTTATAAGAGGTTTTTTATTGAAGATAAATTGGATCTTGGGTGGGTTTATATTGTAAATGAGTGAGGATTTCATTATTATTTCTCAAACTTAGGTTTTGGAATCTATAATAAAATAAGAGAAACCACAAACATTCCCATAGTTTTTTCCCATGGTTTCTTCCAAATTGAAGTGGTTTACATTATTTTATAAGGTAAAGTGATTAACATTATAAAATAATACCATTTTCTATGTGGAAGTGAGTCATACTCTTAAGGAAATAATATTAAAACCTTAAAATATATTAATGGTTTGGGGGGATTCATAAAGGATTTATAAAATTAACCAAATAAAAATAAAATCAAATTATTTTAAAGTTAAAACATATATTTGGTCATGTATCCCATTTATAGTATTTTTTACATCCATTTTGGGTCATTATGATGTCATAATACACAATTTATATTTATACGGTATTTAATTTTTACCCAAAAATATGATTGTCTTAGAAAATTATGAAATATTCACTGTTGGATAATTTATATGATTTGATTAAAATAATAATATTCATTTTATCTAAATCATTTTCAAAATATGATAATTTTCACTTTTAAAATAAAATCAAAATTTATTAAGAAATGGTGTTTTTTTGACAATAACAGTTTTCAAACCATTATAAAAATTACATTTGAATTCATAAAAATTATTTGATAATTTATATTTAATAAAAATTATTTAATAATACTATTTTATTAAAATATTATTTATTTAAAAAATCCATTAATTCATCAAAACAAATTCCTTAATTGAATTTTAATTTTACTTAAAAATACTGTTTGTGTTTTATTATATCAAAATAAAAATAATTTATAAAGTAAAAATAATAGGATGAAAATATATTCATTATTCTATAGAAAATAATGTACATAATCATATTTATAGGGTCCTGATAAATATCCCTTTAATATAATAGAAAATGACCTAAGATTAAGGTGCACGACTATGAGATTTTCATGGGGTGGTTTGGTAAACATGGTTTGGTCTATGATCTCGATGAGCTTGAACTTCTCCCATAAATGGTTTTGATCATGCATAAGTTTTTAGATATTAGCTTGGGATTGGTAAAGGTAAAATCCCAGTGATTCTATCTCCCTCATAAGCTCTGATAAATGGGATTTATAGGGTACAATCCTACTAGTTGAGGCCATCACTTCCTTTGTTCGTGTCAATTAGATTTGTTAAAACCTATTATTTATACTAACCATGTGATCATTATTCAATGGATATATTATAAATGGTAATTAATCTTAATAGTCATTTAAATCCAATATTATATAATAAAACCAAATGATTTCATGTGTTTTATATAACCATATTACAAAATTATATAATTAAATCAAAAAGTGTAATTTTATTTATAACAGTTCAGGTTGTTACAATCTTCCCCCCTTAAGAAGTTTTTCCCTAAAAATTTTTATTTCCCACACTAAAACAGACTAGGGTAACTATATTTCTTCACCACCTCTGGTTCCCATGTCACTTCTTCAAACTTATGGTTTCTCCACAACACTTTGATTAGGTGCATTGTCTTATTTCATATAACTTTGTCTCTATGATCTAAGATCTTCACTGGGTACTCCTCATAGAAAATGGTACCAAATTTGGATTGAGTAAATGTGAGAGTTCTGGTATGTACTTTATCAAGAGGGATACATGAAATACATCATGTACTTGAGATAGGTAGGTGGGAGTGAAATTCGGTAGGCCACCACTCCGATGCGATCAAGGATCTCAAAGGGGCTGATATATCTTGGACTAAGTTTTACCTTCTTCCCAAATCTCATCACTTTATTCCATAGAGATATATAGAGGAATACCATGTCCCTAACATCAAACTCTAGGTATCATCAATAATTGTAAGCATAGATCTTATGTTGACTCTGAGTAGCCTTGATGTGCTGATGAATGGTCTTAAACTTTTCCACCATTTATGAGTCCATTTTAGAACCTAGTAGTTTTTTCCCTAACTTCATAAAAACATGTTGGTGTTATTCACCTCTTCCCATAAAGGGATTTATAGGTCATCATTTGGATTTTCTATTTGAAACTATTTTTTTAAGATAAATAAACCAAAGGAAGATGTTGGTCCCATCCTCCTTTGAAGTCAACTGAGCATGATCTCAACATGTCCTCAAGTTTCTAGACAGTATGCTCATATTGGCCATTATTTTGAGGGTGATAAGATATACTAAAGTTTAACTTAGTGTTTAGAGAATGATTCATACTTTTACAAAACTTGGAGGTGAATCTTAGATCTCGATCGGATACAATCGGTAGTGGTATTCCATATAGGATTACCAATTCTATGATGTATATCCATGTAAGATGATCTAGTGAGAAATTATCTTGAATCACAATGAAGTGTGTAGTATTTGTAAGATGATCCACCATAACCCATATAGAATTGTTTCCCCTAGATTTCTTTGGAAGTATAGTGACAAACTCCATGTTGATGTTTTCTCATTTCCATGTTGGTATGGTAATGGTTGCATCATCCCCTTGGATTTTTTCCTTTCCTCTTTCACTTGATGACAAACAAGACATATTGATGTATATTCTATGATCTCATTCTTAATATTGTCCCACAAATAGTTCTCCAAGAGATCTCAATACATATGTGTACTTCCTGGGTATATGGAGAAGGTTGAGATATGTGAATCATCCAACAACTCCTTATTTAACTGAGGATTCGATGGTACACATAGTATTGACCCAAATCTCATAAATCATTCTTCATTAACATTGAATTCCAAGGATTTAGCTTTCTTTATAGTTTACACTTTATTTAAAATACCCACATAATCTCTTTGAGCATCCTTTAACCTCTTTAGATGGGATGTTGAGAAATAATCTATGAAATTATTGATGATGTTCCTTATTTTATGATTCCCATTTCCATACTCTTTAAGTATAAGAATATGGGATCCTTCTCAATATTAATAAATTATATAATTTCTAGAGCCTTTCTACTTAGTTTGTCCGCCACTTTATTCGATTTACTAGGATGGTAGTGAATTGATTAGTCATAGTCCTTGATCTGCTCTAACCATCTTCATTGGTTCATATTCATCTCTTTATGTGTGAATATAGACTTGGGTTTTTGTGATCCATATATATTTAACAGTTCTCCCTGAAGAGATAATGTCGCCATATTTTAAAAGAAAATATAACTACAGTTAACTCTAGATCACGTGTTGGGTAGTTCTGTTCATGAACATTCAACTGCCTTGAAGCATAGGCCATGACTTTTTCATTCTACATTAACAAAGATCCCAATCCCTATTTCTAATAATCACTAAATACTATGAATAGATCTCCACTTGTTGGTAGTATGAGCACATGGGAAGTGATAAGCCTTCTTTTTAGCTCCTTGAATCTCTTTTGACATTCATCATTCTAAGAAAACTTGACTCCAATTCAATATATCTTGGTTACAGGGTTATAAAATCTTGATAAATTTCTCAAAAATCAATGATAGTACCCATATAATCCAAAGAAACTATGGATATTTATCACAGATGTTGGCCTCAACCATCCTTCAATTTATTCTATTTTTGAAGGGTACACTGATATCCCATTGTTTGTGATGATATGACCCAAGAACGAGACTTACTTCAACCAAAACTCAGATTTGTTGTACTTAAAATAAAGATTATTCTTTCATAAGGTCTTTAGCACAATCCCCATATTCTCCTCATTCTCCTCCTTGGTCTTGTAGAATGTTAGATTAAAATATATAAAGTCTACCACAAATTTTTTGAGGTAATCTCTAAAGACTCTATTCATTAAGTACATTAAGATTTCTGGATAATTAGTGGGTCTAAAAGGAATAACTATGAACTCATAGTGCTTGTACCTTGTATAAAAAGAAGTCTTGGGGATATCCTCCTTCTTCACACTAACATGGTAATATCCTAACTGTAGATCCACCTTGGAGAATTATTGTACTCCATGTATCTGATCAAATGAGTTATCAATCCATGGCATAGGGTAGTTATTATTTATTGTGATCTTGTTGAGCTCACAATAATCAATGGAAAGGCACATTGACCCATCCTTATTTATGACGAAGAGGACTGGTGCACCCCATGGTGATGCACTTGGGCGTATGAACCCTTTATCCATATTCTCCTGCAGCTGATTCTTCAACTCCTCAACAACCATTCTATACAGAGTCTTGGATAATGGAAACACTCCAAGTATAGGATCTATTGAAAATTCAATCTCTCATCTAGAAGGTAGACTGAGAAATTCTTCAGTAAACACATAAGCATATTCCTTTACAATAGGAATGTATTTAAGGACAATTCTTTCCTTAGAATCAATAATTTGAGCTGGATATGATTGCTCTTAGGGAAATAATATCCAAGCTTGAGATGTTGGTGCTATAGAAGATTTATCCTCCTCCTTACACTTGTATAGAATCATGGGTTGATTCATGATACAGAGATTGATTTCCTTCTCATGGAAATTTACGTTGGCTCTATATAGGAAAAGACAATCCATGCCCATAATGGCATTAAATTCCACAAAAGGGAGTATGAAAAAGCTTTCTGGGAAGTTAATCCCACAAATTGTGATAGGGAGGAGTAATATACTTGGTATGAAATAATTTACCCATTTTCCATTTTCACCGATAGCCCTAATTCCATGCCTTGTGGTGGTGTTTGAATAGTTCTATTAAAATTTCTTGATATAAAGGAATGTGTAGAACTAGAATAAAAAAGTATGTTCACTATTCTTGAATGAATAACTAGCGTACCTATCACCTACTCTTTATCGGGGTCCACATCAATAGTTGTGATGAAAAAATATCTCCATTGCTACCTTGGAGGTTCAAAACTAGAAATTGAAGTATTTGCGATGGGTCATTTGCAACGGGGTCCCTTCACAAATGACTCGTCACATAAAACAGTGTCACAAATAGGTTTTTTTGTAACAAACCGTTGTAAAAAAGACTATTTGTGATGAGTAGGGCTCTTATCACAAATATTCTATCCTATTTATTTAAAAAAACTCTTTTGTGACGGGTGTATGCACCAATCGCAAATAAGTATTTACGATGGGATGATCCACCCATGGAAAAAAACTTAAAAAATAAAAAAATAAAATAAAAAATAAAAAAATAAAAAATAAAAAATAAAAAATAAAAAATAAATAAAATTTAATAAATTAATAATAATAATAAAATAATAAAAAAATAATAAATTAATAAAAAATAATAAAAACAATAAAATTAATAAAAATATTATAAAAATAGTAAAATAATAAAAAAGAAAAAATAATAAAATAATAAAAAACACAATATCATCAACAATATAAAAATAATAATAAAAATAATAATAAAATAATAAAATAATAAAAAATAATAAAAAAAATAAAATATTAAAAAATAATAAAATAATAAAATAATAAAAAACACAATATTCATAACAATATTAAAAAATGCACTATATACAATTGTAAATATATATCAATTAATAAAAATATTATAGAAATTTTTTACATTCAAATGTTTATTAGAAAAATTACATAAATCATTAGGGGGTCATCTGGATGAGGTGCTGGAGAGAACTCCATCCCTAAATCAGGAGTCAGACGTCACATGTACTCCATCATATATTTGTGCTGCTGCTCCTGCCATCGATGCATCTCCTTCTATTTCTGATGCTTCTCTTGACGAGGCTCTTCCAGCTCCCTACGTATGGTCTCAATAAGATCACTCTAAGCTCACAGATGCTCCTCATACTGTGCAGTAGATAATGATGACTCACCACGAGCTCCTCTTAGTCTACACAACGACATTGAAACAATACTATAATAACTCTCAAGAATCAATCAAGAGATGATACGAATAGATAATATTTTCTTGAAGGCATATTGAGTCACCCGTATCCATGCTGTATCATCAAATCCTGTTATAATGGTGGTCTGATATTCAGTTTCAGCCTGACTCTCAACACTTGTCTGAGACATCACAACTTCATATGAATCATTCAAATACAAAATAAAATTAAAATAGTTAAAATATTATTTGAAATTAATTTTATAACTCAAAAAGAAATTATAACGACCACAATATGATGTTGGTGATCACCTCTAATCTCTCAAGGGATAGGATTGATGTACATCCTCCTATAAAGGGAAAAATCTATAATATCAAGATATTCAAATGCCTATATGAGTGATAGAACAAATATTTTCCAAAATTTTACGTTGAATTTCAATGTTTTTAATTTTATGAATATGTTATTTTATGGGAAATTCTATCATTTTTTGATTTTAGTGATATTTTGAGCTAAATAAAAAAACGACTTATTTTGAATTTTAACAATTTTAAATTATTTATGTATTTTCCCCATAAAATATTCTATAATTATTAAAATCGTGAATTTATTTATTTTTAGGATTCTATATATCCTGGTCTTCATTTCATTCTTCTATACTCAAAACTAAATCCACCATTTGGAAGCCCAAAACCAACTCACAAGTTGGGCATTCAAAACTGTTCATAGATATGAAGATTTTTGGTAGAGAGACCATACCTCTTGATTGTAAGGGAAAAATGATCTGAAATTTTGAGTGGATATGGGAAAGATATTTCCTAACAACTTTCATGAAAGAGGATATGCATGAATCAACTATTTTGAAGACCATTAATTCATGGGAACCCAGAGACATGGAATATGGAGAGTCTTTCTGGGAAGAATAAATTCTCAACATGAAATGGGCATAAATATATTACACATGGAAAAATATTGTGAAATTTTAATCGGAGACGTGTAAAATAGTTACGCACAAACTTCATGAAGGAGTCAACATGTGAATCAGTTATTAAATAGGTCAAACATTCAGAAACTTTCAAGGATAAATTCTGGACTATAAAAATAGAAGAGCTCCTCCTTTCCAAATCATTCCAATCCATCCCATTCCATCAGGTAGAAAGCATCTAAGAGGAGAACAAAAAATTATTCTTCCTCCTTGTTATTAATTCATATTTATTTCTTCCATGTTTTTATTTCAAATTCGATGACCCCTTCTTGCATGGAGGGGTAGAATCCTTAATGATTGGGTGAAGGGAAGGGGGATCCAATTCTGTGATGTTTGAGTTTCTAAAGTTTATATTCAAAGGAATTATTTACTTTTAAATTAATAGTTTTAAATTTAATTTATTTTTGAATTTAAATTAAATATGACTATATTTGAATTTATTCTTAAATACTAAATTGATTTCATTTAAATATTATTATACCCTTACATAATTTATTTAGTTTTTACACCAATAAGTTAAATTTCAATGAAAACCAGGTAGGGGAGTGGTTTAGTGATTACTAAAACACATGAAAAAATTAAGCCAGAATTAATTTAATTATTTAGGGAAAATAAATACTAGATTTGGTATTTCTTGAGTAATTAAAAGTATTCCATTAAAATTTATACACTCTGATATATAATTTTTTTAAGAAAGTGAGGGGTGAACCACTTTTACTGAACAAAGAAAGGCTCCTTTTGAAGACATGGAAAAAGAGGAACCCATTACAAGAACGAAATAAGAACAAGAAGAAAACCAAAGGGAACAAGGCCTTACATGGACCCAAAGGCCAAAAAGAAACAAACATCAGAATATGAACCAACCAAGAGTCTTTTACCCCCTGTCAGAACCTACAATAGAAAAATCAGTCAAGGATGATGCGTCGCCCCCTTTCCAAGTAATGTATCATGCTTTAAACACAAACAAGTAAATACACTCCTCCATCCAACATCAAAATGAAGGAAGAGGACTAGATGATAGATGCTAGCACACCAATCTCTCAAAAGAGGCACCCAACCGACAATGCAAGCGATGAAATCATTACATTTTCAACCTGATGTAGTGTAGAACTAGACAAAGAACACCATGTGAAAACCAAAAGAGAACCCATACGTCCATATGAGGACTTAGAGGAGCAATTCAAGTGAAAGGAATTCCCTTTTTTACTTGAGGGAGTAGCTAAGAAGTGGTTGTTTACCTTACACCCTAGATAAATCCAAGACCTGGATGATCTCTAACAATGTTTCATCAAAATGTTCTTCCCAACCTCTCAGAGCATAGAAATTATGAATAAGATATATTCCATTCAAAATGATACTGTTGAGACTCTTTACAAATACTGGGAACAATTCAAGAATCTCAGTCCAAGTTTCCCACATCAAATAGTATAGGAGCACCACTTCCTAGCCTTCTTCTACCAAGGATTTCTGTACAATGATAGAAACCTATTGTATGTATCCTCTAGAGGATATTTGATTGAAAAATCACCCATATAATCCTATAAACTCATTGGGAAGACAACTCAAAATCCACTACAATTTAGAACAAGAGGAACTAGTACAAGAGGTATACATGAGGTAAGGATTTATGACTCATCACCTCTCCTTATAACGCAAGTTTTAGAATTAACATGCCTTGTGAGAAAAATAGATATTAGGAAAGTAAATGATTAACCATCTCCACATTAGGTATATGGATTATGTTTATCACCAAATCATTAAACTGATTAATGTGCTAAGATATAGGGTACTGAAAGTTGTGGAGTTGCATTTCAATAAAGAAAATTTCCACAGAATCAAATATGGAGAGAAGGGAAAGCCCAATATAGATTTATATGTCAATAAATCCAAGTTAGGACACCTTTTTAGAAAAAATATTAGAACCTGACACCATTATAATAATCTTATAAGCATCCCTTCTAGAAATAATAAAATTTTAAACCACCACCTTTCCAATAAAAAAATTATTAACAACCCCCAAAAAGTTCTCAAGAAATAAATATTGATGATATGAAGAATATAGTGAAAAATCTGGACAGTAAATTTGATATACTTATGGAAATTCTAACCAAGAATCAAGGAAAAATACTACTACAAACTATCCCTAATATAAAGGAGAATGTAAGTGAAATCATGACTCGAAGTGGAAATGATCTTCCACCACCTAAGCCAAGTAAGTTAGATGATTCCAAGAAACCCGAAGAAAGTCATCCACACTAAAAAGAAGACACAAAACAAAGTGCAAAGGCAAAAAAGGGATAAAAGAGAAAAAAGGTACCATTTCCTTATACATTGACTTAATAATTAAAGGTTGAAAAAAAAATAAATTCAAAAATAGATCAAGGAAACCTTCTGGAACACTGAGTAGTGAGGTTGTGTCAAAAGGTCATGGTTTAGGCCAGATCTATTCTATATAGCCTACCCCCGAGGAGCAGGGCCTCAAACCATCTACTGTGAGAGGTACAATATTGGTATCCTCAACTCTTGTATATTCTATTTTTCACATAGGTGCATCAGATAATTTTATATCTGTACCTGTTGTGGAGAGCATTGAGCTCATGGTTTAGTTTTATGAGGGCGTCATGATGCTTGATACTCTGTTGGGGATCAGAATGGAGGATGTGCATCTATACATGGAGTGACCCCTTGATATTGGTGGGTGTCAATTCTTTTGGAAACTTTTTTTACTCAAGATGACTATTTTTGAAATCTTATTCAGAATGGAATGGATAATGTCTTATTGAGCCTTCATTGAATAATATTTCCATATGGTGACTTTCATGTCACCACAGGGAGAAATTTATACTCACAAGGGTGAATGAGATTTCCAGGCGAACCAAGATGGACTAGAGCATCATGGGATGAGTAGGATGATAGACCGTATTGTTAGTTTACATCTAGATGATCAGGGAGAGCATAAATAAGACTTTCCTCTAGTACTTGACCATTTCAAGGATTTTTTTCCCGATGACATTTTAGGTTTACCTCTTGAGAGAGAGTTTGATTTATCCATAGATATAGTTCCAAGAGCCATACTGGTATCCATTCCTCATTATATAATGGCTACGATGGAGTTGTAAGATCTCAATAGGTAGCTAGAGAATTTGGAGGAAATATATTTTATTCAACCCATTACTTCTCCATGGGGTTCGCTGGTCCTTTTTGAGGAAAAGGTGGATGGTACTCTTAGGATATACATATATTTCTGAAAATTCAACTAGATTATGATTAAGAATCAGTATCCATTACCACATATAGATGAAATATTTGATCATGTTTGAGGAGTTTGAATGTTCTGAAAAATTTATTTGAGGTAAGGATATCATTAGGTGCGTGTTTGACCTACACACATACCTCATATAACTTTTCGTAGCTGGTATGGTCTATATGAGTATTTGGTTATACCGTTCAGTCTCATGAACATGCCAACAGTTTTCATGGTGCTGATGAACCAAATTTTCCATCCTTATTTGGATTCCTTTGTGGTGGTTTTTGTGGATGATATTTTAGAGAATTATCACAATCTATATGACCATGCCAAACATCTTGATATTTTTTAGATACATTGAGAGAGAATAATTTATTTTATAATATCAAAATGTGGCACTTCTAGATGAATCAAATTCACTTCCTCTACCATATTGTCTGAGATACAGGAGTACCAGTTGACCTAGAGAAAGTGAGAGCTGTAGTTTCCTAGGAGAATCCCAAGAATCTCTTTAACATATGAACTTTCTTGGGGATATCGATATATTATAGGAATTTGATATAGGAATTATCACACATAGAAGGGCCATTTATGGGATTGACTAAGAAAGGTGTGAATTTTGTCTTGTCAGATACCAGTGAGACATCCTTTCAGGATCTGAAAGAAAGATTGACTTCAACACTGGTCTTGATACTACCAGAGTAGGGCAGGAGCTACACAATGTATTACGACACATCATATATTGGTCTTTGATAAATATCAATGAAAAGAGATAGAGTCATGGTGTGCGGGTCTCGATAGTTGAGGCCACATGAGAGGAACTAACCAACACACGATCTTGAGTTAGATACAGTTGTTCATGCCTTGTATAGTTGGAGGTACTATTTACTGGGAGAGTGTTTTTTGGTGTACATAGACCACAAAATCCCTAGGTATATATTTACATAGTGTGATCTAAATCTGAGGTAGTGAAGGTGGGTTGAGTACCTACAGTCTTTTGAATTTGATCTTGCCTACACACCTAGGAAGGTAAATGCTGTGGACGATGCACTAAGTAGGAGGATTTAGATACATATAGTGCAGTAGTCCAGTAGTGAGTGTAATCTTATGAATTTTTTCTCTGAGATGCACTTGGAGGTGTAGTAAAGTCATGGAAAAAATTATCTTTCATCCTTATCTGTGACCTCTAACATATTGGATAGAGTGAGGATGAGGCAGTTATTGGATTCAGATAGCATAGTCTATTAGAGAGTGTGGAAGGTGAAGAACCAAATACTAGTTGGACTATAGGTGAGGATGAGATCATGGATATCAATGGTAATTTTTGGGTTCTAGTGGACATACATGAAGAACTGATGAGGGAATTTCATGCCTTGGTTTGGGAAGTGCATCCCAGTATCACCAAGATGTATCGTGAATTACATCATCAGCACTGGTGTACAAGTATAAAGTAAGAGGTAGCTAATTTTTTGTGAAGTGTTACACCTATCAGTAGGTGAAGGAAAAAAAATAAATGACCAGTCATACTTTTATAGTAGTTTGATATTCCTAAGTGGATATGAGATAATATCGCAATAGATTTCCTGATTGGTTTTCCGAGGTCACCACAAGGTAGTGATTCTATGTGGGTTGTTGTTGATAAGCTCACGAAGGTTTCCCATTACTTTATAATAATGGATATCTTTAGTGTAGATGGTATTGAGAGTTTACATATATGTGAGATAGTACACCTTCATGGGGTCCTGTGCACTATCATTTTAGATAGGGATGCTTGATTTACATCTCATTTTTGGTAGAGTTTGCAGAGGGAACTAGGTATAAAAGTGCTTCTGAGTACATAATACCACCCTCAGACTGATGTCCAGTCAGAACGTACAATATAGGTGCTTAAGGAAATGTTTTATGCATGTGTCCAAGATTTTATGGGCTCTTGGGAGAGTCATATACCACTGATTTATTTTTCCTACAATAACAGTTATCATGCGGCTATACAGATGGCACATTATGAGGTTTTGTATGGTAGGCCATGTTTATTTCCCCTGTGCAGGTTAGAGGTAGGAGAGGAAGCTTTATTGGGACCATGTCTCACGCAGGAGACTTCTAAGAAGGTCCAATTGATTCAGAAGCTGATGGATATGGCATAGTCTCAAAAAAAAATATATATTCTAATCACCATATATGACCTATATAACTTGAGGTTAGGGATCATGTCTTTTATATGTTTCACTAAGGCTAGGACACAGAAGGATTAGAATATAGGTCGAGCTTTCACTGTGATATGTTGGGCTGTTCTAGATTCTGGAGAGAGTCAGGATGGTATCCTATTAGTTACAGTTACCTCATAGGTACTGAGCCATGCATAACATCTTCCATGTATCTCAACTTCACCATTATCATTCGGAACCATCTCATGCTTTTTAGCCTAAGTAAGTTGAGTTAAAGGTAGATGTGTCTTATAATGATCATATGATTCATGTCATTTACAGGAGCATAAAGGTTCTTTGAGGATAGTCAGTTCCTCTAATACGGGTGCTATGGTAGGATGACCATTTACAGGATGAGACTTGGGAGTGAGATGCTGATGTATGTGCTTATTGGCCAAATTTATTATCATAAACATCTTTACCACCAAGGAGAGGGAAATTTAGGGATGAATTTCTTTAAGGGGAGAAGATCATAAGATCCTGAGTTTTTTAATGAGGTTAGGATCATTTGTTTTTAGTTTAAATGCCTAAATAAATCCTAATGTGAATACCCTTTAAGGTTATGGGGGGTATTGGGGGTGTCTGGGGCTTGTTCGGAGCTTGGATCCTGGAGCCTAACTTTTTAGAGAGAAAGAGATGGCTGAACGGTGATTAGAAACTATACAGGGCATGCCAGATGGTTAATTCTAACCATGAATGCCTAGATAGAGAGTAGGAGGAGCCTGAATGGTTTGAAAAACCGTGTGATTTGAGGTTCACACCTGTACGAAAACATTGTAGTTTTGACAATAATTTGAGACATGGTTTGTGCATGATTTGGAAAATTGTGCGCACTAACCATGCGATGTGCCCCTTCATATAGTAGTAAGTTCACAATTGGCACATGGTTTTGAAACCATGTAGCCAAACCATGAAAACCACAATTTCAGGTTAATTTAAAAATTTTCCTCTAATTAACCCTTTATTTCAAACCTATTTTTACTCTCCTCCTATATTGGATAATAGTTAGTTGGGATCTCCTCTTGATTCCATTTTGGGAGATATTGATCCCTCTTCTCCATCCGATCTCAGAATCCAGTGCTGTTGGTCTCATTAGATTCATGCTGGCGAGTACTCGATTCATCTTGACCCATTCTCCATTATTCTTAGTATTAGATGTGCTATTTAGGTGCAATATAATTTTCCATATTTTTATGGTTTTATTCCGTTCTTTGTTTTTCTTCCAATTTGAGTCAAATCAGGAGTTGATGCTGGATGAGCACTCTACTAAGGACCTAAAGTAGGTGGTCTATATTTTTCCCATTGAGTTTGATTGTTTATTAAGATACTTTACATTTTACTACCTACCATACTTTTTGAAACAACCCTAAAATTGAATTGGTTGTTTGAATTAAAAAAATGGGACTTATTAAGGATTACATTAGTTCCCTTAGGACGAGTTAGTGGTTGTAACCCCAACTAAGGCCACCCATAGGGTGTGCCATGTAAATGACTATGCCTTTTCTTAATGTTGAACCACCAAATGGGTGTAATTTTGAGATTTCCAAGCTAGGAGAATCCATAATGAATAAATTGAATTGAATTTCTTAATTATGAGATGGTTTGCCTCCTTTTAATGTTGATTCCCTTATTTAAATGGTTTATATGGAGTTTTATGTACTTAAATTTCTTATTTAAAAATTGTGTAAATGAGTGGGTAAACTCATGAAATGTGATAATATGTGAATTGTTTTATGAGTGGGTATACTTATGGAACATGAATGTGAATTGATAAATAGAACGAATGATGAATGATTCAATTAGAATCCTTGGATGTTTTTCCTTAGATCTTGAATGTAGTAGTGGATGTCTTGGATAGGGATTTCTCCATGGGTCTTGATTCCATGGGGTTCCTTGGGAATTTCCACCCCATGGGCCCAGTTTTTCTTGGTATCACAATGGACATGGTTCGTAGAAATGATCCTTAGACCCCAACTCAAGCCCACAGAGTTTCAATTAAGATGATTTTGGGAATCTATGAGGATTCCTTAGTCTTCTATACCTTTGATTCAGCCCTTCGTGGTTTGACACTATGATTATACATCATGACCATAGTGAATTTTGATATGATTTGTTGAAAAGACTAACCGCAATTGTTTTGACACTTCTGGTTATAAGGAAGGACTGTGATTGATCATACATAGGTTGTATGAGAAGGTCATGGTTGACTTGATATGTATGGATATACGGTGGGGTCGTATTAGTTACATCTTCTTGTTTGTAGATGTCTTGTTATAGGAGCATGGAAATATTTTGCAGGGAACCTTGAAGGGATATATAACATCAAATGACTTGTAGTATATATATTCCATGGGTTCCTTACGATTTATTAATGCTTAATTATGATATGTATTTCACACTGCATAGCTTATACTACATGGCCTGGATTGTTATAGATCTTTTGGTGGTTACCTACAGGGATTGTATTATAAACTTTGTTTAGGCTGTCGTTGGATAATCAGAAAGAATATTTGGATGTAGGTATGGACAAAAGAAATCACCCATAGTTTGATGCTTGATTTTGTATCATGCTTAGGAGCAGTGGAGCATGGGACCATGCCAAGGCTCGTGATGCTATCAAGAGATAATGATTCTTGGTCTTTTTGTAATTTTGTTACATATATTGTATTATAATGCCATGTAAACATTGTTTTGGATATTTTTGTAGAAACATGGTATGTTGCATCATCTTTTGTATATGAGATCTATTTTGTAATTTTTTATATATTGCTTTCTTGGTTATTTATCTGCTGTCTGTTTATTGTATTTGATTATTCTATTGAATATTATTGTTATTCCACTATGTTATACTCTATAAATGAGGGAATAATATCCCCATGTACATACCCTAGGCCCTCACTGTTAGTCAGAAGCCTTTAGCATTTAGGGAGATGTTCTTGAGGCCATGTGGCCAATAGGGCTTGGGAAACTGTTGAGTGGCATTCGGGTTGGGAACGTTACAATGAGCATGCTGTATGATGGTTTCAAAAACTTGTTTATAACCATTTGGTGTTGTGGGGGTACGATCCTACTGCTGATAAGCTGCTAGAGTATGCCAATGAGTTTTCTCATTATTTATTATAATGTGATCCTTTCCCAAGGCATGTGTCATTCTTACTTGGTAAACCTTGGCCATGATAGGAGTATGAGACCAATCTCGAGCCTTTGGAATATAACGCTGGCCTATCTCAAAAATCATTCATGATGGGAATTTGTGACGGATTATTCAATCCATCGCAAATGCCCTTTGAGTCGATAGTATGTGCGATGGGAATTAAATTTCTTCACAAACAATTTTCAATGAAAAAATTATTTGTGACAAAATTAATTTTGTCACAAAAAGTATCAGGATTTAGTAGGCTACACCACTCCTTTCTTCTTCCTCCTTTCTTCTTCTTCCTTCATTCCCTCTCCTGAAGGCAACAAAACCCTACTAACTTCCCCACTCCGTGCAGCTCTAGAAATCCCCATTCCTTCATATTTTTGGGTGATTTCACACCAAAACTCCATGGTATGGACTCTGCTTTTGTCCTTCATCATTTTTTTCATATTTTAATTAGATTGATAAATTGAAAAAACACAGGCTTAAATTTTTACCCAATTTTGAGGATTTATTTGAAATGTAGGGTTAGTCTGAATTTATTATTGAAGATTTTAGTATTTTGATTACTCACAAATTGTTTTAATTTTATTTATAGTATTTTTCACAATGTTTGATCTTTAAACTATATAGATCTTTTTTGGTGTTTAGGGTTGTTGAAACATTATTATTTTATATTATTTGAAGTATGATTATTATTAAAATATGCTAGAAGTTTGTATTTGTCTGTAAATATACTGGTTTCTTCAACACTTAGATTTATTTTAATTTTCTTCATGTTTTAGGGTTGCTAGAAATTAATTATAATTTTATTCGTTCTTTGTTGCGTATTGTTTTTTTGGTTTTATTATTCCTTTCATTTGTTTCCTAGTTTCAAATTTTTTATTGCGTGTGTGTGTATGTATGTCTAAATATTTGTTATGTTATTTTTTTTGCACGCACACATAATAATAATATTTGCGCCCACATAATATTTTGATTATAATTATATTTGCGTGCGCATAATATTTGTTTACAAAAATATTTGTCTATAATAATATTTTTTTTATAATATTTTTTTGGCGCAAGTGCATGTATGTATGTATGTCTAAATATTTGTATGCATAAATATAATTGATTGATTTTTAGTAATGATGATAAAATTAATTTATAGAAATAATTTTAATAAAACCTTATTTATAATATTTTTTTTATAAAAAATGTTAAAAGATTGTATAATTGAAAAACAATGACATTTTATAATATGTAATATTTAGTAAAAACTTATTTAATAATAATTTGGATATTTTTTTTGTAATAGTTAGTAAAAAAATACAAGAAATATAAAGAATTATTATAAATTCATAAAAAATAATAATTATTAAAAATGTAGTATTAATTTAAATAATTAGTAAAAATCAATAAATAATTTATAATATGTAATAATTAATGAGTCTTTATTATTAATAAACTATAAACATTAGTTATAATTATAAAATTATAATAAATTTAAAAAAAATTATAATAAAATATAACCACGTTTAGAAATTCATAATAATTCATATAAAATGCTGTATTAATTAAAATGATTAGAATTAATATTTCTTATAAATATTGTAAAAACACCTGACTCACACAACTATTATAATACATATAGGGTAAAAATTATTAACTCAAAAATTATTAATTCTAAATAATTATCAATTAAAATTAATTATTAATTCAAAAACATGAACTCAATTTTATTTATAAATTATTTATATAAATTATAAATTCAAGGTAATCAAATTATATATATACATATATGTATTTGTTTATATAAATTTTATATTTTTATATTTATTTAAAAATTAGTTAGAATATATTTGATGTATTTGTAATAATTAAGAAATTGTGATACATATATAGTAATTTTTAAAACTATAATAATAATTTAAATAAATTAATAATAATCATTACATAATTTATAATAATTTAGATAATTTATCAAATTGTAATAATATCAATCATTATATAATAAAAGTGTAATAATAGAATTGCAAAAATAATTTAAGAAATCCTAATTTATATATATATGTATATAATCATTACATAATTTATAATAATTTAAAGAATGAATAATAATCAT
This sequence comes from Viscum album, assembly GCA_963277665.1. Lineage (NCBI taxonomy): Eukaryota > Viridiplantae > Streptophyta > Magnoliopsida > Santalales > Viscaceae > Viscum > Viscum album. Next base: position 1,063,705,310 of record OY728134.1, on the reverse strand, counting down.
TATATAATAATAATTAAATAATTTATAATAATTAATAATAATTAATAATAATCATTACATGATTTATAATAATAATAATTACATAATTAATAATATTCATTACATAATTTATAATTAATTATGATATATATAGTAATTATTAATTAATTAATAATAATTTCATATAAATGTTTAATTAATTAAAATAATCTGTATTAATAATCTGTATTAATATTGTAATATATATTTATATATAAAAATAAATAATTATATAAATAATATTAATAAAATATTAAAAATGATACCCCCACATGCGATGTAACGAAACAGTCGATGCTAATAAATGTTACGTCGTGCCGAGGGTAAATCCCACATCCCAAACCCAACAGTGATATCTTATTTATCATACGATACATAGTCTGAAATATATACTGGATTTTTATAATAATTTATAATACAAATATTAAATGATTTACCCTCATCTACAATATAACTACCCGATGCTCACAAATCTAATGTCATGTCTAGGATAAAACCCATATCCCAGACCTAGTGGTGATCTCCAATTTATCATATGCAACAAAATTCAAGAGATACTCTATTATTTTCAAAAAATAGCTTGTGTCTTATATAATATATATAATATTTTTATTTTTTCTACATCGAGCCTCTACAGGCCCCGCAAACAAGTGCTAACCGAGTGCCTCACTCCGATCATATTTCAAATAATATTTCAAGATGGTAAAATATAATAATAATTTGAAACTAGTCAAAATGATCAAGAATAATTATTCTTATTCTTATTATTTTTTAGATAAATATGGACTCGGGAAGTAGATAGTAGTATCTATTATGTGATCATGAGTGGATAAATAATTGCAAAAATCCAAACAAATCTAGTTTGAACCCCATCTACATTGAAGGTGTTTATGCCTTTATCATTTGCATTGTCAAATTCATGTTTTGTTTCTGAAGGAACAATTAAATGTCCATGTCAGAAATGTGGTCTTAAGACATTGGAAACAATTGAAAATGTTGGAATTCATCTATTGCATTACGGTTTTCAAAAAAATTGTATTCCTTGGTATCAAAATGTTGAAAATAGTTCAGTAGAAAATACAAATTTTTTGGTTCTAGATCCATCATTTCAAAATTTAATAAATGAGGCAGCTGGTCCATCTATTCCTGAAACAACAACTCAGAATGACATTTCAAATCCTAAATCCAAACCTTCTAAGTTTTACAATTTGATGCAATCTGCTGAGGAGACCTTATATACGGGAAGCCATATGAGAAAAATTGAAGCTATTACAAAATTTTCGTCTATTAAATCAGATTTTGGAATTTATAATAGTTGTTTAGGTTGGATTTTATATTTGGTTATATCATTGTTTCTTGATGTAAATACATTACCTAAAAGTTTCTATAAAAGTAAAAGGTTGGTTCATAATTTGGATCTAAGTTATCAAAAGATCCATGCATGTTCAAATGAATACATCTTATATTACAGTGAATATAAATCTTTGGTTAATTTTCCAACATGGGGAGAATCTAGGTATAAAAAGTCAAAATAAGGAAAGTCTAGAGTTCCCAGGAAAAAGTTGAGATATTTTCCAATTAAACCTCATTTACAACGTTTATTTTTGTCTCGCAGCACAACTAGATTTATGACATCACATAAATCAAATATTTCCATCACAAAAATCTTAAATCATCCATGTGATGGTGACTCATGGAAACATTTTGATCAGACACATCCTTATTTTGATGCAAAACCTCATAACATATGGCTGGGACTTTCTCCTGAAGGTTTTTGTTAATTTGGTGCTTAAGACAGTCAATATTCTTGTTGGCCTATTTTCATTACTCCTTACAACTTTCCTACTTAGATGTTGATGAAGGAACTATATATATTTGAAACTATTAATTATATGAGATCTAAAGAATAATATTGATGTTTATTTGAAACCGCTAATTGATGAATTAATTTCATTATGGAACAATGGTGTGACTACATTTGAAATAATTATAGACCAGAATTTTATATTGAAGGTTGCATTAATATGGATGATTAGCGATTTTCTAGCGTATGGTATGTTATCTGGATAGAGAAAACATGGTTTAAAATCATTTCTATACTACATGGCTGAGAACAAAGCATTTATGATTTTTAATGGGAGAAAGGTTAGTTATTTTGATTTTCATTAGATATTTCTTCCTATGGACCACCTTTTTCAATGAAATATAATTATTTTTAAAAAGTGTCAAATTGAAACAGACGAAACTCTAGAAATTCTATCAGGTAATCAAGTAAAATATATTGTGTCTTCATTACCTCATGTTACTTTTGGACCAACCATAAATGATCAAAAGATAAATGGTTTTTGGAGAGATAATAATTGGATAAAGAGGAGTATTTTTTGGGACCATCCATATTATTATGGTTTGTTGGTTCTTCACATGTTAATTGTATTGAATATTGAGAAGAATGTTTTTGATAACATGTTTTATACCATGTTAGACACACTTGGTAATACCAAAGATAATGTAAAATCACGGTTAAATCTTGCACATATTTTCAGATGTCTTAAACTTGAATTCTTTTAAGATGAAAGATCAAAAAAATTAATGAATCCAAAAGTAACATACTCACTTAGTAAAGAAAACCATTTATTATTCTGTCAATGGATTATATATTTGAGGTTACAAGATGGTTATGCTTTTAATTTGCCTCGTTGCATCAGAAATGGGCATATTACTAGGTTAAAAAGTCCTGATTGTCATGTCATAATTGAAAGATCACTACCTATTGGTCTTAGAGGGCTGTTGAATTCTTCAATCTGTCACATGTTTAACGAAATATCATTTTTCCGAGATATTTTTGTGGAAACATTGGATTATAATGCATTGAATTCCTTAGAAAATGATGTTGTTTTAATTTTATATAAATTGTAGAAAATATTCCCACTGAGTTTTTTTTGATTCCATGGAACATTTAATAGTGAATTTTACATATGAAGCTAAATGTGGAGGGGCGGTACAATTCCAGTGGATGTATCTATCTGAGATATGTATAAAGAAATTAAAGAATAAAGTATGTAAAAAATAATCAGTTGAAGGGTCGATTGTAGAAAAATACTTGTAGGAGGAAATTTAATATTTACTCTCTTATTATTTTCATTCGGAATATCCTTCAAAACATAATCAGATTGGTAGTAATAAGAAAATTATTGATGGTGTCACAAACAATTAGTTGTCAATTTTTAATTATCCTGATCTTGGGTTTGGCGGTTATCGTGTGTGATGACCTATAGATGAATAACTGCACAGAGATCATACTTATATTATGTTGAATTGTTAAAAATGACATGATTTGTGTAGTAAGTACTACTTTTTTATTATTTCATTAAATATTTATAAAAGATATATTTATTTACATTAACTATTTTTAGACTATATGATGACCATACTAAAAATCAATTTATACAAATTATAGCTACTTCCCTTGAGGAACATTGGAAAAAAAACTTTGCATATTGGTTTCAAATACTAGTAAGTAAAGTTTTTTTCAATGGAATAATAATTCAATTTTCAATGATTTTTATTATTAATATTTTTTATAGTTTACAAGTAACACAACATGAAAATAAAATTCATAGTGGATTATGTGTGCTCAAAAACCCTCCATCAAAATTGGTAAAATCTTATAATGGGTATGTGGTTAATGGATTTTGATTCCATACATGCATATATGGTGACTCAAAGAAATCAATTAATAGTGGTGTTCGTTTGAAAGGTTACCATCATAAGGAAAGTGAAGTTGAATTTTATGGTATTCTAGATGAAATAATTGAGTTATGTTATCTGGGACCAAATTATATTAATTTTTTTAAATGTCATTGGTTTGATACTGATCAGGGGTTGCGAGTTAATCCAAAACATGGAGCCGTTGACATTAAATATAACAATATTCTTACTTTAAATGAACCATTTATGTTGTCACATCTAGCGAATAAAGTTTATTATGCAAATTAATGTGATGTTTCAAGAGATTTTAAGGACTGGTGGAGTGTGATAAAAATGAAATCACATGAAAATAAGTTTATTGAAAATGAAAATTTTTCTATGGAAGTGAAACATATTTAAATTTTACAAGAAGCATCCCAAAATATATCTATTACCCATTGAGATATAAATATCGATGATGAAACCCCTTAGTTAAGGGTCGATGATATAGATAATGTTGATGACGTAATAAGGGATGATGAAACTGAAAGTCATATAGAAGTTGACAATGATGAAGATGAGGATAAAGACATTGATGCCGATTAAAATGGTGATGAAGATGAAAATCGATGTATTATATTCAGGACTATAGTTATAGGTAATTATCATATTCTAATATTTATTAATTTTTTAAATTTCATATTTTTATTAACAATCCATTATAGGTAACATTATTTTATTCTGACATTCATTAGTTTTTATATTTCATGTCTGTTTTAACATTAGTTATAGATAATTATCATATTATGATATTTATTAGTTTTTTAAATTTCATATTTTTATTAACAATCTATTATAGGCAACATTATTTTATTCTGAAATTCATTAGTTTTTTATATTTTAAATCTATTTTAATAATATCTTATTAGTGAGAATATTTGTTTTAGATGGCTGGAGATGATCCTCATGATTATTTATTACATTATCTCACTAATTCCAGACTTCCTAATGATTATCCTGATTTAACTGCTCCTCCTCAGGCTGGTGCACCTACTAAGAGGGGGCACAGTCTTGCTTAATTACTGATTCCAGATCCTATTTTACAGAGAAAACCATATATTGATTTTTATCTGTGTTCATAGAGGTATATTTAATTTTTTAATAATAAATTTATTTTATATTAAATAAGTGTATTAATTTTGATAATAATTTTATGATTATATATTTGTTTTAACTTGCACATTTTTTTTTGCATTTAACAATTGGCCAAGCTGGTGAGATTCTAAGAAATTATTTTTCTGAGCCATGGGTGTCATGAGACCCAGTACCAATCACCGTACATGACCATATGTTCAACCATTTAATTGTATGTTATTAAATAATATATAATTTTCTAAAATTTATTTAATTACTAACATATTTTTTTAATTGTCTTGAAAAATTTATTTTCTCCAATTTCTGATAGTCAGAGAGGTCTTATCCGAAAGACATGGGATACTTGTTTACAAGAGTTCTTTCATCAGTTTCTACACAACATCAGAAATCAAGCTATAGATAATGCTTGTGATACCATATTAAATTAGTATTGCGTCTCCCATCCTCTCGACTACATATCAACTCAGGTATGGGATGGGTTGTGACTATTCTTGTTGGGAGATACTTTTTAGAGGATATTAGCAGTTGGACGTCAGATCCGGGGGAGGAAAGAGGTCACCCATAGGGCCGAGAGTCGTACATTGGGCATACATCGATGACATATGGTATGTGATATTATTTATTAATGTATATTTATTTTAACTATAACATGTTTTTATATTATACAGGCTACTACTAACCCATATATTAAGGAGTTTGAAGTTTATAAGAAGATGTATTATGATCCTCTTATAAGAGAATTTATAGGCGAACAATAGCACCGTATTATGGTGAGTGATTTTGTTGAAAAATTTAATCAATATTAATTTTATTTTTATTATAATTTGTAATTATATTTAAAGGAAACATATGATGCTACGGATTCTCATTCACAAGAGATTCATGTTGAGGCCTAAAAAGATGTCATTTCTAATTTGGGTTTCGATGAGGGGGATTGGATTCATGTGACTTCGTAGGGTGTCGAGAAAAGCCGAGTGAGTGGTAGTTATTTAATGACACATATGAGTTATTATGGTACTTATGCAATGAAAGCAGTGAGCATGAAGGGAGATCATGAAGAGACATCATTGACACCATCTGAACATTATGAGGAGAGGTTGAGAGCTCAGGATGAGATGATACAATAGATGCAGAAGCAGAGGGAGGAGGAGCTTGAGCAGTAGTGTCTGAGAGATGAGGAGATGATTGAGTATATGCAGATAATTTCATGTAGTGTTGGTATGGAGTTTCCTCCCCCTAGTTTATTGAGCTATCCTACTCCACCTGATGCTAGATGATGATTTATGAAGATTTTCAGGACTTTTTTATAATTTGGTATGATAGACATATTATATTTTAAATGATGTATTAATTTTATATGTGTTTTAATTTTTTAAATATTTTTTAAATATTTTTAATTTTATTTATTTATAAATAATTTAATTATTTCTTAAAGGTTATTTGATATGTATAAGTAATCCGTGACAAAAGGTTCTTGTGACGGACCGTTGCAAAAGGGTTATAAATAATATTTCAGAGTTTTTTTTGCGAATGACTTTATATCCATTGAAAAAAATGCTTTCTACGATGGAACATCACAAATAATTATATTTTTGATTCCTTATTTCATGATGGGATATTTGTGATAGGCACCCATCTCAAAAGTTCATTTGCGACGAGAATCCGTCGCAAATACACAGTCACAATTATAAGAAATTCCTATTGTATATGCTGCCTTAGAAGGATGTTGGTTCAGTCATTCATTGGAGGAAGTAAGAATATGTGATTGAAATCAATGATCTATTAAAATATTCCAGTAATATCCATTGATAGGAATATAATCCTATCCTGAGGCATGTGCCATTATCACTTTGTGATCCTTGGATAGAATGAGGATATATGCCTGATCTCAGGCCTTTGGAGTATGCCGCTAGTCTTATTTGATAGGAATATAATCCTATCTAGAGGAATTTTCCCCTATAAAATAGTGATCCCTGGTCAGAATAGAGATATGAACTCTACCCCAGGCCTTTGGAATATGCCTCCAGAATTTTTCAACATGCACATGCCCCTATCCCAAGTTACATTCATCTCTCTCCTGGTGAGCCCCGGTTGGAACATGAATATGAGTCTTGTAACACCCCGAGATTTTATGAGATATATTATTTTTAATTTCTTTGATGTCTTCTTTTGTATTATAAACCAAGATTATATTACACTATACGCAACACTGCATTAGCTTGCAGTATACGCAACACTGTTATTGGCTTGTGTTGTACATAATTTCAAGTTCTTTTGATAGAATTCATTTCATGCAGCACAGAGTATAGATATTTTTCAATGTATAAATGAACTAATTTTGGATTATTTTATACATAAAACCAAAGGAATATTTCACTACACACAACACTAACTTGGATTGCGTTATAGGCAAGAACGACCTTCCTCCATAGCTTGCGTTGTACGCGATACTAAGTTTCACTAAACAACGATATATTATTAAAATATTATTATTTAATGGGATATAAAATAGACGTTATGAAGATTATTAACCAAAATTTTAATTATATATAACATTATAATTCAACTTGCACATTTTCTATAACATGATATGAGAACAAAATCATTTTTTTCGGATAAAAGAAGTATTTAAAAAAAATGCAGTTTTACCGCCTTTTGATGGAGCACCCTTTTGAAATATAGTTTTAACACTTTTATAACTTAAATTTTAAAAAATAAACTTATTATTTAGAAGCGGGACATACCAATATACTTTTTTTTAACTTTTGTTATTTTTCTAATAAAATTAAAATTTTAATGAATAGTGAAAAATACTGCATTTTAATTCAAAACTGACTTTTTATCTAATTTATTTATATAGTCAGATCATATTTTTAATTGGTTTTATAGTTTAATTGTATTATGATTTTATAATTTCATCAAATTTTGTTCATTGGAATTAATTTCACTTTTAAAGTGGTCATAAACACATGTCAATCTTTTGATAATTATTACTTCTTAAAAACCCGCATTTTGGTTTTGACAAAGGGAATTAATTTTAAATTAATTTCTGAAAATTATGTGTTTTGAATTTGGAAAAATGGATTTCATATTTGGAATCAGAAGGTTCAAATTGTGTAAATAGGTACCTTTTATTTTTAGATACTATGAATAGTAACTTCAGTAATTATTTTATTTATCACGGTTAAAGGGTAAATCTGGTAAATAAGGGTAAAAAAATAATATAATAATAATATAAAACTACCTTAAAACATGTCCTAATCCTATTTTATGAGATATTTATGACCATAGGAATCCTTAGGACGATTTTTGGAACCCATGGAATCACTTGGATGTGAAAATGACATTTTATAAGAATTAATTTAAAGTAAAGATAAATATGACACAAACTTGTATCTTCTTAATATAAAAAAATTTAATATGGGGTTATACATAAAATAAAATCTACTATAAATAAAAATTTTAAAGATAAAAAGATTTACTACATCATTGTATTTTATTTATAATTTTTTGACACCAAATAAATAAACATATTTATGACACAATGATGATATAATGATTACCTTATTATTGAATGATTTAAATAAATGAGATTATACATATTAAAATAAATTTATTTTGAACTTTATTATGACATAGAAGAATTTTATGGATGATTATGACTTTTAATATTTTATGTAATGAAGTTTTTTTGAAGTAATCAAGTTTTTATGGATTTTTAAAAAGTCATGATATGAATAGTATAAAAATTGACATAAATGCATTTTAAAAAACATATTATTTTATTAAATGATATAATAGTCCTAAAAATATAAAATTCGGAAAAATGACTTATATAATGTATAAAATTTCATTGATGAACCATTTGATGTTATATTGGAATTTTATAGTAACTATATTAACCATATTGTATGAATATACAAGAAAACATGGTAAGAGTTAAATTAGTTAGCTAAGTGTTAAAGCTAAAATATAAGGTTAAATTTGAGACCTAAACATGTTTAAAACTTATTGGTTGAGAGTATTTAGAATAATAATCATCTTAAATTTTAAGTAAATGAGTTTTGGACCTTTTTAAACTGAAAATAATTTTGTAATAAATTAATATTTTTGGAGTTTCCTAGAATGTATCTCTCCTCTCTTATAAAAGGGCACCTCCTCCCTCTCCTCTTCACTCCATTTGGAGCCTTCAAGCTCATCCAAAACCTACCCATTTATCTTTTTAACTTCCCTAGTTACATTCTAGAGGTTCTGGTCTTCTCAAAAGACCAACTCTAGTGCCCTAAGAGGAAATTTAAATGAGGCACGTCGAGGAAGAGGAGTTTCGGACACATACAGAAGAAATCAGACCTAAGGTAAGGGATAATTTTGCAATCTCATTTTTATATAAGATTATTTATATGTAAGTATTTACTGGGGTTATATTTTTTATCCATGTACATGTTTTCTAAAAATGTTTTCATAAAATTTTTACTATTCTTTTATGTATGTTTAAAGTCATTTTTTTCCCATTTTGACTTTTACTACATTGTATGGAAGGATTCTTTCTTTTGTTTACCATATGAGGTACTTTTTTACTTTTCTGGAAAAGTACGAGGAGAATATATTTTTAACTTATATGGTATAAATGTATTTTTATAGTTTCATGATTCCTTATTTCCACAAAGCTTCCTCTATACTATTTCAAGTTTATTTTCAACTAAATTCTTTTCTTTTAAAATTGCATGACATTTTGAGTAATGAAATTTTTTTTGAAGAAAAAAGGATATTTTCCTTAAGAACCAAGTTCAAGTCTTTCATCAAAATTATTTTCCATCTAAGATAACTCTCTTAAATATGGTTATGTTTTTATAACTATTATTACAATGATTTGATTTCATTAATGATGGAATGATCTTTTATATGGATTATGTTATGATAAAATGATATTTAAGAAACCATTTTATTTCTCGGGTTATGCTATGATTAATGATTTATGTTTTTGTGGAACACGTAATATTGATTTCATTATAATATGGGTGGGACCTATATATCCCTCAAATTCATTGGGTAAATATTTATATCTGATGAGATAAACATAACTGAAATGAAAAGTAAATCCGGTTCAGTAATATATGGCTGGAACAACAAGTAAACTTGGTTCAGTAATGGAATTTATCCACTATGATGGTCTTGATAGAAATTCCTTGGCTAATATGGAAATAATATTATGTTTTTATTAGTTTTACACAATTAAAAGTTTTATTCCAATGGTATTCTATCATGGTTAATGTTCCTTTATGATCCATGCCTTATGTACTGCCAAGATTTTTTTCAAGACTCAAGATTTTGATGTTTAAACTTTATGTTCATGTTTTTATATTAAAATGTTTATGGTTTATTTTATGTTCTCCATGTTTACCCTTACTGAGAATTTGAGCTCACTATTTTTATGTTTTATTTTCCCCAAGATATAAATAAAGGTTTAGGTAGTAAAACAAAAGGGGAAGATCTTTATGGGAGATATTGAAGATCTTTCACCAAGTTAGAAGATTATGTTCTGAGTTTCCAAAGACAATAAAATAATAAAGTATTTGGGAGTATATTTATTTCATGTATTAATATTCCAAAAAAGAAATGTAATGTCTATGTACGTCAAGACTAGGTCTCTATAGTTGGTATTAGAGCACATATTTAGTTAACCTTTGGAAACAAGAATGCGAAAAATTTAGTGAGATCCCTGGAGATATTTCTAAGGTATGTCTAGGGATGTCCCAAAGGGTAAGTATAACTATAGATTAGTGTCCTAGAATTATGGTAATGATCATGAACAACCTAGGATTAAACTTAATATGTTAGATATTGAAATTACCCCCCCATGATAACGTTGTTTTCCTAGTATGAGTTTTTCCTCTCACACTATTCTTTTGGGTTTTAGACAATGGATAGAACCTGAAGGAACCGTGTTAATGATAAATTCATTGGTAAATGCAATTATTGTCCTCCTGAACAACCAAATGTTATGGGATATGGAATGAAAAATCTTATTTCTATACTTACACAAGCTATGAATTATTCTAGACCTTCAAATGAGCAGAGAAGGGAACAACATTCTATTGAGTCCTTCATGAGGAAACTTCCACCTTCTTTTAGTGGGTCTTCTGATCCACTTATTGATAAATAATGGATCGGTACCATTGAAAAGATATTTTCCATCCTTCGTTGTTTAGAACATGAAAAGGTCATTTTGGATGTTTATCATTTAGAAGGTGAAACAGACCAGTGGTGGACTCTAATTAAGAATACATGGAAGCAAGATGAAATTTAATCCATGGAATGGGACGAGTTCAAGAAATTGTTTTTCAATAAGTACTTCCCTCGTATTCTTCAAACAAAGATGGAAAAGGAGTTCCTTGATCTTAATAAAAAGGATGATGAATCTGTTAGTACATATGAGGCGAATTTTACAAGGATTTCAATGTAGAGACCCTAAACCTGATGTACATGGACATTACATTACTTTTTTAGAATACTTAATACATAATAAAAACAAACACCGAAGGATGGTAATAGTTTAGTGTCTTTGGAAACTCGGAACATAATCTTCTAATCGTGGTGAAATATCTTCAACATCTCCCATAAAGATCTTCCCCTTTTGTTTTCTTACCTAAAACATTTCTTTATATCCCGGGGAAAAGAAAAAATATAAAGGGTGAGCTCAAATTCTCATTAAGGGTAATCATGGAGAAAATAAAACAAACCCTATACATTTGAACATAAAAACATGAACGTAATGTTTAAACATCAAAATCTTGAGCAATGACATAAAACATGGTAGTACGTAAGACATAGATCATAATGGAACATCAATCATGATAAAATAGCTTGGAAATAAAACTTGTAATTGTGGAAAAACATTAAGCACATGATATGATTTCCATATTAGCCAAGAAATTGCTGCCAAGACCATCTTAGTGGAAAAAGTTCCTTTCTGAATCGAGTTTATTCCTCGTTTCAGTCCTGTAACACTGAACCGGATTAACTTACCGTTCCAGCCATGTCTATCTCATGAGATATAAATATTTACCCAATGCATTGGAGGGAGATATAGGTACCACCCATCTCATAATGGAATCATTCTTACTTGTTCCACAACATAAACATAAATCATTCATCATAACCAAAATAATAAAATGGGTTTCATAAACATCATCCCATCATAACATAATCCATATAAAACAAATGGATATCATTTCATCATAAGAGAAGTGAAACCATGTAAATCATAGAGACATTATAATTGAAACATACACATATGAAATAATTTCATCTTAGATGGAAAATGGTTTTGATAAAACACTTCAAAAGAATTCTTGAGGAAAATATCCTTTCTTCTTAAAAATAATTTTCTTTTCACAAAATTCCATTCAATTTTAAAAAAAGGATTTTTTGCAAATTATCATGAAATCTTATAGAGGAAGCTTCATGAAAATTAGGCGTTATGAAACCGTAAAAAATCCGTTCATGTCGTATAAGTTAAAAAAAACATTCTTCTTGTACTTTTTCCAGAAAAGTCAAAAAGTACTACGTATGGTAAAAAAAAGAAACATTCCTTCCATAACACAAGGTAAAAGTCAAATATGGGTAAAAAGGACTTTAAACATACATGAAAACACTTTTATAAAACATGGACATGGATGATAACAATAACCCCAGTAAATACTTACGAATAAACAATCTCGGATAAGAACGAGATTGGAATAATTATCCCTTACCTTAGGTCTGATATGCTTCGTACGTATCCAAACCTCCTCTTCCTCGACGCACCTCCTTTAAACTTCTTCTTAGGGCATTAGAGTTGGTCTTTTGAGAAGACCAGAACCTCTATGATAAAACTAGAGAGGTTGAGAAGATTAATTGGTAGGGTTTGGATGAGCTTCAAGGCTTAAAATGGTGTGACGAGAAGAGGGAAGGGGTGAACTTTTTATAAGGGAGGAGAGGGGCACCTTAGGAAAACTTAAAATATTATTTTATAATAAAGTAATATTCAGTTTTTGATATCTCTAAATTGATTTATTTCAAATCTAAGATGGGTATGGGTCGAAATCCGTTCAACCAATAGGTTTTAGACAAGTTTAGGTTACTATTTTATCCTTATCATTTAGATTTAACTCTAAGTTAAATAATTTAACTTTTACCATGTCTTTTTGTTTTCTTACACTATATGGTTAATAAACTTACTATAACAATCCAAAAGAACCCCAAGTGGTTCATTATTATTAACCATGTCTCTTGTATTTTCGAAATTCCACTCACAGAAGCGGTAAAATTAAGTTTTATGCAAATTTTCAAACTCTCCTAGGAGGTGGGTAAAAGACGGTGAAAAGTTCAATAAAATTTTTATGTCTAAAATTTTTATAAAATGACTCCAATGAATTACATTGAACTTATATAGGTATTATGTATCAATTTTGACCTAAAATAAATTTAAATAAAATAGATAATTATTTATATAAAAATTCGGTTTTTAAATAGTAACCCAGTGTTTTCACTATTCATCAAAAATTGAAATTTTTCAGAAAAATACCAAAAATTCAACCTAGGCTAATTTTAACATTCCGAATCCAAAAATGAAGTCCATTGTAAAAAATAAAATTTATAAAATTTTAAAAAGTGGGTATTACTATTCATAACGGCTAGTTCATAATAATATTATAACAATATATCATTTAGTGAAACTCAGTATTGCATACTACACACGCTATCGAGAAAGGTCTTGATTGCGTGTAATGCAAGCCAAGTCAGGGATGCGTGTAGTAAAATCTCCGTTGGGTGTTGCATACAACATAATCAAAACATATTTCATTTATACATTAAAAAAAATCTATACTTAATGTTGCGTAAAATAATTTCCACAAAACGAACTTGAAATTGTGTGTAACATGAGCCAAGAATAGTGTTGCATATACTGCAAGCTAATACAGTGTTGTGTATAGTGCAAGCTAATTTTGGTGTAGTGTACAACACAAGACATCAATGGAATTAAAAAGAATAATTCTCATAAAATCTCGGGTTGTTACATTCTACCCCCCTTAAAATGAATTTCACCCTCGAAATTCGTCCGGATTATAAATGGTTTACTACTTGAAAATATCTTTTATAGGAACCCACATCGTAAAAAGGAATACCAAAACTTATCTTTAAAAACTAAAGTATGAAACATAACGGTTACCCAAATTAACTAATCACTGGGTTTCCACATAGGAGAACATAGGTGAAAATATGGATATGGAAGGGAAATCTAACCATCATGTTTTGATGGAGAGTGGTAGAGAACATGACTATGAAAATGCCCACAATCACAAAGCCATAAATCTGTGATGATCTAAGGTACCATCTGATTCATCGGATATAAGGTCACTAGGACAACATTTTTGGTTTTCAAGATGATTTCCCTAAAGTTGAAGAATTTTAATTAGAAGAAATACTTACTTTATTTCAGTATAATCTCACTGTTGTTCGTGCCTTGGACAATTTCCACTTCATCTTTTAAAGAAATGAAGTTAAATTTTTCATTCGTGAAGTGTTAGTAGATCATGTGATAGAATGATGGGTCATTCCATATGTCTCAAACAAAAGGTTAGCAAAAGTTATCAAATATACATAAGTCTATCTATGGTGAGGTTAATCGTATATGATTCCAAAAATGGACTTATACTTCATCTATCATACTGCTTAATAAAAATAGTTTCTACTAACTAGAGACTTCCTGTAGGCTAGTGGTAGGAAATAAAGTCCTGTCGCACTTCAGTTGTGGGTTCGATTCCGACAGCATTGTCCGACGTGGCGGGTTGTCACCCGTCCTGCAGGTTGTCCATTTTTCTAATTCTACATTATAATAATATTCCTGCAATAAAATAGAAAAAAGTTCTAGACTTAAACAATACTATCTTATGTCTAACTTAATTCATTCCAATATTTAGGCTTATCCAAAATAATTCTGTCCAAGCTCATAGTATAAAGAAAAAAATTACTAGAAATGTCATTTACTGAGAATGTGAATACCATCATTTATCCCCCTTATATCATATGATATATCTTGTTGGTCACATTCCAAACACGTGAATACCTTAATAATGTGTTCTCTTGAACCATAGTGAAAACATGAATTCTGTCACAAGGTAACTCTTTCCATATACCAAAATCCCAAAAATTCTATATACTCAAACCATGATATCACCTTTTCCTTATATTAGTCATGAGCACATTAATACTATCAAATATTTAATTATATCCTTATCCCTTCTTTATTCACATATTAGATGCTTTCCAAAAATATCTAAATAACCTTTCATGGTTGCCGGTACCATTCAATATATACTTTCAAAACTCAAGAAAAGGAAACAGTGTACAATCCTTAGATTTTTCTTTATTTCATAGTACCATACATCATTCTTGATAAACGTACAATCATTACACTACCTTATTAAACCACTGACTGAGCTTCATTATTTCTTCCATCTCATATATCATTTGTAGTCTCTTCATCATCATCCACATAAATATTATCCATATGAACATGATGATTCTCTTTATGATATTTTCCCTTAGGGAATTGGTTTTAATAATGCTCGTACATTCCATATTTAAAACACTTAACCATTGTTGATGTCTTAGCAATACCATTATCCTTGTCCATGGTGTTAACTGAACCTTTTCTTTTACAATTACTAGCTTTGTGTCCTTATTTTCCACACCCAAAGCAACTTCCAGTTCCTTTGAAACATTCTCCCCGATTCCTCTTCCCACATGATTTACATGAGGGAAATTGAACTTTCTTTCCTCTATGATCATCATGAAACTCCATCTTTATCTTATTAGCTGAATCGGGAAACTTACCAAAGTTGAGATTATTGATCATATTATGAGATTTCTGATTAGTCATAATAATGATATGTGGACTTCCAAATCTAATTTCATTTGGTTTCTCTTGAAGAATATCATTCCATTTTCTATCATATCCTCCATTATCGCGAATCTTCCTGTTTCCAGCCATTTTCTAAAACCCAAAATGAATAGTGTGAGAGGCCAAAATCATAATCAAGGGGGAGAAAATTCAATATCGAACATCTTAGGTTTAATTATAAAATCTTTACCATAATTCTAGGACTATAACCTATACTTATACTTAAGCTTAGGGACATCCCTAGACATACCTTAGAAATATCTCTATGGATCTCACTAAAGTTCTCACATCATAGTTTCCAAAGGTTGACTAAAACGAATCTCTGATACCAACTGTAGAGACCCCAAACCTGACGTACATGGACATTACATTAATTTTGTGGAATACTTAATACATAACAAAAACAAACACCAAAGGACCGTAATAGTTTAGTGTCTTTGGAAACCCGGAACATAATCTTCTAATCGTGGTGAATGATCTTCAACATCTCCCATAAAGATCTTCCCCTTTTGTTTTCTTACCTAAAACCTTTATTTATATCCCGGGGAATAGAAAACATATAAAGGGTGATCTCAAATGCTCAGTAAGGGTAAGCATGGAGAAAATAAAACAAACCCTATACATTTGAACATAAAAACATGAACATAATGTTTAAACATCAAAATCTTGAGCAATGAAATAAAACATGGCAGTACGTAAGGCATAGATCATAATGGAACACCAATCATGATAAAATAGCTTGTAAATAAAACTTGTAATTGTGGAAAAACATTAAGCACATGATATTATTTCCATAGTAGCCAAGGCATTGCTGCCAAGACCATCTTAGTGGACAAAGTCCCTTTCTGAATTGAGTTCATTCCTCGTTTCAGTCCTGTAACACTGAACTGGATTAACTTACCATTCTATCAATGTATATATCATGAGATATAAATCTTTACCCAATGAATTGGAGGGATATATAGGTCCCACCCATATCATAATTGAATCATTCTTACTTGTGCCACAACATAAACATAAATCATTCATCATAATCCAAAGAATAAAATGGGTTTCATAAACATCATCCCATCATAACATAATCCATATAAAACAAATGGATATCATTTCATCATAAGAGAAGTGAAACCATGTAAATCATAAAGACATTATAATTGAAACATACACATATGAAATAATGTCATATTAGATGGAAAATGGTTTTGATAAAACACTTGAAAATAATTCTTGATTAAAATATCCTTTCTTCTTAAAAATAATTTTCTTTTCTCAAAATTCCATTCAATTTTTAAAAAAGGATTTTGTTGAAAATGATCATGAAATATTATAGAGGAAGATTAATTAAAATTAGAAATTATGAAACCGTAAAAATCCATTCATGTCGTATAAGTTAAAAAAAACATTTTTCTCGTACTTTTGCCAGAAAAGTCAAAAAGTACTACGTATGGTAAACAAAAGAAAGATTCCTTCCATAACACAAGGTAAAAGTCAAAGATGGATAAAAAGGACTTTAAACATACATGAAAATACTTTTAGAAAACATGGACATGGATGATAAAAATAAACCCAGTAAATACTTACGAATAAACAATCTCGGATAAGAACAAGATTGGAATAATTATCCCTTACCTTAGGTCCGATATGCTTCGTACGTATCCGAACCTCCTCTTCCTCGACACACCTCCTTTAAACTTCTTCTTAGGGAATTAGAGTTGGTCTTTTTAGAATACCAGAACCTCTATGATAAAACTAGATAGGTTGAGAAGAGGAATTGGCAGGGGTTGGCCGGGCTTCAAGGCTTAAAAGGGTGTGACGAGAAGAGGGAAGGGGTGCCCTTTTTATTAGGGAAGAGAGGGGAACCTTAAGAAAACTTAAAATATTATTTTATAATAAAGACATATTCGGTTTTTAATAGCTCCAAATTGATTTATTTCAAATCTAAGGTGGGGATGGGTCGATATTATTTCAACCAATAGGTTTTAGAAAATTTTAGGTTACTATTTTATCCTTATCATTTAGATTTAACTCTAAGTTAAATAATTTAACTTTTACCGTGTCTTTTTGTTTTCTTACACTATATGGTTAATAAACTTACTATAACAAGCCAAAATAACCCCAAGTGGTTCATTATTAATATATAAATCCTTATCTAAGTAATTTTTCAGAACCTTAGATTTTTAGGAAAAAAATAACAATTAATAAAATAATATTTGTTTTAAAAACTATTTTATATCAATTTTGACACTATTTGGTATTTGATTTTTGTGAAAATCATAACAGCATGATTAGTTCAAAAAAGGTTAATTAAATTAATACTAACATTTCATATTAACCTATAAAGTTATTGGAATTCATAAAAAGTCTAAAATTACATATATTTGGGTATTTATAACATCAATTATGTTAATATTTCATTAATAAGGTAATTACTGCATCATCATTGTGTCATAAATAAATTAAACTATTTAATGTCTAAAAATTATAAATAAAATACCATTATGTAGGAAATCCTTTTATATTTATAATGAATATTTATAGTTGAATTTATCGTATGTATAACCCTATATTAAAAATGTTTTAGTTATTAAACTTTGATTTTAACTATTTTAATTCTTTTTTAAATAAAATAATAATAAATGTCCCAATCTAATACAAGTGGACCTAAATGGTAATATTTTATCCCTAAGGTTGTTTTTGGTCGAAATACACTTATCCAATATAATTAGGACATGTGTTAGGGTAATAATAATATCATTTTTACCCTTAATTACCCTATTTACTTTTAACCGTGGTAAATAAAAGTAAAAAGTTACTATTCACCAAAAATTATTTAATCTAATTGAACCACATTTTACTCCTTGATATTAACTGTGTCTCTCGGATTTTTGAAATTCCACTCACAGAAGTGGTAAAATTAAGTTTTATGTAAATTTTCAAACTCTCCTAGGAGGTGGGTAAAAGACAGTGAAAAGTTCAATAAAATTTTTATATGTCTAAAATTATTATAAAATGACTCTAATGAATTACATTGAACTTATATAGGTATTATGTATCAATTTTGACCTAAAATAAATTTAAATAAAATAAATAATTATTTATATAAAAATTTGGTTTTTAAATAGTAACCTAGTGTTTTCACTATTCATTAAAAATTGAAAGTTTTCAAAAAAATACCAAAAATTCACCCTAGGATAATTTCGATATCCCGAATCCAAAAATGAAGTCCATTTTGAAAAATAAAATTTATAAAATTTCAAAAATTGGGTATTAATATTCATAACGGCTAGTTCATAATAATATTATAATAATATATCGTTTTGTGAAACTCAGTATTGCGTACTACACACGCTATCAAGGAAGGTCTTGATTGCATGTAATGCAAGCCAAGTCAGGGATGCGTGTAGTGAAAGCTCCGTTTGGTGTTGCGTAAAACATAATCAAAACATATTTCATTTATACATTAAACAATATCTATACTTAATGTTGCGTAAAATAATTTTCACAAAACAAATTTGAAATTGTGTGTAACACGAACCAAGAATAGTGTTGTGTATACTGCAAGCTAATACGGTGTTGCGTATAGTGCAAACTAATTTTGGTGTAGCGTACAACACAAGACATCAATGAAATTAAAAATAATAATTCTCATAAAATCTCGGGTTTTACAGTAGAGACCTAGAGCTTGACGTATATGGACATTAAATTACTTTTGCGGAATACATAATACATAACAAAAACCAAAACTCAAGGACCGTAATAGTTTATTGTCTTTGGAAACTCGGAACATAATCTTCTAATCTAGGTGAAAGATCTTCAACATCTCCCATGAAGATCTTCCCCTTTTGTTTTCTTACCTAAAAACTTTCTTCAAATCCTGGGGAAAAGAAAACATATAAAGTGTGAGCTCAAATTCTCAGTAAGGGTAAGCATAGAGAACCTAAAACAATCCATAAACATTTGAATGCAAAAACATGAACATAAAATCTAAACATCAAAATCTGGAGCAAAGACATAAATCATGGAAGTATATAAGGCATAGATCATAAAGGAACATTAATCATGATAAACTAGCATGGGAATAAAACATGTAATTATGGCATCCATTAAGCAGATGTTATGATTTCCATAGTAGCTAAGACATTGCTGCCAAGACCATCTTAGTGGACAAAGTCCCATTCTGAATCGAGTTCACTCCTCATTCTAGTCCTGTAACACTGAACCGTATTAACCTACCGTTCTAGTCATGTCTATCTCATGAGATATAAATGTTTACCCAATGCATTGGAGGGAGACATAGGTCCCACCCATCTCATAATGAAATAATTCTTACTTGTGCCACAGCATAAACATAAATCATTCATCATAACCCAAAAAATAAAAATGGGTTTCATAAACATCATCCCATCATAACATAATCCATATAAAACAAATGGATATCATTTCATCATAAGAAAAGTGAAACCATGTAAATCATAGATACATTATACTTGAAACATACACATATGAAATAATGTCATCTTAGATGGAAAATGGTTTTTATAAAACACTTGAAATGAATTCTTGAGGAAAATATCCTTTCTTCTTCAAAATCATTTTCTTTTCACAAAATGTCATGCAATTTTAATAGAACAGGATTCTGTTGAAAATATTCATGAAATCTTGTAGAGTATTCTTCAAGAATATAAGGTGTTATGAAACCGTAAAAATCCGTTCACGCCTTATAACTTAAAAATAACATTCTTCTCGTACTTTTGTCAGAAAATTCAAAAAGTACCTCGTATGGTAAACAAAAGAAAGATTATTTCCATACGAAGTGGTAATAGTAAAAAAATGGTAAGAATGACTTTAAACATACATGGAAGAAAATTAAACATTTTATGAAAACATTTTGAGAACATATGGACATGGATAATAAAGATAACCCCAGTAAATACTTACGAATAAACAATCTCAGATAAGAATGAGATTAGAATAATTATCCCTTACCTTAGGTCCGATATGCTTCGTACGTATCCAAAAATCCTGTATAATTATTTAAATAATGTCATTGACTTATTACAGAATCATATTCATTGTTATGATGTCATAAATGGTTTACTTATGACTTTATAATACCCGTTCTTTTGTAAATTCCATGTTAAAGCAGCATTTTGGGTAAAATCGTTTTATTTATCGTACATGTTTGGACTTTTTATTCTTGATATTATTACTTATATACTGATTTAATTAATTCCAGAATGTAAAACATGATATACATATAATATATATATACATATATATATGATAGATCAATAAATGGATTGAAATACACCGTTCATGGAGACAGTAGGCCGTACGTACGCATGAACGCTGTTTTCGTTTCCTTATTGAATTGAATGGAATTAAGTAGATGGAATACATATATATATACATAAATATAGTATTATTATGTCCTATATTTCATTATTACTTATTATATATACTTTATAATCATTCGTGAATGGTTAACATGGAGAATGATTCTCATCGCGTCATGGAGACGGTAGTTCGTACGTACGCATGAGCGATGATACCATTCCCATGATCATGGAGTTGTATTGAAATGTATGTATAATATTTTAGAATCAATATCACATTAAAATAATCATATATAATTATCTATTTACACCATTATACCCATCCAAGTAAGGTGGTGGTCGAAAACAGATTACACCACAGCGTGGAGACGGTATTCCGTACGTACGCACGCGCGGTGATTTCGTTTTCTGTAGGATGGATAGAAGGTGAAATAGGGTTGTTTTATAATTATAATAAAATATAAGTATATAAGTAATACTTATGTTATTACTTTATAATGATACAACTAAAGAAGAAGAAGTTGAAGAAGAAAGAAACTTGAGAGAATCGGAAGAAGAGATTACCTCTTCTTCGACGCACCTCCTTTAAGCTTCCTATTATGGAAGTAGAGTTGGTCTTTCGAGAAGACCAGAACCTCAATAATGTTTCTAGGGAAGTGGAGAAGAGAAATGGGTAGGGTTTGGCCGAGCTTCAAGGCTCAAAATGGTGTTAAGAGAAGAGGGAAGGGGTTCCCTTTTTATAAGGGAGGAGAGGGGCACCTTTGAAAAAACATAAAATATTATTTTATAATAAAGTCATATTCGGTTTATAATAGCTCCAAATTGATTTATTTCAAAAATAATGCGGAGATGGGTCGAAATAATCTCATTCAATAGAATTTATATAAGTTTAGGTTTCTATTTTAACCTTATCATTTAGATTTAACTTTAAGTTAAATAATTTTCCTTTTACTGTGTCTTCTTGTTTTCTTACACTATAAGGTTAATAAACTTACTATAACAAGACAAACGAACCCCAAGTTGTTTATTATTAATATATATAACCTTATCTAAGTCATTTTGCGGAACCTTAGATTTTTAGGAATAAAATAACAATTAATAATATAATATATTTTTTAAAAACTATTTTATGTCAATTTTGACACTATTTGGTAATTGATTTTTGTGAAAATCATAACAGAATGATTAGTTATAAAAAAGTTAATTAAATCAATACTAAAATGTCATATTAACCTATAAAATTAGTGGAATTCATAAAAAGTCTCAAATTACATTTATATGGGTATTTATAACATCAATTATGTCAATATTTCATTAATAAGATAATTACTGCATCATCATTGTGTCATAAATAAATTAAATTATTTAATTTCTAAAAATTATAAATAAAATACCATTAGGTAATAAAGCTTTTTATATTTCTAATGAATATTTATAGTCTAATTTATCTTATGTATAACCCAATATTAAAAAAATTTTAGTTATTAAACTTTGATTTTAACTATTTTAACTATTCTTTAAATAAAATAATATTAAATGTCCTAATCTAATCCAAGTGGGCCTAAATGGACATATTTTATTCCTAAGGTTGTTTTTGGTCTAATTAAACTTATCCAATAGAATTAGGACATGTGTTAGGGTAATAATAATATCATTTTTACCCTTAATTACCCTATTTACTTTTAACCGTGGTAAAAAAAGTAAAAAGTTACTATTCACCAAAAATTATTTTCATCTCATTGAATCACATTTTAGTCCTTGATATTAACTATGTCTCTCAGATTTTCGAAATTCCACTCACAGAAGTGGTAAAATTAAGTTTTATGTGAATTTTCAAAGTCTCCTAGGAGGTGGGTAAAAGATGGTGAAAAGTTCAATAAAATTTTTATATATCTAAAATTATTATAAAATGACTCTAATGAATTACATTGAACTTATATAGGTCTTATGTATCAATTTTGGCCTAAAATAAATTTAAATAAAATAAATAATTATTTAAAGAAAATGTCGGTTTTTAAATAGTAACCCAGTGTTTTCACTATTCATCAAAAATTGAAAGTTTTCAGAAAAATACCAAAAATTCACCCTAGGCTAATTTCGATATTTCGAATCCAAAAATGAAGTCCATTTTGAAAGGTAAAATTTATAAAATTTTAAAAAATGGGTATTACTATTCATAACGGCTAGTTTATATAACATATCGTTGTTTAGTGAAACTCGGTATTGCGTACGACGCAAGCTATCAAGAAAGGTTGCGATTGCGTGTAATGAAAGCCAAGTCATGGATGCGTGTAGTGGAAGATCCTTTTGGTGTAGCGTACAATACAAGACATAAATAAAATTAAAAAGAATATTTTTCATAAAATCTCGGGGTGTTACATTCTACCCCCCTTAAAATGAATTTTTCCCACGAAATTCGTCGGGGTTATAAATGGTTTACTACTCGAAATTTTATTTAATAGAAACCCACATCGTAAAAAGGAATACCAAAACCAATATTTAAAAACTAAAGTATGAAACGTAATGGTTACCCAAATTAACTAATCACTGGGTTTCCACATAGGAGAACATAGGTGAAAATATGGATATGGAAGAGAAATCTAACCATCATGTTCTGATGGAGAGTGGTAGAGAACATGGCTGTGAAGAAGCCAACAATCACAAAGCCATAGATTTGTGATGATATAAGGTACCATCTGATTCATCGGATATAAGGGCACTAGGACAACATTTTTGGTTTTCAGGATCATTTCCCTAAAGTTGAAGAAATTGGAATTAGAAGAAATACTTTCTTGATTTTGGTACAGTCTCACCGTTGGTCATTCTTTGGACAATTTTCCACTTCATATCTTAAAGAAATGAAGTTGAATTTGTCATTCGTGAAGTGTTAGCAGATCATGTGATAGAATGATGGGCCATTCCATCTGTCTTAAACAAAAAGTTATCAAAAATACATAAGTCCATCTATAGTGAGATTAATCATATATGGTTCCAAAAATGGACTTATACTTCATCTATCATACTGCATAATAAAATAAAACTAGTTTCTACTAACCAGGGAATTCCTGTAGGCCAATGGTATTAAATAAAGGCCTGTCACACTTCGGTTGTGGGTTCGATTCCCACAGCCTTGTCCGATGTGACGGGTTGTCTCCCATCCTACAGGTTGTCCTTTTTCTAAAACTAAATTATTATAACATTCCATAAATAACATCGAAAAAAGTTCTAGCCTTAAACAATTCTATCTGATGTCCAAATTAATCCATTCCAACCTTTAAGCTTAACGAAAATACTTCTGTCCAATCTCATATTATAATGAAAACGATTACTAGAAAGGTCACATAACAAGAACGTGAATACCATCATTTATCATACGATATATCTTGTTGGTCACATTCCAAACATGTGAATTCCTTAATCATGTATTCTCTTGAAAAATGAATACACATTCATCCTTAGTGAAAAAATGAATGCAGTTAAAAGTTAAAACTTTCCACTTACCAAAATCCCCAAAATTCTGTATACTCAAACCATGATATCACTTAGTCCTTATATCAATCATGAGCTCATGAATACTATTAAACATATTATTTTCTCCTTATCTATTCATTATTCGCATATTATCTTCTTTACAAAAATACCTGAATAACCTTTCATGGTTACCAGTACCATTCAACATATACTTTCAAATACTTTAGAAAAAACAATTGTGTCACAATCCTTATATGATTCTTTATTCCATAGTACCATTAACTATACAACATAACTCTTGATAAACATACAATCATTACAATACCTTCTTAAACAACTAACTGAGCTTCAACACTTCCTTTATATCATATATCATTTGTAGTCTCCTTATCATCATCCACATAAATACTAACCATATGACCATGCTGATTATCTTCATGAGATTTTCCCTTAGGGCATTGGTTTGCATAATGCTCATACATTCCACATTTAAAACATCTAATCATTGTTGATGTAGTAGCAATACCATTATCCTTAACCATGGTGTTAACTGAACCTTTTCATTTGTACTTACTAGATTTGTGTCCTTATTTTCTACACCCAAAGCATCTTCCAGTTCCTTTGAAACATTATCCTTGATGCCTCTTCCCACATAATTTACATGAGGGTAATTGAACTTTCTTTCCTCTATAATCATCATGAAACTCCATCTTTCTCTTATTAGCTGAGTCGGGATACTTACCAAAGTTGAGATTATTGATCATATTATGAGATTGCTGATTAGGCATAGTAACGATATTTAGACTTCCATATCCAATTTCATTTGGTTTCTCATGAATAATATCATTCCATTGTCTATCATATTCTCCATTATCGTGAATCTTCCTATTTCCAGCCATTTTCTAAAACCTAAAAAGAATAATGTGAGAGGCCAAAATCATAATCAATGAGGATTACCTTTAATATCTAACATCTTAGGTTAAATTCAAATATCATTACCGTAATTCTAGAACTATAACCTATACTTATACTTAACCTTAGGGACATCCCTAGACATACCTTAAAAATATCTCTAGGGATTTCACTAAAGTTTTCGCAACCTAGTTTCCAAAGGTTAACTAAACCTTTCCTCTGATACCAACTGTAGAGACCCAGAGATTGATGTACATGGACATTACATTACTTTTGTGGAATACTTAATACATAACAAAAACCAAAACTCATAGACCGTAATAGTTTAGTGTCTTTGGAAACTCGAAACGTAATCTTCTAATCTTGGTGAAAGATCTTCAACATCTCCCATAAAGATCTTCCCCTTTTGTTTTCTTACCTAAAAACTTTCTTTAAATCCTGGGGAAAATAAAACATATAAAGGGTGAGCTCAAATGCTCAGTAAGGGTAAGCATAGAGAACATAAAACAATCCATAAAAATTTGAATGCAAAAACATGAACATAAAATCTAAACATCAAAATCTTGAGCAAAGACATAAATCATGGAAGTATATAAGGAATAGATCATAAAGGAACATTAATCATGATAAAATAAAATGGGAATTAAACATGTAATTGTGGCATCCATTAAGTACATGTTATGATTTCCATAGTAGCCAAGACATTGCTGCCAAGACCATCTTAGTGGACAAAGTCCCATTCTGAATCGAGTTCACTCCTCATTCCAGTCCTGTAACACTGAACCAGATTAACTTACCATTCCATCCATGTCTATCTCATGAGATATAAATCTTTACCCAATGCATTGTAGGGAGATATAGGTCCCTCCCATCTCATAATTAAATCATTCTTACTTATGCCACAACATAAACATAAATCATTCATCATAACCCAAAGAATAAAAATGGGTTTCATAAACATCATCCCATCATAACATAATCCATATAAAACAAATGGATATCATTTCATCATAATAAAAGTGAAACCATGTAAATCATATAGACATTATAATTGAAATATACACATATGAAATAATGTCATCTTAGATGGAAAATGGTTTTTATAAAACACTTGAAATGAATTCTTGAGGAAAATATCCTTTCTTCTTCAAAATCATTTTCTTTTCTCAAAATGCCATGAAATTTTAAAATAAGAGGAGTTTGTTGAAAATATTCATGAAATCTTGTAGAGTAAGCTTCATGAAAATAAGGTGTTATGTAACCGTAAAAATCCGTTCACGCCATATAACTTAAAAATAACATTCTTCTCGTACTTTTGTCGGAAAATTCAAAAAGTACCTCGTATGGTAAACAAAAGAAATATTCCTTCCATATAAAGTGGTAAAAGTAAAAAAAGGGTAATAATGACTTTAAAAATACATGGATTAAAAGTAAACATTTTATGAAAACATTTTGAGAACATATGGACATGGATAATAAACATAACCCCAGTAAATATTTACGAATAAACAATCTCGGATAAGAATGAGATTGGAATAATTATCCCTTACCTTAGGTCTGATATGCTTGGTACGTATCCAAAAATCCTATATAATGATTTAAATAATGTCATTGACTTATTAGAGAATAAAATTCATTGTTATGATGTCATAAATGGTTTACTTATGACTTATATTACCCGTTCTTTTGTAAATTCCATGTTAAAGCAGCGTTTTGGGTAAAATCGTTTTATTTATCGTACGTGTTTGGACTTTTTGTTCTTGATATTTTTACTTATATCCCGATTTAATTAATTCCATAATGTAAAACATGATACATATATAATATATATACAGATATATATATGATAGATCGATAAATGGAATGAAATACACCGTTCATGGAGACGGTAGGCCGTACGTACGCATGAAAGCTATTTTCGTTTCCTTATTGAATTGAATGGAATTTAGTAGATGACATACATATATATATATATACATAAATCTAGTATTATTATGTCATATATTTCATGATTACTTATTATATATACTTTATAATCATTCATGAATGGTTAACATGGAGAATGAATCTCATCGCGTCGTGGAGATGGTAGTCCGTACGTACGCATGAGCGGTGATACCATTCCCATGATCATGGAGTTGTATTGAAGTGTATGTATAATATTTCAGAATAAATATAAAATTAAAATAATTATATATAGTTATCTATTTACACCATTATACCCATCCAAGTAAGGTGGTGGTCGAAAACAGATTACACCACGGCATGGAGACGGTATTCCGTACATACGCACGCGCGATGATTTAATTTTCCGTAGGATGGATAGAAGGTGAAATAGGGTTGTTTAGTATTTATAATAACATATAAGTATGTAAGTAATAATTATGTTGTTAATTTATAATGATATAACTAAAGAAGAAGAAGTTTAAGAAGAAAGAAACTTGAGAGAATCGGAAGAAGAGATTACCTCTTCTTCGACGCACCTCCTTAAGCTTCCTCTTATGGAAGTAGAGTTGGTCTTTTGAGAAGACCATAACATCAATAATGTTTCTAAAAATTTCGATAAGATAAATGGTCAGGGGTTGGATGAGCTTCAAGGCTCAAAAGGGTGTTAAGAGAAGAGGGAAGGGGTGCCCTTTTTATAAGGGAGGAGAGGGGCACCTTTGGAAAAACTTAAAATATTAATTTATAATAAAGTCATATTCGGTTTATAATAGCTCCAAATTAATTTATTTTTAATATAAGGTGAGGAGGGGTCTAAATACTCTCATCCAATAGAATTTAGACAAGTTTAGGTTTCTATTTTAATCTTATCATTTAGATTTAACTTTAAGTTAAATAATTTTACTTTTACCGTGTCTTCTTGTTTTCTTACACTATAAGGTTAATAAACTTACTATAACAAGCCAAAATAACCCCAAGTTATTTATTATTAATATATATAACCTTATCTAAGTAATTTGACCGAACCTTAGATTTTTAGTAATAAAATAACAATTAATAATATAATATTTGTTTTAAAAACTATTTTATGTCAATTTTGACACTATTTGGTAATTGATTTTTGTAAAAATCATAACAGAATGATTAGTTCGAAAAAAGTTAATTAAATCAATACTAACATGTCCTATTAACCTATAAAATTAGTTGAATTTATAAAAAGTCTCAAATTACATTTATTTATGTATTTATAACATCAATTATGTCAATATTTCATTAATAAGATAATTACTGCATCATCATTGTGTCATAAATAAATTAAATTATTTAATGTATAAAAATTATAAATAAAATAACATTAGGTAATAAATATTTTTATCTGTCTAATTAATATTTATAGTCTAATTTATCTTATGTATAACCTAATATTAAAAATGTTTTAGTTATTAAACTTTGATTTTAACTATTTTAACTACTCTTTAAATAAAATAATATTAAATGTCCTAATCTAATCCAAGTGGGCCTAAATGGACATATTTTATTAATAAGGTTGTTTTTTGTCAAATTACACTTATCCAATATAATTAGTACATGTGTTAGGGTAATAATAATATCATTTTTACCCTTAATTACCCTATTTACTTTTAACCGTGGTAAAAAAAACTAAAAACTTACAATTTTAAAAAAATTATTTTCATCTCATTGAACCAAATTTTAATCCTTTATATTAACTGTGTCTCTCGGATGTTCAAAATTACACTCATAGAAGCGGTAAAATTAAGTTTTATATGAATTTCTAAAGTCTCATAGGAGGTGGGTAAAAGACGGTGAAAAGTTCAATAAAATTTTTATATATCTAAAATTATTATAAAATGACTCCAATGAATTACATTGAACTTATATAGGTCTTATGTATCAATTTTTACCTAAAATAAATTTAAAGAAAATAAATAATTATTTTAATAAAAAGTTGGTTTTTAAATAGTAACCCAGTGTTTTCACTATTCATCAAAAATTGAAATTTTTCAGAAAAATACAAAAAAATCACCCTAGGCTAATTTCGATATTCTAAATCCAAAAATGAAGTCCATTTCGAAAGATAAAATTTTTAAGCTTTTAAAAAGTGGGTATTACTATTCATAATGGCTAGTTTATATAATATATCGTTGTTTAGTGAAACTCGGTATTGCGTACGACGTAAGCTATCGAGGAAGGTCACGATTGCGTGTAATGCAAGACAAGTCATGGATGCATGTAGTAAAAGCTCCTTTTGGTGTAGCGTAGAACACAAGACATCAATAAAATGAAAAAGAATATTTTTCATAAAATCTCAGGGTGTTACAGTTACATTCAAGGTATTCTTCTAGATTTATTATCCCACCTGAAAGTAAAGTTGATCGATTCTTCAGTTGCTTAAAACTAAGTCTTCAAAGGGAATTAGCTATAATTGACTTCAGTAGATATGAAGATATTGTGCATTTTTCTATCAAGGTTGAACTGAAAGTTTTTGTTACATATCCATCTCATGGTTTTGACAAGAAATGAAAGATGGATTTCAAGGAAAAATATCAAAACAATGGGGAAAAGAAGATGAATGTTTCCTTATGCTCAAAGTGTGGAAAGAAGCATGGTGGAGATTTTATTAAAGGGAATATCAAATGTTTCAAGTTTAGAAGAGAAGTTCATTGAGTAGTTGAGTACCAAAGTAATAGGAAAAAGGTTTCTAATGATTTGAATAGAGAAAAGACTACATAGAACACATCACCAACACTTAAATGCTACAAGTGCAAGGAAATGGGGAATTATGCTAACCAATGCACTAAACCAAAGGTTAACGAGGATCGACGTCAGTAAAATCTTAAGGAAAAAGACAAAGGGAAGACACATGCGATCACTATTGATGATGTTGAGTATGAAAACGAAGTGGTTGAATTATTAAGTATTTATGTAATGGGATTCCAAAATAGTGTTTTTGAATCTCATTTATAGTATTATGGAATATTAGAATATCTATGTATTGGTGTACTATGGTTTTCAATAATTATATGATACCGATAACCATGAAAAGTGATTGAAATATTTTTAGAAAGCACATGATATGCACATAATGAAGGGATAAGGAGATAATGAGATGTTTGATATTATTAATGAGCTCATAACTGATAAAAGGACAAAGTGATATCATGGTTTGAGTATATATAATTTTTGGTTTATTTGGTGTGTGGAAAGAGTTAATTTTGATAAAATTTATATTGTCACTATGGTTATATGGTAATTCATGTTATTATCATTTTTCAAGAGAATACATGATTAAGGTATTCAGATGTTTGGAATGTGATAACCAAGAACTACCAAATGAGATATGAGAGACAAATGTTAAGTCGATTTAGTTCATCTCCTTCTAAAGTTTTATATTTTCAGTTTTTGGAAGTATTGTAATTCTATCCATTTATGGACAGTATAAGTTATTTTACTATTGAAGTTTGTTAGATTAATGTATTATCTCACTATAGGTGGACTTATGACTATTTGATAACCTATTCTAACCTTTTTGTTGAGACTGATGGAATAAACTATAATTTTATCACATGATTTTCTAACACTTCAATAATGAAAAATTAAACTTCATGTATTTAAATAAGATATGAAGTGGAAATTGTTTAGGGAATGACCAATGGTGATATTGTACTGAAATCATGTAAGTATTTCTCCTCATGTAAAAAATCATCAAATTTAGGAAAAATATATTAAAACCGAAAATGTTATCCTAGTACCTTCTTATCCAATGAATCATGTGGTCCCTTAAATAATCACAAATTTATGGCTTTCTTGTAGTTAACTATCTCCAAACCTTATTCTCTATTACTATCCATCAGAATTTGATGGTAAAATTTCTCTTTTATATCCATATTTTCATGTACCACATATGTTCTCCTATGTGGAAACACAATGATGAGTTACTTTGGGTAACAATTATATTTATAACTTTACTTTTTAAAATTATGTTTTAGTATCCCTTTTTACGATGCGGGTTTCCATGAAAGAAACATTCAACTAGAAAACCATTTATAACCCCGACGAATTTCGAGGGAGAAATTAATGTTAATGGGGGTAGAATGTAACACCCAGAGATTTTATGAGATATATTATTTTTAATTTATTAGATTTATTGTGTTTTACACTACACCAAGATTAGGTTTAACTATACACAACACCGTATTAGCTTGCAGTATACGCAATACAATTCTTGGCTTGTGTTGCACACAATTTCAAGTTATTTTGATAGAATTCATTTCACACAGCACTGAGTATAGATTTTGTTTAATTTATAAATGATATAAGTTTGGATTATGTTATACCCAATACCAAAGGAATCTTTCACTACACACAACACTGACTTGGATTACGTTACACGTAAGAGTGACCTTCCTCGATAGCTTGTGTTGTACGCGATACCGAGTTTCACTAAACACTGATATATTATTATTTAATGGGATACAAACTAGGAATTATGAATAGTAGTAACCAAATTTTTAATTTTATATAACATTAAAATTCATTTTACACATTTTCTAGAACATGATATAAGAAAAAAATCAATTTTTTTCAGATAAATGAAGTATTTTTCCAAAAATGCAGTTTCACCGCCTTTTGATGGGGCACCCATTTTAAATCTAGATTTGAAACTTTTATAAGTAAAATTTGACAAAATAAACTTATTATTTAGAATAGGGACATAAAAATTTACTTTTTTTTAATATTTGGTATTTTTCTAATAAAATTAAAATTTTAATGAATAGTGAAAAATATTGCATTTTAATTCAAAACTGCCTTTTTATCTAATTTATTTATATAGTTAGATTATATTTTTAATTGATTTTAAAGTGTAATTGTATTATGTTTTTATCATTCAATCCAATTTATGTAATTTTAAGTAATTTCAATTTTAAATTGGATATAAACACATATCAATCTTTTGATAGTTATTACTTCTTAAAAACTTGCTTTTTGGTTTTAACAACGAGAATTAATTTTAAATTAATTAATGAAAATTATATACTTTTAATTTGGAAAAATAGATTCCATATTTGGAATCATAAGGTTCAAATTATTTAAATATGTACCTTTTATTTTTAGACATTACTAATAGTAACTTCAGTAATTATTTTATTTACCATGGTTAATGGTTAAATCTCATAAATAAGGGTAAAAAATAATATTATAATAATATTAAACTACCCTAACACATGTAATAATCTTATTGGATGAGATATTTCCAACCATGGGTATCCTTGGGTCGATTTTGGGACCCCATGGAAACACTTGGATGTGAAAATAAAATTTTATATGAATTAATTTAAAGTAAAGAGAAATATGACATAAACATTTATCTTCTTAATAATTTTTTTAATATGGGGTTATATATAATATAAATTCAACTAAAAATAATAATTGGAAATATAAGAAGATTTAATACATCATCGTATTTTATTTATAATTTTTAGACACAAAATAAATAAATTTATTTATGACATAATGATGATGTAGTGATTACCTTATTAATGAATAATTTAAATAAATGAGATTATAAATATTAAAATAAATCTATTTTGTACCTTTTTATACCATCAAAAAATTTTATTTATGATTATGAATTATTATATTTGAATTAATGAAGTTTTTTTAAACAATCAATTTGTTATGATTTTTTTAAATGTCATGATATGAATAGTATAAAAATTGACATAAATGAGTTTTTAAAACAAATACTATTTCATTAAATGATATAATAGTCATAAAAATATAAGATTCAACCAAATTAATTAGATAATGTTGCAAATATCATTAATGAACCATTTTAGGATCTATTGGAATTTTATAGTAACTATATTAACCATATAGTATGAATATACAAGAAGACATAGTAAGAGTGAAATTAGTTAACTAAGGGTTAAAGATAAAATATAAGGTTAAATTTGAGACTTTAACTTGTATAAAACCTATTGGTTGAGAGTATTTAAAACTATACTCATCTTACCTTCAAATTAAATGAGTTTTGGACCTTTTTAAACTGAAAATCATTTTGTAATAAATTAATATTTTAAGAGTTTCATAAAGTTTCCCTCTCCTCTCTTATAAAAGGGCACCTCCTCCCTCTCCTATTTACTCCATTTTGAGCCTTAAATCTCATCCAACTCCTACCCATTTATCTTCTCAACTTCCCTAGTTAAATTATAGAGGTTATGGTCTTCTCAAAAGACCAAATCTAGTGCCCTAAGATGAAATTTAAAGGATTCATGTTGAGGAAGATGAGTTTTGGACACATACAGAAGAAATCAGACCTAAGGTAAGAGATAATTTTTCAATCTCTTTTTTATCTGAGATTTTTTATACATAAGTATTTAATTGGGTTATATTTATCATCCATGTCCATTTTTTCTAATTTTTTTTCATAAAATGTTTACTATTCTTCTATGTATGTTTAAAGTCATTTTTACCTATTTTTGACTTTTACTACATGGTATGGAAGGAATATTTCTTTTGTTTACCATAAAAGATACTTTTTGACTTTTGTGGAAAAATTATGAGGAGAGTGTCTTTTTAACTTATGTGACATGAATGTATTTTTACGGTTTCATGACACCTTATTTCCAAGAAGCTTCTTTTACACTATTTCAAGTTTATTTTCAACTAAATTCTTTTCTTTTAAAATTGCTCGACATTTTGAGAAAAGAAAATATTTTTGAAGAATAAAGGTTATTTTATTCAAAAACTAAGTTTAAGTGTTTTATCAAAATTATTTTCCATCTAAGATGACGCTCTTAAATAGGGTTATGTTTATATCCCTACTATTACTGTGATTTTATTTCTTTAATGATGGAATGATATTTTATATGGATTATGTTATGATAAAATTATTTTTAAGAAACCTCTATTATTTCTTGGGTTATGATATGCTGAATTATTTATGTTTTTTGGTACGTGTAAGAATGATTTAATTATGAAATGGGTGAGACCTATATCTCCCTCCAATGCATTAGGTAAATATTTATATCTCATGAGATAAACATAACTGAAACGAAAAGTAAATCCGGTTCAGTAATATATGGATGGAACGAGAAGTAAACCTGGTTCAGTAATGGACTTTGTCCACTATGATGGTATTGGAAGTAATTCCTTGGCTACTATGGAAATCATATTATGTACTTATTAGTTTTCCACAATTACATGTTTTATGCCAATGTTATTCTATCATGGTTAATGTTCCTTTATGATCCATGCCTTACGTACTTCCAAGATTTATTTTATGACTCTATATTTTTATGTTTAAACTTTATGATCAAATGTTTATGGTATGTTTTATATTCTCCATGTTTACCATTACTGAACATTTGATCTCACCCTTTTTATGTTTTATTTTCCCTAGGATATAAAGAAAGGTTTTAGATAAGAAAACAAAAGGGGAAGATATTTATGGGAGATATTGAATATCTTTCACCAAGTTAGAATATTATGTTCCAAGTTTCCAAAGACACTAAACTAATACGGTCTTTGGGAATCTATTTGTGTCATGGATTAATTATTCCAAAAAAGAAATGTAATGTCCATGTACGTCAATCTTGGGTCTCTAAAAGCCTGGTATGATGACTCATACTTTATCATAATGTGCTGATAATCCTCCTAGATAGAAGTAAGAATGCATAATTGATCTAGAGTAGCCACTTGTTGATAATGATCAGTGTTTTGAGCTGTCCTGGCTATAGGTATAGATATATACACATGTCCTTAAATTTATTACAACACCGGTATATACCGATAGAGTTCCTCAGCTATTACTAAAATGTATCATAATTTTAGCAAAGTGTTTGTAGGGATATAAGACTACAAATTTTATATCTCCATTATGTACTAGAAGATTTATTTGATTGAAGTGGGGATATCTAACCACTTATGTCCTCCTTGTTCTACTAGAATATGTTGTTGATGCACTTTATGCATGGGGGTAGGGATATGAACCTCCCCCATGCCCACTGTGGGAATATGTCTGCAGAATTGTTTCGAGTGAGAAGGGATGTGAGCCTTCTCGCTAGTTATTACTGTAAGTTGTTGGTAGATATCATCAGCGGGAGTTGGGATATTATCACACTTCTAGATATCCAGTACCTGCTTAGCCTGATGTTTCTTCATTGATTACCATGCATGGGTGTTATAGGTGGAAGTATGTTGAATGGTACCCTTAGTCGGTGACTAGTGGATACTAGTGGGATGGTTTTGGAGACAAAGGTTGACATGGACTATCCTCATAGACCCCTGAATCATAAGAGAGTGTATTTGAATCCCTATTCTAGCTTCATCAGATATGTAATATGGTTATTTTCATGCTCCAGGGATAATCTCCCGAAGAGATTTTCTATGGAAATAAGGGCCACTAGCTTAGTTGTAGTTTTTCCTAGATGATGTCGGCTCATCGAATTTATTACTTAGAGAAACTTGAAGGAATATTCAAGTTTCAAGTTCGTACCACATCAATTATACTCCTGGAACATTATGTCCACCACCTATTTTTGAAGTTTTC
This sequence comes from Viscum album, assembly GCA_963277665.1. Classification (NCBI taxonomy): domain Eukaryota; kingdom Viridiplantae; phylum Streptophyta; class Magnoliopsida; order Santalales; family Viscaceae; genus Viscum; species Viscum album. The sequence continues at coordinate 1,063,669,270 of OY728134.1, read as the reverse complement.
AGGTAGGTGAGATAACATTACGACCCCCAAGGGTTTTAACCATAGGTGACTTACTAGATCAGTTGCTGGATAATGACATTATCTTATATCAGGGTTCTATTGATAAGATTAGTATCTATAGTCATAAAAACAACAAGGAACAAGATCACCGATTAGATTAATATTGTATTCATGTTGTGCTCTTAATCAGATATTCATGGTTAACTCAAGTTTTGTTTTATTCCCGATATGGAGATTCTACCCATGTGGACTTGTCAGATAATGGATAGGATTATTTTATGGGAATCACAATTATAGAGGATAATTTGTAAGATTTATGTCAGGATTGTTAGCTTTGTTTATATGGGATATTCTAGAAAAGTGGCATGACATATGGAATACTGACCATCTTGGATATTTGAGGGTTTTACATTGGGATTATTATTATTTTCCATGAGATATTCAAGAAAAAAATGGCCTGGTTCATGATTAATCAATCATTTTTCTATTTGATAGTTTCACATTGGGTTCACCATTTTTGTTTCGATGGAAAAAAGATGGATGGTAACCTTAATTAAGGTGGGATCAGTTTAGCCTAATGGTTGATTGTGGGGGGTTTATTTCTAGGACAAAAATTAATCATTGGATCATCGTTGCCATTCTTAATGGAAACTCCCAATTGTTCCCATATCCATAACTATGTAGAGACCTACATTCTAAATTCAAATGGTAAATTAGGGGTTTAGACCCAAATACACTTAGGGAATCACATTGGTTAAGAGGATGAGAGGTTGGGCTCATCACACCCTTTTGTGGGGGAATTGATGCCTACTTAGAGACTCTTATATATTTAAGAAATGTTCACAAATATATTTATAATCCCATTACAAGATCATTTACCTAAAGAGAATGATCATAGGTTAACCCTTTTTTTGAGCAGATTAGGGGTATCACATTAGTGAATCCATCTGTATGTATCTAAGGTTCTTCAAACATTTCCCAGTAATGAATAGATGATTATATGTTGAATCCACATAAAAAGACACTTTATAATTTTCTGCCATACAGGGAGGTGGTTAATATTCCTAGGTGGGGTTGATCCATTATTAGGCATCCTATGTATCCTATTTATTACATGAACCAAAAACCATGTAGTTTGTTAAACCCATGAAGTTTAATATCATGCAGAAATGACACATATATGGGAAATTGGTCACCAGATATTTGAGCTCAATTCACAAGGATAAATCTTGTGTATCCTGGTTATAGTAGGAATTAGATTTATCATAGTATGATCACACCCTTGTGAGTGTCCCTAATGTTTGTGCCATTATATAAGGGATGTTTATATCATGACATTCATCAGGGCTTACACACTGAAATTTCCCTAGCTAGTGGAGATTTACAATGAAAATTATGTGACTATTGCTCCTCGATAAGCCCAAGTGAGCTATACTTGATGTGATAAATAAGGGATAGTAAGTAATCAGTCTCACTACACGTGGATGTGAGGCTTTTGTGATAGAATTTCCCTTGGGATATTTTTAATTTATAGATCGGGTCTCAAGGAGATGTCTTACATATCTTAGTTATGGTAGGAATCAGATTCAATATATTTCATCTTATTTCTCAGTCCACTGATGGATGAGGTAGAATGACCATCCCAAGGGAATGATTAGCTCATGATGGTCGAAATTTAGGAGACATTAGGGGACTTACACTAAAGTGGATACCTCTTTGAGATCATTCCATAAGAAGGCGTCCTATGTATCCCAGTTATTATAGGAGTTAGAGTCATCGTAGTTATGCTGGTTGGGGTTTACACATAGATGCTTTCTTATATGAATGATATGATTATTGGAACTCCCTAAGCCTTTGTTAGCTATGCTCGATGTAAGAAACAAGGTATGTCAGATGATAAATCTCATTCCTTATGAAAATGGGACTTATGCACTAGGAACTCCCTCTGGATTCTTAATATGGAGCTTGATCCTTAGAGATACAACCTATGTAACACCCAAATCTTCCACGATATGCTTCTCTTTGAATAACACAATATCTTGCACTGTACGCAACTTCGAGTTCTAACACACCATGACCAATAAAACCAGCCATTATGAATAGTAATACCCACTTTTTGAAAATTTTTAAATTTTATTTTTCAAAATGGACTTCATTTTTGGATTTGAAATATCAAAATTAGCTTAGGGTGATTTTTTCGTATTTTTCTGAAAACTTTCAATTTTTGATGAATAGTGAAAAACACGGCTTTATTGTTTAAAACTGATTTTTTATTTAAATAATTAGTTATTTTATTTAAATTTATATTAGGTAAAAATATATACATCAAACCTATATATGTTCAATATAATTCATTGGAGTCATTTTATAATAATATTAGATATATAAAATTTTATTGAACTTTTTACCGTCTTTTACCCACCTTCTAGGCGCATTTGCAAATTTTCATAAAACGTAATTTTACTGCTTCTGTGAATTGAATTTAAAAAATATGAGAGACACGGTTGACATTAGTAAGTCAAATGTGATTCAATAAGATGAAAACAATTTTTTGGTGAATAATAACTTTTGAATTTTATTTACCACAGTTAAAAGTAAATAGGGTAATTAAAGGTAAAAAATGATATTATAACACATGTCCCAATTCTATTGAATAGGTTTATTTAGACAAAAATCAACCTTAGGAAAAAAATATAACCCTTTTGGTCCACTTGGATTAGATTAGGAGATTTATTATTATTTTATTTAAAGAAGAGTTAAAAGTGTTAAATTCAATGTTTAATAACTAAACCATTTTTAGTATAGGGTTATACATAAGATAAATTCGACTATAAATATTCATTAGTAGTATAAAAATATTTCTACATAATGGTATTTTAATTATAATTTTTAGACCTTAAATAATTAAATTTATTTATGACACAATGATGATGCAATAATTACATTATTAATGAAACATTAAAATAATTTATATTATAAATATCCAAATAAATGTAAATTGAGATTTATGATGAATTAAAATAATTTTATAGGTTAATATGACATTTTATGGTTGATTAAATATTTTTTTTCGAAGTGATAAAGTTTTTATGACTTTCAAAAAAACAAAATACCAAATAGTGTCAAAATTGACGTAAATGAGTTTTTAAAACAAATACTATATTATTAATTGATATAATGTTCCTAAAAATATAAGGTTCTATAAAAGGACTTATATATGGATATATATATCAATAATGAAACACTTGGGGTTCTATTTAATTTTTATAGTTATTTTATTAACCATTTATTATAATAATACAAGAATACATGGTAAAAGTTAATATATTTAACTAAGAGTTAAATCTAAAAGATAAGGTTAATATGGTGACCTAAACTTGTCTAAAACCTATTGGTTGAGAGGTTTTCGACCCATCCCCATATTATCCTAGAAATAAATCATTTTGGAGCCATTATAAACCGAATATGATTCTATAATAAAATAATATTTCAAACTTTTCCTAAAGTGACCCTCACCTCTCTTATAAAAGGGTACTTCCCCTTCTATCAAAATAACACCTCCAAATCCATTTGGCTTGGCCAAAACCTGCTCTAAAATCTTCAAACTACCGTCCCCTAGACCTAGAGTCCTTAATTGGATCATAAAGCCAACCTAAGGATCTATTTTGATCATCTCAAAAGGAAACACCCGAAGAAGAGGTAATAATTTCACCACCTCTTTCAAAGTTCTTTTCTTCTTCCACTTCCTCTTTATTTGTTATTTCCATACCAAAATATTAAATCCAATACATTATACATATTGTGATGTTATTATAAATATGTTACAACCATATTAATTATTCTATCCATCCTATGAATGACAAGTCACCATACGTGCGTACGTACGGATTACCGTCTCCGCGTCGTGGTGTAGTTTGTTATTCAAACACTTCATTATTTGGATGAGTATAATAATGTGTATAACTGATGTAAATAATAAATATAACATATTAAGTATTCTATATATATTATATACCATCCAATCACATACTATTTCACCATCAATAGAATGATATTGACGCTCGTACGTACGTACGAATTACCGTCTCCACGAACGCGATGAAATTCATTCCCTATCATAACTATTAAAGAATAATTTTTATTTTATGATTAAAAATAAGTTTTAAGTACTTAATATAATTCTGTATATGAGTCAAACACATCCTATCCATAACAAACATGTCTTATGTAACCAAGAATATAAAGTAAAACGAATCATTTAACACCCGAAATGATGATACTACTGAAATATTATTAAGAAATCAAAATTAGAAGATCACATATGATATAATATTTATGTATTTTGTTCTCACATAATTTAATAATAATTATTTAACTATTATACATGAGGTTAAAATAACCTCTATCAAGGAAAATTACATGGTAAAGGTTAATTCTACAATCTCTTCATTATCCGAGGTTGTTTATACGTGAGTATCTATTGGGACCTCTTTATCATCCACATCTGTGTTTCTTAAAAATGTATTTCAATTTTTTTACTATTTAATAGACTATGGTTTAAAGTCATTTATACCCTTGTTTTAAATTTTATAAAATTTTTATAAAGGAATCATTCCATCGTTTTCCAAATAAGGTCCTTTACGACATTTTCGACAAAATTAAGGAAAGAAAGTTTTTTTAACTTATACAACGAGTGCAGCTATTTTCCGCCATTATAACACCATCGAAGCTTCCCTTACAAACTTATAAGAATATTTTCAAAATAAATGTTTTATTTTAAAATTACACGACTTTTAAATTATTTCAAAATAGAAATATATATTTCTCTCAAATAGTTTTGATTTCATCTATGTCAACATCCTTTGTTGGATTTTACACTTGTTTGAAGTTGATTTATTATGATACAATATTATATATTGTATTGAAGGTATTGTGATATTTTTGACTGTGGATGTGATATTTTTATACCATTCATAGTTTATGATTAAATTATTGAAATTTTGTATGCTAGTTTTATTATGAATGTTTATGTTATGTTTCAACCTTTTTATATGAGGAATGAATTGGACTTAGTAAGTGATGGGTGAAGCCCGCTATAGCTCCTCAATGCATCGGTAGGTATAATGATACAAACTACTGTCTTGGAACAGGGCCTTGAAAAAATCTTATTTGTAGTATTAGCACAAGGCCTTGACTATGTGGTTATGATGTGCGACATTATTCATTCTATCTTTATGAAATTGGCTATTGATATTACATGTGATTATTCGACTAGTATAATATCCATGTGAATATGTAAATGTAATTATTTGATTTATCTTTTCCATTTTATTCTGAAGTTTAAGTTTAAAAGGCTTGTGTTTTAGTCTTATACATTGCCTTAAATTTTTATTCTTATTTATGAAAGTTTCCACTATATTGTTATCGTTTTTGAGCACCTTAGCTCACCCCTTTCTATGTTTTATTTTTCCTAGGATGTGAAGAAGTATATTATGACTGACCTAAAGGGATAGTCTAAGGGATATAAACATGTTAAAATGAGACACAATGTTGTTGTTTTTCATTTCATAATGCAATGTAAAACTTATGTTTGTATCTTGTACTTCCAAGGCTACTAAACTGATCGATCTTTCTGGATTTGATCCCCTGTGATCTTGCCAATGTTATGTAATAATGCATTGACTCTGGGTAACTAGGGTTGGGGAATTACAATTGGTAGAAGAGGAATTTTAGTATAAACCTTGTAAACTAGATTTATAAAAACTCTGAAAAGAGAACATTACCTTAATATAGACTTTGAGGATTAGTGTAAAAGAACTTAATGGAATTTTTGTAATGTAGTGATTTTTTGTATTTTCCAAGCAATAAATCCCTGTCTGGATACGAGCAGGTAGAGGCAGCTCTAGCACAGATGTACCTAGGAGTGAAAACTCTGACAAGGAGTTTCGGGCTTGACCCGTGGTATCCTGGTATACAACAACGGGACTTGCTGCACTCTTGGTTATGACACTCCCGAGGGATATGCTTAGGATAATTCACATTTTATTTACAAACCATTATGAAGGATTTATGATTATATACCTCCTCAAAGAATTTTTTTTATGATTATAGATTATATCCATAAACTGTTCAATTAATGTTAAGTGTTTTAAAAGTTTGGAATTATGTATTGCAATTCATAAACTAATCTAGTGTATGCCATTGTTTAGAAATGGTGCCTAGTGGAAGGAATAAAAACTGTATCAACTTACGTAATCCATGTAGGGATTTCCCTCCTACTCAAGATAATTTTAGTGGAGCGGGTGATGCAACTAGTGCTGATAATCTTATCACCATACTAGGAAAAATCACTCAGGCAATGAATAATAAACTTACCTGTATGGATCACCCTGATCCACAATGTGGAGGATCAATGTTTGACCGCTTTTTAAGGTAACAACCACCAAAATTAAATGGGACTTCAAATCGATTTGTAGCTGAGAAATGGATAATTTTTTTTAGAGAAAATATTTCATGCTTTGGGGAGTAGCGAAAGGGAAAAAGTTGTCATGGAAATTTACCACCTCACAAGAGATGCAAATAAATGGTGTTCATTAATTCAAAACACAAAAAGGATGAAGAAGTATCAAATATGGAATGGAGGGAGTTTAAAGATATTTTCTTAGAAAAATACTTTCCTTGTGACCATCGAGCAGATATGGAGATACAATTTCTATGTCTGAGGAAAATTAAGGAGAAGAATGTCCCAAAGTATGAGGATAACTTTACAATGTTAGCAAGGAATTTAGAAGATTATATATGGAACCCAAGAAGTAAGATTGATTGATTATTTTATGGGTTAAAACCATTTCTCCATTGAGCATTAGTCTCACAATCCTTATCACCGTATAAAGATATTGTCTCATGTGCTATTAAGACAGAAAAGTAAATCTCTAAGTCTTACAAATTTAAAGCAAAGAAAGAGAAGTAGAGATCTATTGAACACTCTAGAAATGGAAATAAAAGGAACAAGGGATAAGTTAAATTTACATCTTTTGGTAAATGTGGGAAGAAACCCACCGATACTTTCCTGAAGGGAATGAGATTCTATTACAAGTGTGGTGAAAAAGGCCACCAAGATCATGATTGCAAGGGAAATAAAGAGGTTGTCAATGTTGAATGCTAAAATTATAGAGAAATGGGGAATTATGAAAATAAATTTCCTAAGTGACAATGAAAATTACCTCAGAAAATTCCAAGGGAGGAAGGCCAAGCTTATGCGATCACTACTACTGAGGTTGAAGATCTGAAAGACGCGGTGGCAGGTAATTTAATGGTTTCCTCAAGTTTAACCAATGATTTATTTGATTCTGGATCATCGCATTGTTTCATATCTTCCCAGTTTTCTAAGAAAATTAGATATTTACAATTTTATTTAACAAAGGAGTTTTCAGTAAAAACTCCTAAGGGAAGTATCATTGTAATGATGTTTTGTGAATCAGTTCCCATTAGGGAATATAAATGTTCTTTATCTGTTGATCTCATTGTCATAACAATGATTGAATTTGATATAATCCTTGGTATGGATTAGATTTCAGACCATGATGTGAAAATTTACTATAAGAATAAGGAGGTTACAATTTTCGATGATGATAAGGAATACCTTATCTTTAGAGTAGAAACGTCACTACCTGATTCTTATCTAGATCCACCCCCAGTAGCTATACTAAATTCAATTATTGGGGATTAAGAGAATTAAATAACTATGAGTGAGGAAAATAATGTTTGAACAGAGGACATACCTATTGTACAAGAATATGTTGATTTGTTTCTATAGGATTTACTTAGTCATCCTCCAGAACAAGAAATTGAGTTTTCCATTGATTTAATTCCTGGTTCAAGGCCCATATCGAAGACCCCTTATAGAATGACCACTATAGAATTAGTGGAACTAAAGAAACAACTAGAGGAATTGAGTAATAAAGGATTTATTCACCCTAGTGTTTCTCCATGGGGATCCCATGTACTTTTGGTTAAGAGGAAAGATGGATCTTTGAGGTTGTACATTTACTAAAGGGAGATCAATGATATAATAATAAAGAAAAAGTATCCCCTACCTCACATTGATGATTTATTCGATCAAATTCATAGAGATCAATATTTTTCAAATATTGACCTTCAATCTGGATATCATCAATTGTGTGTGAAGAAGGAAGACATTCCAAAGACAACGTTTCGTACCAGGTATGAGCATTACGAGTTTACAGTAATTCCTTTTGGACTGACTAATGCACCCTAAGTTTTCATGGATCTAATGAATAGAGTTTTCAAGGAATATATTCTTGAATTTTTAGTAGTTTTTATTAATGATATCTTGGTATACTCAAATATCTATGAAGATCATGAATATCACTCGCGCACTATTATGAAAACCCTCAGAAGAAATGAATTATATGGGAAGTTTAGCAAATTTGAATTCTGGCTTCCAGAAATTTCTTTTCTTGGCCATATTGTCTCTAAGTATGGAATATTTTTCGATCCTTATAAGAAAAGGGAAATACAAGAATGGACAACACCGATGAGTATAACTAAGGTACGCAGTTTTATTGGTTTACCAGGTTATTATTGGCATCTCATCCAGAATTTTGCCTGATTGGAAAACCCATTAACCAAGCTCACACATAAAGGGGTTAAATTTGTTTGAAAAAAATAGTGCAAAGAATGTTTTAATGAATTGAAGGGAATATTAGTCAATTATACTATCTTGACTCTTCTGTTGAGGAATGATGGGTTTGTTATTTATAGTGATGATTCAAAGAAAAGAATTGGTTGTGTACTTATGTAGAATGATAGAGTTATTGCCTATGCCTCACGATAGATAAAAATTCATGAACAAAACTGTCCTACTCATGATCTTGAGTTAGCAGCTGTAATATTTTCTTTGAAGATATGAAGACACTATCTCTATGGTGAAAAATGTAATATATATACCGATCATAAGATTTTGAAGTATATTTTCTCATAGAAAGAAATCAACATGAGGAAAAGACAATGGCTTGAACTACTCAAAGATTATTATTTCACTATACACTACCACCCGGGGAAGGAAAATATGGTGGCAGATGGTTTTATAAGAAAGAATCATGGAGTTTTGAACAAGATGAGAGTTAAAAGGGATCCTATGTTCATATATCCAGTAAAGATAGATATGGGAATAATCATTGAAGGTGAAACATTAATACTTTTTGAAATGGTTTCTAATAAAACTTTATTGTAAAGGACAAAAAGTTCTCATACTGACGATGAGGAGTTTCAAAAGAAAATTTAAGTTGTGAATGATGAGAGATTTATTGAATTCGTATATGAAGATGTAATTTTGAAATTTGGGAAGAGACATTGTGTTCCTGTTGTACCTGATCTAAAAAGGGAATTGTTGGACGATTCCCATAGCTCCAATTTTTCTATACACCCTAGTAGCACTAAGATGTATATAGATTTGAAGGAACAATTTTGGTGGGACAACATGAAGATGGAGATTGCTGATTATGTGTCAAGATATATTTTTTGTCAACAGGATAAGGCTAGAAGACAACATACTAGAGAAGTCATGAAACCTCTTCCCATACCTGAGTGGAAATGGGATGATATTACGATGGACTTTATCATGAGGCTACCAAAGACTCCTAGAAGGAATGATGCAATATGAGTTATTGTTGATCGTCTTACTAAGTCAACACATCTTCTTGCTATAAGATAAGATTTACCACTTGAACGTCTAGTAAGACTATATATTAATGAAGTTTTAAGACTTCATGGAGTACCCCTATCAATTTTTTTTGATCTTGATCCCTTTTTTACATCAAGATTCTGGAAAATTCTTCAGAAGGCCTTGGATACTGAACTTCATTTGAGCACTGCCTACCACCCTCAAACTGATGGACAGTTAGAACGAACTATTCAAACCTTAGAAGACATGTTGAGATCTTGCTCACTTGAATTTCAAGGTTTGTGGGATCAATATTTACCTCTGGTAGAATTTTCCTATAACAATATCTTCCATTAAAGTATTTAGATGACACCATATGAAGTGTTATATGGAAAGAGATGTTTCACACAAACTTGTTGGGATGATGTTGGTGAAAGAAAAATCATATTTCCATAACTTGTTGAGGAAACAATGGAAAAGGTGATGGTTATCCAAACCCACATCAAATCAGCTCAAAGTAGGAAAAATATCTATTCCGGTAACTGAAGGAAGGATTTGGAATTTCAAGTAGGAGATCAATATTTCTTGAAGGTATCTCCATGGAAGGGTGTTATACGATTCAGTAAGAAAGGGGAAATTAAGTCCAAGGTACATCGGACATTTCAAAATTCTATAACGAATTGGAGTTGTATCTTATCATTTGGAAAATCTGCCAAGTCTTTCTAAAGTTCATGATGTGTTCCACGTATCACTATTGAGAAAATACATGCCTAACCCAATGCATTTACTCAACTATGAAGAAATATAACTGGAAGCCGACCTGTCTTATTGCGAAGAGCCTGTCAATATTCTTGATACTAGAGAATAAGTGCTGAGAAACCAGATGACTCGTCTGGTGAAAGTTCTATGGATAAGCCATAATATGGAAGAGGCAATGTGGGAACCGAAGGAACTTATGATGAAGAACCACCCGAATCTCTTTATGCTGTAATATTATAGAAATTTTGAGGATGAAACTATTTGAAGGAGGGGAGAATGTAACACCCCAAGCTTCCACGATACACTTCTCTTTGAATAATACAATAGCTTGTGTTGTATGCAACTTCGAGTTCTAACACACCATGACCAATCAAACTAGCCATTATGAATAATAATTCCCACTTTCTGAAATTTTATAAATTTTATTTTTCAAAATGGACTTCATTTTTGGATTTGGAATATCAAAATTAGCTTAGGGTTAATTTTTGGTATTTTTCTAAAAACTTTCAATTTTTGATGAATCTTGAAAACACTGCATTATTATTTAAAACCGAATTTTTATTTAAATAATTAGTTATTTTATTTAAATTTATATTAGGTAAAAATATATACATAATAACTATATATGTTCTATGTAATTCATTGGAGTCATTTTATAATAATATTAGATATATAAAATTTTATTGAACTTTTTACCGTCTTTTACCCACCTTCTAGGCGCATTTTCAAATTTGCATAAAACATAATTTTACCACTTCTGTGAATTGAATTTCAAAAATAATAGAGACATGGTTGACATAAGTAATTAAAATGTGCTTCAATAAGATGAAAATAATTTTGGTGAGTAATATCTTTTGACTTTTATTTACCATAGGTAAAAGTAACTAGGGTAATTAAAGGTAAAAAATGATATTATAACACATGTCCTAATTCTACTAAATAAGTGTATTTCGACAAAAATCAACATTAGGAATAAAATATGATCCTTTTGGTCCAATTGGATTAGATTAAGACATTTACTATTATTTTATTTAAAGAAGAGTTAAAAGTGTTAAATTCAAAGTTTAATAACTAAACCATTTTTAATGCAGGGTTATACATAAGATAAATTCGACTATAAATATTAATTATAAATATAAAAATATTTCCTACATAATGGTATTTTAATTATAATTTTTAGACATTAAATAATTAAATTTATTTTTGACATAATGATGATATAGTAATTACCTTATTAATGAAATATTAAAATAATTTATATTATAAATATCCAAATAAATGTAAATTGAGACTTCTGATGAATTCGACTAATTTTATAGGTTAATATGACATGTTATTCTTGATTAAATAATTTTTTTTCTATGTGATAAAGTTGTTATGACTTTCACAGAAACAAAATACCAAATAGTGTCAAAATTGACAAAAATGAGTTTTAAAAAAATACTATATTATTAATTGATATATTGTTCTTAAAAATACAAGGTTCATCCAAAGGACTTAGATAAGGTTATATATATCAATAATTAACCACTTTGTGTTATATTGTATTTTTATATCATGTTTATTAACGATTTATTATAATAATACAAGAATACATGGTAAAAGTTAAACTATTTAACTAAGAGTTAAATCTAAAAGATATTGTTAATATGGTGGCCTAAACATGTATAAAACCTATTTTTTTAGAGGTTTTAGACCCATACCCACCTTATCCTCAAAATAAATAATTTTTTAGACATTATAAACCAAATAAGATTGTATAATAAAATAATATTTCAAGCTTTTCCTAAAGTGACCCTAACCTCTCCTATAAAAGGGTTCATCCCCTTCCCCCAAAATCACACCTCCAAATCCATTTGGCTCAGCCAACCCCTAATCAAATATCCTCAAAACTACCCTAACTTATACCTAGAGACCTTTCTTTTATCATAAATCCAACCTAAGGATCCATTTTGATCAACTCAAAAGGAAACACCCAAAGAGGAGGTAATAATTTCACCACCTCTTTCAAAGTTCTTTTCTTCTTCCACTTCCTCTTTCTTTGTTGTTACCATACCAAAATAATAAATATAGTACCTTATACATATTGTGATGTTATTTTAAATATGGTTCAACCATATTCATTATTCTATCCATCCTATGAATGACAAGTCACCATACGTGCGTACGTACGTCTTACCGTCTCCACATCATGGTGTAGTTTGTTATTCAAACACTTCATTATTTTGATGGGTATAATAATGAGTATAACTGATGTAAATAATAAATATAACATGTTTATGATTCAGTATATATTATATACCATCCAATTACATACAATTTCACTATCAATAGAATGATACTATCGCTCGTACGTACGTACAGAATACCGTATCCACAAACGCGATGGAATTCATTCCCTATCATAACCATTAATGAATAATTTTCATTTTATGATTAAAAATAATTTTTAATAACTTAATATAATTATGTATATGTATCAAATACATACTATCCATAACAAATATGGCTTACGTAACCAAGCATATAAAGGAAAATGAACTAGTTAACACCTGAAACGATGATACTACTGAAATATTGTTAACAAAGCAATATTAGAAGATCATATATGATATCATATTTGTGTATGTGGTTTTTGTATAATTTAATAAAAATGATTTAAAAATTATACAGGAGTTTAACGTACCCTTGATCAAGTAAAAGTACAAGGTAAGAGTTAATTCTACAATCTCTTCATTATCCGAGGTTGTTTATACGTGAGTATCTACTAGGACCTCTTAATCATCCACATCTGTGTTTCTTAAAAATGTATTTCAATTTTTTTTACTATTTCCTATACTATGGGTTAAATTAATTTATACCCTTGTTTAAATTTTTATAAAATATTTATAAAGGAATCTTTCCGTCATTTTCCAAACAAGGTCCTTTAAAAACTTTTCGACAAAATTAACGAAATAATGTTTTTTTAACTTATACGGCGGGTGTGGCAATTTTCCATCATTATAACACCATAGAATCTTCCCTTACAATCTTATAATAATATTTTCAAAATAAATATATTTTTTTAAAATTAAATTACTTTTAAATTATTTCAAAATAGAAATAGATATTTCTCTCAAATAGTTTTGATTTCATCTATGTCAATATCCTTTGTTGGATTTTATACTTGTTTGAAGTTGATTTATTATGACAAAATCTTCCATATTGTATTGAAGGTTTTGTGATATGTATTAATGTGGATGTGATATTTTTATACCATTCATGGTTTATGGTTAAGGTACTGACATTTTGTTTGCTAGTTTTAATACAAATGTGTATGTTATGTTTAAACCTTTTTATATGAGGAATGCATTGGACTTAGTAAGTGATGGGTGGAGCCCGATATAGCTCATCAATGCATCGGTAGGTCTCATGAGACAAACTAGTGTCTTGGAATAAGGACTTGACAAAATATTATTTGTAGTCTTGGCATGATGCCTTGACTATGTGGTTATGATGTCCGGCATTATGCATTCCATCATTATGAAATTGGATATTGATATTACATGTGATAATACGTAAATGGAATTATTTGATTTATCTTTTCCATATTATGTTGAATTTTAAGTTTAAAAGGCTTGTGTTTTAGTCTTATACATTTCCTTAAAATTTTATGCATATTTATGAAAGTTTCCTCTATATTTTTATCCTTACTGAGAACTTGGGCTCACCCATTTTTAAGTTTTATTTTTCCCAGGATGAAAATAAGTATATTATGACTGACCTGGAGGGATAGTATAAGGGAGATGAATGTGTTAAAAGGATACACAATGTTGTGGTTTTTCATTTCATAATCTAATTTAAAACTTATGTTTGTATCTTATACTTCCAAGGCTACTAAATTGATCGTTATTTCAGGATTTGATCCCTTGTGATCATGCCAATGTTATGTAATAATGAACCAAATCTAGATAACTAGGGCCGGGGAATTACAACCTATGTATCTTGGTTATTGTAGGAATCAAATTAATCATAGTTCCCTTGATCAGGTACTTCACACTGACACTCCCCTATGATATCCGGGCTTACACACTGAGGATGGTCAAGTTTGTTAATCCCTGGGATGCCTTGTTGACCTAGCCTAGTTATCTTCCAGACCTACTTGAAAGAATGTCTGACATGCCATGATTTTCAATTTGACATGTCAGATAATGTTTATACATGTCTGGTTATATTGAGGGCATGTCCAAGGAAAATCACATGACCCATTTGGCTTATCCGAGGGACGTCGCATATCCTGGATGGAATGTTTGAGGGTCATTGAATAATCAATGATGACTTGTCTAGAGGAAATCGTGAGACCAAGATGGATGATTCTGGAAGCCATCACATGATCTCAAATGACATGTTCAGGGGGTGTTGAATGATCCATATAACTTTCCCCGGTGTCATTGTGAAAGATGGATTACATACATGGAGGGAGTCGCAAGATTTAATGCGACATGTTTAGAGGGTGAAAAATGATACATGATGATATATCTAGAGGGCATCATGAATCCTGACTAGTGTTCCCAAAGGGGGTCATGATAACCATTTGACATGACCAGGTGCTACTGTGAGACTCAGCTGACGTGTACTGGTGTCGCCGCATGAGTTGGGGAACACGTCTGAAGGACACTATGAGGTTTAGATGGTGAGCCTGAAATGATTCACAAGACTTGGATGGAATGCCTGTAGGGAACCATGCGAATTGATTTGGGCATGTCCAGAGGTCTTCAGATGACCCAACTTTTATACCAAAATAGTGTCACGAGATCTGGGTGACATTTCCTTGTGCCATCACATGTCTTTGATGGTTCACGTGAGGCATATGAGGATCAATGTATATTTCTTCCACATGAGTCTCCCATTTTTTAGTATTTTTTCCATCCTTTTATTGAAAATGGATTATATTTATTCAATGTTAGATTCTATTAAGTCTCAAATAACCTAGAATATATGTGGGATGTTCTTATAATTTCATACTAGAAGTCCTTAATGTGATCTATGAATGATCACATGAAGTTTATCTACATGCTCCATGATTTCTCTGATTGTTCAATGGATCTTAGCTGATAGAAGACTTTCTGATTGCAAGATCTGGTGCTCCAAGAAATCTTCTTTGGTGCTAGTGTCAGGTTCCAAGGAAAAGTCTGCCTGTTCCAAATGCGGAAGTCCTTTTTTATGTTGGGTTGGGGTATTTATAGGAATCACCACCATAGATATTAACCACTTTGCGTGGTGGATATCACGCGAATCTAGGCTAGAGTCAGTGGAGGGCTTCAGCATTATGTGCTCTGTGATCTCCCACCGCAAGTCACTCCTTGGTGGTCACATGATTTCTAGCGACCTAAAGAGAATATCTCCAACTATTCCTTTATTGAATTATTTCTAATTAATAGATTATTTTTGAATTATTCAGAAATGATGAGGGACTTTCATATTATCATATCGATATGTACAAGTGCCTTCATGAGATTAGGGATCCTGTAAAAAGTCCTTCACATGATCTCGAGTGACTTGTCTGGGACCCTAGACATGGATGTCTTGTCAAGGGGTTTTGTGAGACCTTCCTATGGATATCCTAGGCTCATCGCTTTATTTTTATGACTATGAGAGCCTCTGTTATTTTCATATATTTTTTTTAATTTTACAAAGGTTGTGGATCTTGCGAAGATGTATGAGTGTAGTCAAAGAAAATCACTCTACCTTCTGGTAATGTGTCGGGTGACAAATAAAAGTTCCTATGGAGATATGTGAGAATTTCATAGAAAATTCCATCTGTTTGTCCTTATGGAGTCAAAGGGGGCGCACAAGGTCACTTGGACATGTCCAAGGACCTTCATGTGATAAGGATGACATGCCCGTGGGTCTTTGAAGGATGGGGTGGACATGTAAACAGGGTCTTGCGGTGTCTTGTGAGTCTCCTAGGGCACATCACATTCCTTTTATAACTGCAAGAGGCTCCAGTATCACTTATCTTCATTTCCTTAGTTTTATTTTGAAAAGGTTTAGGGTATCATGGGTTTTATTGAATGTTGTTGAAGAAAACAATTCTCAATTATGGTGATACGTTGTATGAGTTTTATGACTCTAAGAGGCTCCCATATTTTGGTTATTTTCCTCCCTATTTTCAAAGTATTTCTTGATGGTTCATCAGGCCTCTGACAATTGACAAGCCGCATGACCTGGGGGAGTTTCATATGACTACAGCTACATGATTAGTGATTTTCTGGGGAACCTTTGTAAGAGAAAAATTACTTATTAAAGGGACTTTTTGAGATCTTTAGTGGGTTATGCACTGCACATGGATCCTCTATACGACCTTATGATGGTCATGTGATCGCATGTCTCTTGGAGGATTACACGATCTTTGAGTATTTTCCACCTTATTATTACTTTTATTTTTTGGGGGAAATAATACCCATATTTAGGTATTTCTTTACTTGTGAATTTTCTAATGCTCATTTGGTGGGTGTCGACAATATCTTGAACACTATTTTTTCCTTCAGAATATCATTTTAAGAAACATAAGTTCCTTTATTTTAGAAAATAACACTTATTTATTTTTAGTAGGAATATTTAACATATAAAAACTTATATTTATATAATATATGGTTTTTATATATGTTCAATTCATTTTATATTATAGAATTTAATGAATTAGAAACAATTTGTATCATCTCATATTGTTCATAATAATAATTTTTTTATTAAAAAACTTCTATTATCATATAAGATAATTTAGAAACTATACTCATCCTTTACATAGATCCACTAAGTTTGATATATTCCTTTTAATTCAAATAAAAACTGTTTAATTTATCATTTGAATATAAATTATAAACTCTCTCAATTATTTCCTTGATTTTATGTGATTTCCCATACCCATACACCTGAATCTAGTGCATGAAACATACTATTTAATACTATCTTTGATACCATCCAAAGAAACCCAAATTTAACCATATATAATTACAATATAAATAACCAACATTAAGTCACTTACATACACAAGAATATCAGGTTTAGAGTTTTACAGGATTAGGAAAAACCTTTAACTAACAAAACCCATATCTTTCTCATATGATGGAAATCTTTACTATCAAACCAAGAGTTTATTATTCCATAATGAGTCTTCAATATCTCCTAAAAAATACTCCACACATGATACCAGTCTAGGAATATCAATATAATACCATTCTTCACAACTCAATGAAATAAAAACATAATAAGGGTGAGATCTAATGCTTTGTAAGGACAAACATAACTGATGTCAATCAAATATTATAAGTGATCATAAGATGAAAACGTGGGTATGAGGTCATAATAAAGGTACATGAATATACCGTAAGAAATTCATAAAAAATAAAACATGGATCATAAATCACAAGTCTTAGTATGAAACTTGGCATAATAAATTAGTAAATGGAGAGTGGAAATCATGATTTAATAATAATGAGCCTCAAAAACATTACATAGATATGTTTCAACTTATTAGCTCATGATTTTCATAAAATAATATATATAGAAACTATAAAAGAAAAATTATAACCATGAATGTTACTTGGGAACAAAATAGTCATATAATCCTTACAATAGAATAACTTACCTAGTTATTTATATCATCCTCGTAGGAGTAACTTATATCTAGTTATCTCCATCATCATTATAATGGAACAACTTAAATCTACTCAATTTTAATATCTTTAATAGAGTAATTTATATTTAGTTAAAATTTTCATCATTAACCAATGCATTAGAAGGTTTGATTAGATCCAATAGTTAAAAAATATAATGTCCAAGGGAAATAACATGAAAAAAACACATAATAGATTTCATTTCATCATTCATTCATAGCTTAATTGACTCATGGAAAAGAAACAAGTTTCATGAAAACATTCTCATTATATGATAGTAATCCATTCAGAGTAAGAAACTGAATGGTTTAATTAGATAATATCCACAAGAATGCATAATAATCATTAAAGGATAATGAAATAGATTTTTTTAAAATCATTAAAAAAATTATTTGAACAACAAGAATAAATATCCATTTCTTTTGGTGAATTTTTAAAAAATAAAACAAAAATCATAGAACAACGGGAATGATATTTTCTTTAAAAAACATTGTAGTCATGAAATGGAAGCTTAATAATGATGAATGAAAATGACAATGGGGAAAGGAGGCTATGAAGTAAATGTTAACAAATACTATTTTCATAATTTAGGAAAAAGTGTTAAAAGTGACCCATGCAGAAGATGTTAAAAATATTCCCTTTTAAAACCTTTGTAAAGAAAGTCAAAGACAGTTGAAAATGACCTTTATAAATCATAGAATTATAGATAATTATATTCTTGGATTAGTAAAATGAATATGTACAAGGAAGAGGACGATTTGAAAGGAAAACTTCAAAAAATTTAAAATAAGATTTAAAAGAAAACCCCTTTTGAATTTTTAAATAAAAATCCATTGAAAGAAAGAACTTGAAAAGGAAATTTAAATATAATTAATAAAATATAAAAATTACCTAATACGACAAATTTAAAGTTTATACACCATATAAATAAATATATATGTATAATAAAAAACATGTATTAATGAAGGAAAACTAAGAAGAAAAACCTTTATGACTTTAGTGACCTTTGAATCAAAACTCATCAATGAAGATAAATTTAAATAGAATCTTAAATACCATGAATGGGGATAGAATCATGATATATTATATCAACTAGGCAGTGTATACACCATATAAAATAAAATAGGTGTATAACAGGAAATATTTATCAAGGTATAAAAATTGATACAAAGAACCCTTACGAATTTTATTTTACTAGAATCAAAATATATTAAAAGAAAGAACATAATTTGGTTTTTTAAATCCTCTGAATTACATGAAAAATATAATATAAGATATTCCTAGGTTAGTGAATCAAATGAAAACCATATAAAAGTAACACTACTCGAATAAAAGCTTTTACCGACCGCCAAAAGTGGTCGCTAAAGGCCTTTAGCGGTCGCTTAGCGACCACTTTTGGCGGTCGCAGTTGCTTCGTCGATGAAGCTCAATAGCGACCACCAATGGCGGCTGCTAAAACTCCTCCATGAAAACAGCCAGTTTGTGTGTGGCTTGGTGTTGATTTTATAAGGAGACACAGGGGGGGGGGGGTGACGGGGAGGGACCCCAAAATCTTCGGTCGCCGTCCATGGCGGGTGCACGGTGGTCGGAAGGAAGAAGCTACATAGGCGGATGTCGTGGGGAGGTGCCACAGCGATGCAAGGACCTATTAGGTACAACAATGGACTTCGAGGGTTGTTTGGAGGTCACCCGTGGTGACGTGGGTGATGGCGGAGGCAGTTGGGGGCGGCGACGGCATGCTGTAACATGAAACCCGTGAAGAAGATGACTGGAAGCGGGAAAAATCCTGCCAGATTTTTTACGGAATTAGCGGCCGCCATTGGCGGTCGCTACTACCCCCTTTTGCGACCGCCAAAAGCGGTCGCTAATGCTTGATGGCGCAGAAGCCAGGATTTCTAGTAGTGTAAACATACAATAAAAAATGAAACATGTCTCAAGGAATTTAAATAGAGATCATAAACCCTTACCATACCATTGTAAAAAATAGGCAATTAGCTGCAGTATCTTAACCATGTTTTTTTGAAAACATGGCTACTTTAGCAGTGTTTTTAGCCTCGTTTTAAAATATTGTTAATTTAGCAGCATTTTAAAACACAATTAATTTTAATTAGACATATATTTTTTAAATTGTGACTAATTAATATCTAAATATATTTATAAATTTATATATATTAATTTATATAAATAAACATATGAATATTAAAAAAAAGAATATTAATTAATATAAATATAAATATAAATATATATATGGACACACATAAATATATAAATATATATGTATATTAACATATTAACATATTAATTAATATATAAATATAAATACATATACATATAAATATATAATTAAATATATATTTAAATAAATTAACATATTAACATATTAACATATATATACTAAATATATATGCATATATATATATATATTATCATTTAACATATTAATTAATATATAGATATAAATATAAATATAAATATAAATATATATACTGAAATATGTATAAATATATGGCTGTTAAATATGTACATTTAAATATATGTATATTTATATATATATAAAATTCGTATATACAATATTATATATATATATATATATTGAAAAAATTAAATAGAGGTTTATATAATATATATATGTATATTAACATATTAAATATTTGTTTATATATATATATATATGTCAGATATATGTATGTTAAATATGTATAATTAGATATATGTATATTTATATATAAAATATCACATATTATATATATATATATTAAATTAGAATTTAGATAAATATAAACAAACACACACACATAACATAGTCTGGACATAAGTAGATGTAAATATATGTATATTAATTAAAATATACATATAAATTGATATAAATAGACTTATAAATTTAAATAAATTAATTTATATATATGTATATTAACATAATAATTAATATATAAGTATATTAACATAATAATTAATATATAAGTATATTTATATTAGTATATTAATTGGTACATAAATTTATGACTGTATTAACTGATATTTAAATATAACTTACTATGGATATAAATAAATATCATTTCTTGGTTGTCTGACACGTGATTTTAAAAATAACCTTTCCATCATTAGTTCGATCTTTATTAACTACAAAAATACCAGTGCTTAGTGGTGGTTTATTAGCAGTGGTTCTAAGAACCACTACAGAATAAATAGTATAAAAAAATTATAATATAGATGCAGTTTTATTAAACCAATGCTATTTGTTTATTTTAACAATTAGTGGTGGTTTCAATTAAACTGCTGCTAAAAAATTTATAAAACCCCTAAATTATCCCCCCTCCCTCATTCACCCCACTCCCCTCTATGAACCTGACCCAAATACACCCCTCCAACTCCCTCTCCCCTCTTCAGTAGCGACCCTGACCCCCACCTTTGCGAAAACTCTTGACTCCCCCCTCTGACCTCCCTATTCTCTTCTCGGTGGAGACCCATGACCCCTTTGATCTCCTTCTACCCTCCTTGACGGTGACCCCTGACCCCCTCTGACCTCCCTCCCCCTCTCCCCTCACTGGTGGTGTCCCCCTGACCCCCATCAACCTCCAACCTCTGACCTCCCTCTCCCATTGTTGGTGGTGACCCTCCACCCCTTCTAACGTTCCTCTCCCCTCATGGGTGGAGACCCCATATTAGAAACCGCCATCACCCGACACCCCAACTGGCTACTATCGTGACCCCAAACCCCCTTATCGACAACCACGATGACCCTGATCCCCACTATTGGTGACATATGTGATCCCGACTGTCACTTCAATCTAATAACGTTTCCTTGACCCTACTGTCGACAACCACCATGACCCCAACCCCCTCTGATAGCTACTATCGTGACCTCGATCCCCCTATCAGCGATTGTCATGACCCCGACCCACCCTAAGGTTGTGTGATTATAAAACATTATTTATATAGTCTTTTTTAAGTACTTGATGTACTATAATCCTCAATTTTGATATGATTTTTTTGTTTCATGTACTATATTAAATTAAATAAAATTTATGTGATTCCATACCTTTTTAATGAAATTTTTATTCACTTATTTGAAGTTGATGATTTATTTTTTTTATTTTATTATTAATTTAGTATGATTTAAATTAATTTTTGTTATATATATTTGTTTTTTTATTATATTAAGATGAGGGATTAAGGTCATTTTCAAATTAGTTTTATGATGGTAATCAGATAGGTCTAAATATTCCACGAAATAAGATTATTTATGTCATTATCCCTCTATGTATGTTTTCATGTAGAGGTTAACAAGATTATTTATTTATCCACTATGGATAAAATGAAATTTTAGGATATGTAAGTCATGATATTTTACATATTTTTTAGTGGGGAAGTCATCATTTTCAAATTATTATGGTGACCCTTGTTGGATGATAAGAATGAGGAAGATATCTATTTCATGAAAAAATTACACTATGTTTTTGAGTAGGTGGAGGTTATCTAATTTATGGACACATACCTCTTACATGATAATAATGTGGTCATCATATAATTTTTTTCATTATTCATCTTTATTTTTGAGAAGTAATAATTTATTTGATTCATGTTTTTATGTTACAAGATTATTAAAAAATGTTCATTATTTGATTCATCCTATTTTCCTTTATAGTTGTTATCAAAGAGTCAATGATGATGTTGGGTGATGTTTTATTTTGATTGTACATGTTTTATTAAACATTTTTATCTTTATATCTGAGTGTACAAGGATAATACAATCCAATACCTATGGATAGAATTTGGATTAATTTACCTCAAAACACACCTTGATATTCCAAGGGTTTGGAAGAATTTTTAGATTATGAAATTACAAACTGATCAGTGGATGGTAGAATAAAATTTATGCTTCCTAATTAAACATTCAATAGATGGCTGAATAGAAATGCAGTATATGATCATTTGATATTGAAACAACTTCCTGATTGATATGTATGTTAGATCTAGCATGGTGAATCTAATGTTATGGAATGTCAAAACAATTAAAATAAAACAAAACACATAGTGACTTGGTAGAGGAGAACTCAGTCATAATTTTTTTAAATGATGCATTTGGTTTTGCAGAATACAATGTCCAAGATTTTAATAAATCAACAGAACCTTCAGTTTATCTTGAGCAGTTTAATCTTGCTCAAAACTTTAGTGACAAAAAAAGTTTTATAAATTAGTTGAATACATACAACAATAACTGTATAAAGGGTTTTCCATGTATTCAAAGTTTTATTCTTTACTTAAGTTGTATTATATTAATTATCTTTATGGAATTACTGAAAAAATAAATTTCCATGATTTTAGAGTTTCTTCATGATACATTTAGTGAATCTAAGATCCTTGCATCATTTTATGAGATAAATAAAGTCATCAACAAAATTGAACTTGATTATATAAAGATATATTCATTCCCTAATGATTACATGATTTACTGGAGAGAATAGTATGATAATGAAGAATTCATAAGATATCATACAAGAAAATGAAAGTCAATGAACAAAAATTAGAGTATAAATCAATGCAACCCTAAGAAGAAACAGATGAAGAAAACTCATACAAAGACATTGTGTTACTTTCCTTTGAAACCACACTTTCAAAAAATATTTGTGTCATCTAAGACTACATATGACATGAAGTGGAATACTTAGGCTAATAAAAATATGGATTGATGAGACATATAAGTGACTCAACATTATGGAATATGTTTGATTCTCCATATCCATATTTTTCTATAGATCCTAGGAGTGTATGTTTGGGATTGGATTCTGATGGTTTTAACTCATTTGGAACTTTAAGTACTAATTATATAATTTTCAATAGTTTTGATCTCCAATAATCTACCTACATGGATGTGTATGAAGAAGACTTATTTCATTATTTCGATGATTATTCCTAGAAAACAAATTCATGGAAATGACATTGATGTATACCCTCAACCTCTAAAAAAATAATTGTGAGAATTAGGGGATGATGGCGTGGAAACATATGAAGCTTTAATGAGAAAAATATTCAAAATATATTATTCCTTAATGTGTAAAATTAGTGTCTTTACTGGACAATGAAATTTATCTGTTTGGAACACTCTTACCGGTTAGGCTTGTCCAGTTTTTAATTTTGATTTTAAAACTCAACGATTACTTGATACCATAAAATGGTGTTTTATGTTTCATCATCTATTTATTGATACTTCTCATAAATTTAACTTTAATAAGACATGATTCAATGGAGATATTGAATTGAGAAAGTCATAAAATGTGTTATCTAGTTCATAAATCTTGGGACAGTTAATGAATTTCACTGAAGAATTTTGAAAATGTCATCAGTTTAAAGAAGGGGGAAAAGGTATGAGGTACAATATCCAAAGAAACCAGAACACAAAAATGGAAGAGAAAGATTATATTTTTCAAACTTCATTATTAGTAGTTTAATTTGATACATCATAATCTTGACATAATGCATATTGAGAATAACATCTATGAAAATTTAATTTTTACATTGCTTAATGAGAAGGGTAAATAGAAGAACCACATTAATACTAGTATAGATTTGGAGTCAATGAATATAAAGCATTGTTTGTGGGTAAATGAGGATGTAATGTATCCTTAAACTATTTTTAAAATGAAAAATCATGATAAGGATGAATTCCCTTGAAATTTAAAGAATCTAAAAGTTCCATATGAATATTTAAGTAACATATCAAGGTACGTTGAGTTAACACATCAAACCTTACATGGATTGAAAATTAATGACTCAAATATTCTCCAAATCCATTTTTTTTTCATTTTTATAAATGCCTCTTTAAGGTTTAGTGGTAACAGTACATTCAAAAATTATATACAGTGGACCCAAGATTTCCGATTTCACAAAACAAGTTCAAAATTCAAAATTCAAAATGGTTATCAACCAAACCGTAGATGCAAAACCATTCGTAATCTGACTCACATTATCCAAAACAATTAAAAAATAAAAAAGGACCATAAGAAACATATATCCCAACACCACCACCCTAACACTACCGCTAACAGCCTCGAGCCACCTGCCTAATGCATGCCAAATTCCATTTCGAAGCCATCGCTGCTACAACATCACATCACCTGCCATCATGATTCACCACCATCGCCACTGCCATCCTGTCACCACCATATCCATTACCATCCTATCATCACACCATTCACTAAAGAGAACCGACCACCAGAGTCCCTCATCACCACCAAATTCTATCATCATCGCTGGAAAAAAATGACTCACATATTCTGATAAAGCAGATGCTGCCATTGGCATTGCGTTATATGTTACCTGAAAAAGTAACTACATTTATAGTTTAGTTTTGTACCTTCTTCATAGAGATTTATATAAAAACTCTATCAAACTGAGCTTGATAAACTTTAGGAAAGAATTGTTCTAACATTGTCATTTTGAGATGTTATTTCCCCCTTCATTCTTCAAAGTTATGATTCCTTTGTCTATTTATTTGGTGAAAGAATCTAAACATGGTGGGATTGTACACTATTGATGGATGTATCCAATTTATAGGTACATTGATATTAATTTTATTTACATTGGTGAATTCGATTTGTTCAAATCATTGAATATTTTTTTAATATGTTTCTTATTTTTTTTCATCATGAACTTAGGTCACTTGAAATCATATGTGAGGAATAAAGCTCAACCCTAAGGATATATTCCTGAATGATACATAGATGAAGAGTGCTTGAAATTATGTTCAAGGAAGATAGATAGAATTGAGACTACATTCAATCATGCTGGACATGCTGATAACATATCAACTAATTCTCATTCTGAAAACCAGTCATCGGTATTTCCAATTATTGGATGACAAATTGGAAAGGGGTTAAATTTTACACTAACTGAATTAGAGTTTCTATAAGAAAATAGATATATGCTACTCAATATTGTTATTGTAGATCCATTTATTTAAGAACTGTGATATAAAAAAAAGAGGTGACTAAGGGGTTAAGCTCGGAAGGTGATTAAATTAATAAAATCTGTTAATAAAGAGATTTTCCAATGGTTTTCTCATCCTGAAATTATATAATCATATTTATGTTATTGACATGAAGTTAATTTTACTATGTTAAAATTATAACCTTATATATTTTTATATAGATAATGAATGTAGATAATAAAGATGAAATATAAAATGATTTGATGTTTTTGGATCGAGGTCCTCTAAGGTAGGCTAAGAGATTCGATGCCTAAAATATTCAAGGCTTCAGGTTTCTTCTAATTTATCATTAAGAAGATTTAAAAACTCAAAATTGTAGTGTGTTTACACTTACAGAGGTGGAATACTATTGAAAGATGAATGATATAATTGAATTAAACTATCAAGGTCAGTTTTTAGTTCTCTTATTCAAATGTAAGTGGATCAACATTGATAGTGGTATAATGAAAGATTCATTATATTTTACTTCTATCAACTTATCTTTCTTGACCCATATGGTGATCATGAAGGGCATGATCCATTTATATTGGGTTCATAAGAGAATATGGTTTATTATGTGGATTATGAAATATATGACGGTTGGAGTGTTTTGTACACTTAATGTAGAGAGACTTATATGATATGGGTGATGAAGATCAATTAGTTATTTGTGAAAGTGAACGTCATCAAATAAAAAACATTGAACAATTTTTCCTTGAAAATATCAAAATAGTAGTTACAAGAGAGGCAGAAGATAAAGGACTCATGGTAATAGAGGTTGATAACAATTAAGATAATGAAGATGAAGTTAATTGAATTTATAAATTCGTAATGAAAATACACAACAATTTCTCATTGATAAGTGTTTTGTATATATATATATATTTCTATTTTTTTTAAAAATATATTTATTTTTTCATTTTTTACAAATTTAATATACCATAACCAATTGAATTATTGGAATGTTGAGAAAAAAAATTCTGGATCCTAGCCGATCAATGTCTCGGAGCACACCACCCCTACTGTCAGTTTCTGTGGATCAAAGTGATTACATTGTGCCCAAGAATACTAGAAATCCATTCATTTACCTAGATTTATTTGGTAGCCCACCACCTGATTCACCTCTGATGATGGAACAGTTGGACACACATCCTTCTAGGAGATATTGGTGAGTTACTATTACTAGTATGTATGTTATTTTTCAAAAAAATTATGTATTTTATTAATTGTTTAATTAATTTTTCAAATAGATAAATACAACCATATAAGGGATAAAAATATGAGCATGGTTAATGCATGGGAGCTAAAGGACTTCAAGATTATCATTCCATTTGATGAGTTTGGGGTTCCTACCAATGATGCTTCCGAAATATATGGGCAGATTATTGTGAAAATTTCTCGCAAGATGATGAGATTTCCCATTAATTATAAATATTAGAGGCATATTCCTAAAACTTGGAAAAATGATATATTTGATACAAAATTAAAGGTAATATTAATTTAATATTTCTTGTCAACTAATTTAAAAGACATGAGTAAAATATTTATTATATAATTATAAAGTGTTATGTTTTTTGTTTCAAGATGTTTTTTTTGTTTTTATGCACCTGACTCTATTTCATGCCAATATAATTTAAAAAATTTGGGTAATAAATAGAGAGGTTTTAAATGAATATTGTGGCATGAGTTTAATTAAACATCTCTGATCACATGACAGATGTATGGTAAAGTGCCTGAAGGCATTTCTCGTGAGCAATGAGATCTCTTTGTCGATATTAACAGAGATGAATCTCAATAGTTAATTGGTTATTTTACAATATATTAATAGAATAATCACAATAAAATTATAATTTTTATTAATGTTTCTATTTTTCATAGGAATTATATTTAAAAAAAATATGAATCATGAGAAGAAAGTCATTACTCACATCGCTAGATGTCAGAGTTTTTTGAGAAAAATAATAACTTTGGTTTGTATTTTATTCACTATAATTTATATAATTTTATTATAATTCATGGTTTTTTCTAACTTGTTTATATTTATTTTATAAAGTATAATGAATTTGGCCACTCTATTGGATGAACATAGATGTGGTTTAAAGTGCATAGGAAACTCGATGGCAGTTTTGTAAATGACCCTACTGAAGACATTTGAGTAAGTACTTTTCATTAACATTTCATGTTATTTCATTAATATAAAAACATAATAATGAATAATATATTATAAAAACTAACAATACATAAACCCAATTAATTGGGACCGACTACATGGATCCGATGATGATAATTTGGCATCATTTGATACATCTATCCTGCCCCAATTAACTGGGTTTAAGGATTGTTTGGTGTTATAATATATATGTTTCATTATAGTGTTTTTATAGTAATTAAATAATAATAAATAGTAATGAAAAATTTATTAATTAGATAATATTTTTAATTTTAGATATTTTAAAAATATTTGTTAATATTTTTATATTAATAGGTTAAAATTAAAGATGTTTGGGATGTGAACCCTTCATAATCATCATCGATTTCCTAGAATTATGTAGTTGGAATAGTTTTAGGGAATGAGAATCCTAGAAAAGTATGTGGGGGATTTTTTGTGCCTAATCCACCATCTATCTTAACTAGGGCATCATCATCCATTACTACTAAACTTGATGGGGTTAAAATAGTGCCATTGATTGGGAATTATAAAGATAAATTGCAAGATTGAAAGGAAAAGATCAAGAAAAAAAATCTTATAGGAAAACACAGGATCGGTGGAGGTTGGTAATTGAAAATGATTTAGTTTCTATATTTGAAAGGATGATTGACATGATCCCTAGAGAAATTTCTAGCCTTATTTCTCATCCTACTAAGGGAGATTCTAAATTCCATAGATCATTCACACATTTGAAAATAACACATTCAACTTACATAAATAAAACTAAAATGATAATTTTATATATAAAACACACATTTTGAGTCATACTAACTACATATTGTTCTAAATTGATGTGTGGTTGATTCTTACACATCAAAAATGAGTTATAGATCATTAACCAAAATTTTAAAACAATCCAAGCTTGTTTTCTCAGTTTTTACTCGGTAAACACTTCTTAAAGGTATAAAAGCCTTTAAAAATGTATGTTGGGGGGGGGGGGGGTCAAAATTAGGAAAAGGAATTCAAATTTACTTAAAATAATATTAAAATTACTGTATATTGAATTGTGAAATTTAAGAACTGATGACATATCATTCTAAGTTACAGTTAGCCCGAGATGCTCATAAAGGAATTTTTAGTGTTTTAAAAATAATAAAAGGCTCACATAATGGTAAAAAACATTGAAAATGAGCTCATATTAACATAAAAGAAAGAAAAAAAACCATTTTTTAAATTTTTATGTGTACTTATAGACATCATGCCAATCTGACACGCGATGTGGTTGTAATGACTCAATAAACACTTCTTAAAGGATACTAAAGCCTTTAAAAACATATGTTAGGGGATCAAAACCAGGAAAATGATATTGGATTGACCTAAAATAAGAGTAAAATGGCTATAGATTTAATTGTAAAATATAGGAACTAACAACACATCATTCCTAGTTACGGTTTACCCAGGATGGTCGTAAATTCATTTTTAGTGTTTTAAAAAACTAAAACATTTGTATGATGGTAAAAACTATAGAAAATGTCTTTATATTGACTTTAAATAATGGAAAAACCATCTTTATATTATCTTTATCATGTATATATAGATAATATGTCAATCCGATATGTGCAGTGCTTGAAATGACTTGTTAAATTTTTTTTAAAGGGTACTAAAGCCTTTAAAAACATGTGTCACATGATCAAAACTAGGGAAACCATCATATTTCCTTGAAATCATAGGGAAATGACCATAGATTGAATTTTGAAATGGAAGAATTTACAACACTTAATTCTGAGTTATGTATTTTTCAGGAGGTCCGTAAATACATTTTAATTGTTTTAAAACACTAAAACATGTGTAGAATGGTAAAAACATAGAAAACAACTACATATTGATGTAAAATCATGGTAAAAACACTTTTGAGTTATTTTTGATGTGTACACATAGAAAACACATCAATACGATATGCAATGTAGTTGGAATGACTCAGTAAACACTTTTTAATGGGTATCGAAGCCTTCAAAAACATGTATCACGGATTTAAAATCAGGAAAACAATGTCAGACTACCATACAATTAGAGAAAAATAAACATATATTAAATTATGGAATGTAGAAACTAACGAAACTTAATCATGACTTACAGTTTTTCCATAATGACTGTAAATGATTTTTTAGTGTTTTTAAAAACTAAAACATTTATTTAACTTTAAAAACCATAAAAAACAAACTCATATTGGAATGAAATCATGGGAAATCCACTGTTGTGTTATTTTTGACATATACGAATAGATAACACATCAATATGATGTGTGGTGTGGTTGGAATGACTCGATAAACATTTATTAAACCTTCAAAAGCCTTTAAAACCATATATTGGGGTTAAAACCAAGGAAAAATGTCAAATTTACTTGAAATAAAAGGAAAATTATCGTAGATTGATTTTTAAAATGTAGTAAATGATGACATGTCATTCTGAGTTACATGTTTCACAAGATAGACGTAAACACGTTTGAAGTGTTTTAAAACACTAAAACATGTGTGGAATTGTCGAAACCATATAAAACAACCTTATATTGATACCGAATCATGTGAAAACCACCTTTGTTTATTTTTTATGTATACCCATAGACAACATGTTAATCTGACATGCGGTGTGGTCGGAATGACTTATTAAACACTTCTTAAATGTATAAAAGTATATAAAAACATGTATCAGGGGGGGGGGGTAAAACCATAAAAAAAATATTGGAGTGCCTTGAAATCAGATGAAAATGACCTTATATTTATTTTTGAAATGTAGGAACCAACTCCACGTCAATCCGATTTAGGGTTTTCTTAGGATTATAGTAAAGACATTTTTAGTGTTTTAAAACACTAAGGCATGCATAGAATGGTCAAAACCATAGAAAACGACATCATATTGATGTGGAATCATGGGTAAATAACCTTTGTGTTATTTTTAACATTTAATAATAGATAACATGTAAATTTTATGGGTGGTGTGGTTGAAATGACTCAGTAAAAAATTCTTAAATGTATAAACTCCTTTAAAAACATGTGTTGGGGGGTCAAAACTAGGAAAATGATGTATTTTCTTGAAATCAGAGGATAAATACTGTAGATTTAATTATAAATTTTGGAATTAACAACACATAATTTTGAATTATGGTTTTTCTGGGATGGCTATAAACACACTTTTAGTGTTTTAAAATATTAAAACATGCATGGAATAGTCGAAATCATATAAAACAACCTCATATTGATGTGAAATCATGGGAAAATCACTGATGAGTTATTTTTTATGTTTATTCATAGATAACACATCAATATGAAATGAGTTGTGGTTGGAATGACTCAAAAACCACTTCTTAAAGGTACATAAGCCTTTAAAAATATGTGTCGGTTGGTTGAAAACTAATAAAATAATGCCGAATTTCCTTGAAATCAGAGGAAATTTCTTGTATATTGAATTTGGAAATATAGGAATTGACTAAATTTCATTCAGAGTTACATTTTTCCTGGTATGTCCATAAATATGTTTTTAGTGTTTTAAAACACTAAAATGTGCATGGAATGGCCAAAACCATAGAAAATTACCTCATATTTATGTGAAATCATGGTACAATCATTGATGAGTTATTTTTATGTGTACGCATAGGAAACAGATCAATATGAAATGCAGTGTGGTCAAAATGAATTAGTAAACACTCCTTAAAGGTACAAAAGCTTTTAAAAACATGTGTTGTGGGGTCAAAACTCGGAAAAAATGTCAGATTCCATGGAATCATAGAAAAGAGACCGTATATTGAATTATGAAATGTAGGAATTGACATAACATTATTCTAAGTTACAGTTTTCCTAGGATGACTGTACAAATATATTTATTTTTTAACACACTAAAATGTTCTTTGAATGGTCCAAACCATATCAATTGACCTCATATTGACATGAAATCATGGAAAACCCACCTTTGTATTATTTTTGACGTTTACTCATAAAAAAACATCAATTTTTCATGTAGTGTGGTCAGAATGAATTATTAAATAATTCTTAATAGTAGAAAAGTCTTGAAAAACATGTATAAGGGGGGTTAAGACTAGGCCAACGATGTCAGACTACCCTGAATAAGAGGAAAAAGAATGTATATTTATTTTTGAAATATAGGAACTAATAACACATAGTTCCAAGTTACAGTTTTCCTAGGATGGACGTAAACACGTTTTTAATGTTTTAAAACACTAAAACATGTGTGGAATGGTCAAAACCATAGAAAATAGACTAATATTGATGTAGAATCATGGGAAAACCACCATTTAGTTATTTTTGTTGTGTATGCATAGAGAAAACATCAATCCGATGCATGGTGTGGTCAGAATGGCTTGGTAAACACATCATAAAGGTACAAAATCCTTTAAAAACATTTATTAAGGGGAAAAAACTAGAAAAATGATGTTGGATTGACCTAAAATCAGTGTATACTGACTGTATATTTAATTGTAAAATATAGGAACTGACGACACATCATTATGAGTTACGGTTTTCCCTGGATGACCGTACACACATTTTTAATGTTTTAAAACACTAAAACAAGCATAGAATGGTCAAAACCATATAAAATACCCTCATATTGATATGTATTCATGGGGAAACCAACTTTGTGTTATTTTTAATGTGTTCATATAGAAAAAATTTCAATCTGATATGCGGTGTGGTTAAAATGACTCAGTAAACACTTATTAAAGGTACAAAATCCTTTAAAAACATGTGTTAGGGGTTTAAATCCAAGAAAATGAAGTCAGATCACCCTAAAATAATAGGACTATGACCATAGATTGTATTGTGAAATGTAGAAAACAATGATATGTCATTCCATGTTAGAGTTTTCTTGGGATGACTATAAATGTGTTTTTAGTGTTTTAAAATGCTAAAACATGCATGGAATGATCAAAACCATAGAGAGCAATATTAGATTGATGTGGAATCATGGGAAAACCATCGTTGTGTGATTTTTAAAATATAGGACATGCTATGATGTCGAAGTATTTAAAATTTGTTTACTAGGTAAATTTCAAGAACATCATACATCAATTTAAAAATTAAATAGAATATTTACTTATCTCATTGAGTTTCAAGTGTTGAATCATATCTTAAATAGGTAAGATAATGTTTCAAAGTATTTTTAATTATATATTATTTATTTTATGTAAAAATGTATTTTGTTTGATCAAAAAAATAAAAGCTTTTATGTGCAACATCATGAATGTATTCTATGTATTTTATCTTTCACATTTATTTTCTTAAATGTTCCGATTTGGATTGTAGGGGATAGATATCAATAGTATATAGAAGGTTGACAGCTCTGACCCTTGAAATTCTTCAGAAGGTAGTCAAAATGGTTCTTAGTTTCTGGGGTATGTAAGAATTTTATCAATTATTCTATTGTAATTATGATTTATTATGTTTACTTTAATTTTTATTTTCTTTTTTGTTACATTTTATGAGATGATTTGGTCAGTTTCAGTTGATGAGATGACGTGGAGGTAGAAAAATGCAGTGGAGGTCATGACGTGGATGTATATCGGGCGTGTGTTGTTATTGGACATATTATATATATATATATTGATGACTGAGGTATGGGTTGACTGAGACTGGGGTTATGCTAACTGTGGATGTTTGTATATATGACTATGAATGTATTATGTATGTATGATGGTTTTATTATACATTTATGTTCTAGTTTATTGCATTTAAGTTTTTTTATATTTATATTTTTTTTATTAAATATTATAAAAAAAATAAAAAATAAAATTATAATATTTAGCAGTGGTTCTTGGTAATCACTACTAAGTACATTAATTAGTATTTTGTTTAGCAGAGGTTACCCTTACTCACCACTACAAATAATAAACACTAATATATTTAGCGGGTGGTAGTTGCATGTAATTTATTTTTTCCCTTGGGTATTTAAAAAAACAATTGCTAAATAAAAATGACACCGCGATTAATTCTTTAAAAACGAAACAGACCCAAACCACCATAAAATTAAAGAATTCACCTCTAAATGAGTAGTGACTATGAAATATGTAGTGGTTTTGGTAACCACCAATATATTATTAGCCGATGGTTTTAACCACTTCAAGATCTCAAAATAACCACTATTAATACCCTTTTTTAAGTGATAAGATTTGATTTATTTTTAAATTGGAATGGGTAAGTGAGTGCATTGAATGTAATGATGAGGGGTTTTAGGGATGTGAGGTGGGTGGGGGGGGATTGTTACGGGGAAGTGGGTGAGGGAAAAAGGTCTCAGTAGGGGGATGTAACCGGGTGGGATATGAAGGCTGAACGACGTGTTGAAGGTGGGACACATGAGAAGGAGGGAGGCATGGGAGTCATGTCCTAGACAGGAGGTGTAAGGATAAAATATAAGAGGTAGGGTCTCAGAAACAGGAGTGGGTGAGTCTGGGAGGTTAGACAGTGTGTTTGAGAGGTAGGCAGAGAGTATGTGCAACAAATAAAGCATATCAGTCTCATGGATGGGAGGCTGGGAGGTGATGAGTGTTAGAGTTTTAATGGTAGGAGTAGGGGATGAGGGAGGTAGAAAAAATGAGCTAAAAAGGATTAAAATATGGGAGGTGGGAGTGGGTGAGGATAAAAGGGAGTAGTTATGGTTTCAGAGGAAATCTAGTGAGGGTGATGAGAGAACAAGAGTGTTAGAGGTGGGTGTTAGAGGTGAGTGTAAGGGGCAGGAGTAGAAGGGTGAGGGAGGTGGGAAGAAAATCTGAAAGGGTGTCAGAGGAGGGTGGTAGGAGTGGGTGAGGGTGATAATGATTGGGGGGTGGGGGTGGATGATTGGGTGATCAAGAAAATATAGAAAAAATATCATATTTTTACCCATGTTTATAAATGTGCGTAACATAAGCAATGAAAATAATTTAGTTTTTTAAAAAATATCATGTTTATCTGTATTTAGAAATTTAGGTAAAATATTTATAATTTACCCATGTTTATAAATGTGGGTAAAAACTCATGATTTACTGTCACCTCATTTTTAAATTTTTTACAATACAAAAATAAATGATTTAGCAACATTTGTAAGCACGATTAAAATCAAATAAAAACATGGCTAAATTTATTTATTTTTGAAGTGTACTTAT
The DNA here is from genome assembly GCA_963277665.1 of Viscum album. Classification (NCBI taxonomy): domain Eukaryota; kingdom Viridiplantae; phylum Streptophyta; class Magnoliopsida; order Santalales; family Viscaceae; genus Viscum; species Viscum album. Next base: position 1,063,633,903 of record OY728134.1, on the reverse strand, counting down.
GCTTAGTCGAACGTGCTATAATATACTATATATTAAATTTATATTTATTTTACATATATATCAAAACCATATTTATATTTATGTTACTATATACCATTCAATTATAATTTCTTATTATGCAATTAGTAATAATTCTTTGACAAAATCAATGTTTTTCTGCTAACTACATAGTTTTATATGCATGTTTTATTCATCGGTTCCAATCCTTGCACATTTTTCATGGTTTTAACATCTCATCATTGTTAATTAAGGTTTATATAATATTTTTAATATATTTTTTGGAGTCCCATGGTCAATTCCTGGAATCTATGGTAACTATTTGTATGGAAAACAAACAAATATTTCTTTTATAAATTTTGATTCCATAAAGAGAATTAATTTTATTAGTGAATAATAATTTGTATATAACCATTCAATAATCATTGAAAAATATTAAATTATTTAATTTTACATAACATTACCTTTATCTAAAATTAAATAACCATTCATGTCATAAATATTATAACATCTCTCATGTATGTTGTAAAATAGACCCAATCAAGAGTGTGCTGTAATGACTGAATGTGTAAGAAAATTCTATTTCATAATAATAATATCAATTTTAAAGAAGCTTAATTATTTCAATTTTTTTGTTAAAGTGATAAATAATATTTAAGAAGAGGTATATAATGAAGGTATAAAAGAAAAATCAATAAAAAGATATCCCTTATGTTGAGAGCTTGAATCACCTCTTAAAGGACCACTTGTAAATGAGACATTGATAACTTCTTCCTAGGACCATAAACTCAAGAACACAGAAGAAGCTTATAAATTAAGGAAACATGGTGTATTTATGGGAGGTATTAGAATTTTTTATGGCCTTCAATTGGTAGATGAGGGTTACTTTTACAAGTGAAAGGGGTGGAACTTTTGTAAATAATTATATTTTTTAAAATTAAATAAATGTCATTCTCAAATGAAAGTTATTTTTTCCATAATTTTTAAGATAATATAAGTTAGGTTGATAATCCACTAAAACAATCAATTAAATGATGTTTTTATATCATGTCACCTTATCCCTTAATTTATCTATTTTACCATATTTAACCCTTACCGAGGTGACAAACCTTTACTATATAAACTTATTATTATGAATAGATATTTAATTTTCATTATTACCTAATTTGAAAATTATGATTAAAATATTGAAAACCATTTTAAAAAATTTAATTCTAGATGTTATAACAATTCTTTTTATTAAAATTATTCATAATGAAACAGAGCTGTTATTAGAAAAATGCCATTTTTTATCACGAAAATGAATCCACACCAAAATATTGTAGATTATTTATTCCCATTAAATTTATTGTTTTATGGTAAAAAATGGAGATTTATTTTTCTTTTAGCTCTATAATATATTGAATAGATCATTTTGAATACTTAATTAAAAGGAATAGACCAAAATAGTTTTTTATTAGAATAAAATACCACTTAGGTTCTAAAATGTCAAACATAGGTTTCTAAATTAAAAAAAATATTTTTTAAATTTATATTTTAATTATTAAATACATATTTGGTATATCCAGTGGTTTTATAAATTTTAGTTCATTCTTTCATCATTATAATGTTAAAAAAGATATGATATTAGTAAAATCAGTATTTTTACTCTTCACCTAAAATTAATCTTAAAAAAAAGTCACCCTAAGCTACTTTTATCATGATGAATCCAAAAATAATTTTTTATTAAATTTTATTTCTAAAATTTATAAATTTTACTTTTAAATAAAACAACCTAATATATGAAAAAATAGATAATTAAAATAAAACCTATTTATTTTCAAATGAAAAATCATATCATTATTTTATACCTTAAGAGAATTATTTATAAAATTACTATAATAATAAATATCAATATGAATTTATAGTATTAATATAAATATCCATTTATAAAATATTTAATAATTAAATAATTTTTAAAATAAATACTGAGAAATCATTTTAAGAAAAATGTATTTAACCTTTAAATAAAAGGTCTTTTCTATCACATAATAATTTTAAATATATAATAGGTATTTAATTTGTTATATAACATTACTTGAGACATGATATAAAAATATATACATATTCAAATCACATATAAATTAATATTAATTAACCATAAAACCGATATCTTATTAAAAATATCTAAGTTGTCACATGCACCCCTTAAAGAAATTACAACCTTGTAATTTTATCTTGGGTTCAATGAGAAGGGGTTTATGAAGAAATAAATTAAAACATTTCTAAAATAAATTTAAAAGGATAAATAGGACTTTGGAAACCATAATTTTTAATTTAATCCCTAATAACCACACATCAAAAGTAAATAAAGGAAAAGATAATAAATGTGGAGTGGTAGAAAAAATAAATTTATAGAAGTGGAATGAAATACCCTCAAGGTTTATTTTGAAATGTTGTTAAATAGTCACACATCAAAAAGAAAATATAAAATTTGTTTTTGAATATATATGATATGAAATATAAATTATTTAAAATATAATACATACATATATTCCAAAATAAAAAAACATTTGTGATAAGAAAGTACATGGACATAGTAAATAAAAATAGTCAACATAAATGACGAAAATTATTCTTGATAATTATATATTCTACAATATAAAAAAATTCATCATAGAAGAAGAATATGTCAAGGAAATATTATTTTCCACTATGGAAATAGAAAATACTATTAATGAATGAGATTGGTATAATTTATAAATCTTAGAAGAACATAGTAAAAAACTAATGACCCAGGAAAGTATATTTTTTCAGGAAATACCATTAGGAATTATGAGAATGAAATATTAATCACTCAAAAAGGAATTTCAATGTAATAAAATCATAGGGAGTAGTAAACCAATATTATAATAACTATTTAAATAAGAGTGTACGTGTCTCAATAAAGGGAGATTGAGCCAACAAAAATTCTTACGAACAACATGGTGTGTGAACTATAAATCCATAAGAGAGAAAAATAGACCATCATTTCAACAAAAATGATTGTAAAAGTGTAACATTTTAATTTTTGGATTTTTTATTTTCATAATAGAAGAGAAGATATTAAATTTAAGTAAAATATATAAAAATAAAGGGGATCCGGAAATGAGATCCTAAATATCAGTAACATTAATTTCTTGATCAAATCTAGGAAATTTATCATAAATGTTTTTAAACCATGTTTGTAATTTTATAAAATTTATACTTTTCAATGAGTTTCTAAGGCATACCTTGATAGTTGAGTGTTGTTTTCCACATAAGACTTGATAAAATTATATAACGTTTTATTATGTTTGATGAATTATTTTACCAATTAGATAGAGATTGTAATGAAATTTACTTACTTTTTTTCATTCAATTCTATAATAGAAATTTTATCCTTTAGTTGAGTGTTTCAATTAATTTTCACCTCATATTTATCTCAAAAATGAAAATATGAATGACCAAGATGAACTTATCATGCTTTAAGGACAAAAATACACTCTTTATATCAACTAAAATATAGTTCTTGTCATTTTATGTGGGATTTTATGGAAAGCTATTCCACTTATTTCTAAAAAATTACTAAGAAACCTAAATGGATAACATGAGTAAAGATAATACCGAATGAAATATGAATAAAAAATAATATTAATAAGTAATAATGTAATATTAATAACCTATATATCAATAGTAATAACCCATTTTGAACTTAAATAAATTCCATAAAAAACTAAACTATAAAACTCTTCAACACATTCTTGACCAAATTTTAAAACAAAAAATCAGAAAAACATGATCATATGTTCTTCTAAAAACAACAAAAACATTATCCCAAAATACAATAAATTCACTCATAATGTCACATAACAAATATAAATGCAGCTTAGTCATATTTTCTCATAAAATATAGTAATGTTTTCCCAAAATAAATTAACACACTGTCTGAAATAACCATATTTACCTTAACATCAAATCACATATAAACCCAAATGATTATCTAAAAATCAATCATGTATTTTTCCTAACACATAATAAAAATAACGAAAAATATAATTAATAATATAAAAATGGGTATATATTCTTTTTAACATATTATTAACCATAAAATTATCAACCCATAATGATATCCACAACTCTTAAATTATCACCATCTCATAAGATCCCAACCACTAAAGTTATCTAAACTTGACTCTAATACCTACTGTGATACCCCAAACCTGTACACCGAAATTGAGTGCATTAAACATAATATTTACGTACTATCTTTGATATTTACTAAATTTGTAACACCCTAAGATTTTAAATTATTACAATGTAAGATAGTGTATATAACTTACAACATTGAGTTTTAACAAACCACATAATATTATTATTTAAATGTTATAGTAATAACCTAGTTATTAAATTAGGGGATATGATTAGGAGTAACCTAATTATGATATATATATATATATAAAGTTCATACTCAATACAAATTTATTGGTTAATACTTATAAAACAAGCCCTTACTTTTCTGTGAAGTCATTTTATGTTTTAAAAATATGTTTTCTTCAAAGATATTTTTTATTGATTTTTTTGAAAGAATAATATAATTAATTTCTGGAAATTTGATATATTTTTTATAACTATTATATTCATAAAATCAAAATTATCTTATGGTGAAATTTTGGGATTTTTCTGAAAAGATTGATTTTTCAGTAAATAGTGAAAATACCGTTTTTTGTAAAACTATCATTTTCTTTTCATTAAAAAATATCATTATAAATTGAATTTGATTTGAAATTAATATAATTATCCTTTAATTTTATATGATATAATTAAATACATATAAATAATAATTATACTTTTTTGGTATAAGTTTATTTTTATTCTTAAAAATCCATTTTTTAGAAAACAGGTTTTAAGTGCATAATGTTTTTCTATTTTAATTAATTAAAATATTCCCTAATGATGAATGATTTAAATTATATATATATATATATTATATTAATTTAAATTCATATAATTATGATTACTAGTCATATAGTTAATGTTTTTCTCAAGGCGTCATAGAGTTAATGTAAGATCATCTTACACTTGAAAATTACATTTTTATAAAAACCACGTTTTGTGGGTTAAATTTTAAGTAATAAAAAACAAAAAATGTCACTATCTTGATTTTAAATTTTTATTATATGTTCACATAGAGATAATTTTTTTTAATGAATATAAAATTAAATTTTAAGAAAAATGAAATTATTATTATTATATATATTTTTTATTTTTTAGTGCTGAAATAATTACTTTATTATACCCAAAAAATTTTCTTTATGCTTTCTATGAGTTATAAATGTTTTCTTTGATCAATATTTACATCATATGGCTCATGATTATTGATTCCTATGACTCTTGCCTTTGTTCAATATTTATGACATGTGACATGTTTAATGATCCAGATTTTTATCAGTATGTGTTCTTTTATGTTATCTTCATGCACTTTGATTATGTAAACATACCCTTATGCTCATATTTTATTCACTAATGACATTAAATTGTTAATTATTATGTTTATCCTTACTAATAATTTTAGCCTACCCTTATTATGTTTAATTTTACCAAGGTTATGAAGAATAATGTTAAATGATTTTTTTTCTAGAAAGGTTTTATGTGCGAATAATATCATCAGAGATGCTGAAGAATTTTTATGGAATATGAAAAACTAGGTATAGAGGAAAAAATGCCCAGTTAAAGACAAGGATATTTTTAGGTAAGAGTTTTACTAATTATCTAAAACTCTAAACATAAAATATCCTTGGGTATATAAGTGGTACAACATTTTACAGTTGATGTTTTATGTATTGGATAGTTAAAAGTGGGATATGTTTATTGGTTTCAAATACAAAAACATGAATAGTATGTTTTAGAATTGGATTTAGGATTATGGGTTTAGAGATGTTATAATTTTTATCAGAGGAAAGGTTTAGATAAATTTAGATATTAGGATGTTTTCATGTGAGGTTAACCATAGATTTATGTATACCATCATGGGTTTATGATTTAAAGTTTGATCATAAGATCAATGAAATATACCCCTTTTGATGTTTTATGTGATAATATTTTGAGGTGATTAATGATATTTTGGGAGATGTTTTAATTGGTTAGGGTATATATAACCCTTTGTTTTAACATGAAGGATTATTTGGGATAAAAACTATTTCATTTTTGAGGATATTAGCTGAAAGTTAAGAGATAACCTTTGGGGTTGAAAATTCCTTTAATGTTGTGGTTATTTAGGTTATTTTGGATATATTGTTACTTATTATGAAATGATATACATTGATCATTTGGTATTATAGATTTATTTTTTATATTAACGTATTTTTTATTTAAAGGTTTTTAAATTTGGGAAATTATCTTAGCTTGTACTAACCATTTCAGTTTTGGTTAATAACTAATGATAGAAGGAATAAATTATTAATATTTTTTGTATTCTGTGATCCATTAAGAGTTTAATTGAGTGTTATAGGCATGGAAAGTTCATCTTGAATACTCATCATTCAGAGAAAAAATGAGATTGTGGTAGAAAATGATTAAATGAAGAAATTATACTTGTAAAGTAAGTTTATGACCTTATATTCTTAATATATATGTTAAAGGAATTCCTAAACTCTAGGAAAATGATTTTTAAACAAAAAATTTCATTATATTATATTTATTTCTGATGAATCAATGGTCTTTTTCACACCTCATCTATTTATGGTTATGTGATCATTGAATTTCTCATGATTATTCAATTTCTTATGATCAATGTTATTTAGCACTCTATATCAATATCTGGAAAATGAATTTTTCCTCTCTATATATATTTTTTATTCCCAATAATTTTATACTAATTTTGAAACCTAGTTATGTATTATTATATATGAACTTCACATTTCCCCTTCCCACTTTTCAAGAGGAAGATTTATTAACTATTTTTACGATGTGAGTTTTCGAAAAACAATATTTTTTAAATTTCAAAACCTTGATTAATGAGCTCAAGTGAAAATTTAAATTATTAAATTTATTAAATGTGGGTAGAATTTAACATCTATATAATTTAATAGAATATTATTTTCGATAGCGTATACAACACGCAACACTGAGCTTGAATGAACCACAAAATATTATTATTTAAATGTTGTAGTTATAACCTATCCATTAAATTATAGGGTATTAATTTGAGTAACTAGATTATGGAAAACATATATAATGGTCCCAATTTATAAAATTTCATTGAATAATTATTTGGAAATAATATCACAATTTTTAGTAAAGTTATTTTATGCTTCAAAAATATGTTTTCTTCAAAAGTGATTCTTTTGATTTTTTTTGAGAGAATAATGTAATTAATTTATGTAACATTTATAAATTTTAAATTACAAAAAGGATATAAATTTTTGAATTTACAATATCAAAATTATCTTATTGTTATTTTTTTATATTTTTCAAAAAAGATTGATTTTTACCTGAATAGTGAAAAATACAGATTTTTAAAAAACAGTCATGTTATTTTGATTGAAAAGTATCATTATGAATTTAATTTGATTTAAAATAAATATAATTAACATTTAATTATATATAATATATCTAAATACATAGTAATCATCATTATTCTTTATTTTGGTATAAGTTTTTTATTATTTTTAAAAACACATTTGTCAGAAAACAATTTTTAAGGGCATAATGATTTTAAATTTTAATTAATTTTAAAGAATCATTAATTATGAATGATTTAAATTAAATTTATTTATTTTATATCAATATAAATGAATTAAAATTCATATAATGATGATTAATAGTCATAAAGTTAATGTATAATCATTATATGCTTGAAAAAGTCATTTTTATAAGAATCACTTTTCATCGTGTTTTGTAGGTTTGATATTAAATTAATTTCATCCACTTTTAAGAATATTATCTTGAAAAATGGGTACTATATTATTAATAAAAATTTATAAATTTTGTAAATAATTCCCCTTTTTTTTATGAATTATAACCATAGTAAATATTTGTCACTTTGGTATGGATAAATCAGGAAATTCTCTAAAAAATAGTATGACATGGACTAAATATAACACTAAAACTTGAAATTAACCTATTGTATGAGTTGGTTTATACCATAATCACTAAATGTTTTAATCTATTAATTTTTTGGTCCATTATTATTTGAAAATTACTTATATATTATATTAATTAAAGAAAAATACAAAACGTCACTATCTGGCTTCTAAATTTAAATTACATATTATCATAGGGATAAAAATAATTTTTGAGTAAATATTAAAACTTATTTTGATAATAATGAAATTATATTTAGGATAGTAATTTATTTTGAATTTTTAGTGATGAAATAATTATCTTAAATTCTTATGTAATGCTGGCATGGTTTTTTGTGAAAGCAGTAGAAAAATCAAGAAAATGATTTTAAAAACTCTAAAAGTAAATTTAATTGGGGCGGGTTATTATGTACAATTAATTATATAGATAAATATAACATACTAGGTATGTGTTAAAATTATATTTTATAATCCTATTGTTTTCTTTATTTTTTTAAGTCAATGTAAATGAAAAGTTCCAAAAATACTATTAATGGTATTTTATAATAAACAGTATTATATTAAATGATTTAACATTAATAAAAATAACATATTTATCCAATTAAATGGTACATGGTTTAAAATACACACCTTAGTACATATATTGTTCACTTTTCATCTTATAGTAACTTTATTGACCCCTAATGTGAAAAAAGCTTTGATATTGTTTTAATCATCAAAAGGGTTAACAGGGGGTAAACCAAGTTAAAATGGTCAAAACATCACCAAAACTTATAAAAATTTTATTTTATGAAAATATTTAGACTCATGATAATCCTATATTCTAAATATATTAATTTTTTAACTCTTTTAGATGAAAATTATTTTTTATTAATTTAATACTTTAACTAATTCTAATAGTGACCCTCCCCACATTTATAAAACAGAACCTCCCCTCTTCTCTTCGTCACACCTTTTGAGCATTATAATTTAAAAAATCCCTACCAAAACCAATTAACAACATCCCTAACCTATTATAGAGGTATTATTTTAGTAATACTACCAACATTAGGGGGATTTAGGTATAAATAAAAAGACTTTTCCCGAAGAAGAGGTAAATTTTTTAACTGAATGTTTTAGTTTTATTTCCCCATCTACCTCCATAAGAACTATTCTAACCATTGAGATATAATAAAATAAGTATATAACATTTACTAATATGATATTATGTTAATTTATAAACTTTAATATATCTGATTATTCCATAAAATAGGAAAGGAAACCATCGTTCATGTGTACAATGGACTACCACCTTGTGAATCGATGCAATTATTTTTCCATCACCGTTATAACTAGTTATAATGATGGATTTAATGTGTATATATATATGTATGATATTCATGAAATAATTATAATTATGGAAATATATTATATCATATATTTTCTTACTCTTCCATCCTTTGAAAAATTATATTATCGTTTGTGCGTATGTGTGGATTGCCACCCCCACGAAGTGATGTGATTTTTTTTTATCACCACATTACATGGATGATATAAATTAGTGTATTTAAAGAGATAATATTATATTTATATTATAATAATAATTATATAAATATAAAATAATATTTACCATCTTTATTTCATGTTTTTTGAAAAAATAGAAATGTTACTCATGCGTGTGTACGTTCTACCATCTCCATGATTGTAACACAATTAATTTTTCACAACCCTATTTATTAGTTGGATATTAAAGTATAATTAATACATAAAAATAATAATTATATAATTATTATTATTATATATATGTTGGAATAGATATCCCTTTGACTACAATGAACATACCAAATTCATTTTGAAGATATGAACCAAACATCCTCAAAACACCTGAAATGGAATTAACTTATTATGTTATTAAAATAAATGAAATCAATGGTTTATGGATAATGGATTAATAATATAAAAAATTATAAAAAAATAAAAAAATAATATAATTTTATTATTCATGTGTTAAAGGACATGCATAGAAGGCTTGGACTTGAGGTAAAATATTTCCGCTTAATTTCCCATCATTGAGGAATGTTTTTATATTATGCACTTATTTATTTTATATGGTGTATATACTAACAATTTTAATTTTTTCAACATATATCCTTCATATTTTATGTTATTTTATGTTACAATTCAAATTAATTCATTCAAATGGATTATACATGAAAGTTACCAAAGTATACGGGGTTTCTAAACTTAATTTTCAATCATTGGGTTATAATTCTACTTCATTTACTTCCAATGTTAAGATATTTTATTAAAAATATTTATATGGGACAATCCCTATCAAGTCATGGAGGCATGAAATAATGAATAACTAGGACATCCACCCAAACAATATTAACACACTCTAGAGTAAGGGATCCAATATTGTAATAAATGATAAACGGGTTATATGGGTGTCACCAGAAGCTATGTAGTTCGTGACCATGTTTCCCTCTCTCAATATATGGGTGAGTTCAATGTCATTAGGAAGTAAAATCTTTCAATTGATAATTAGATAAATGATATCCTAAGGGAAGGTGATCACTTCCTGTATGGACATGGGAATTATAAAAGAGTCCATCCGCACCCATTCTAAATTTATACCATGAAAGGACCACAAATACAATCCATTAAGCATGGTTATGGATTCCACCATAAGGAAATCTCCCTGTACAAGGTATAAACTGAAATAAAATAAAAATTACCCATAATGACCCATAATAACCCCTCCTCCCCGCATACAAACCTCTATAAAAGATCCATCGATGTTCAAATTCAAGCCTCTTTGAGGGGAATTCTAAATCTCCCATTAACCTTGAGCAGCCACTCTGGGACCCAATAAAAGTTCTTTACTAGCCATTATCCTCCAAAATGGGGGAAATACATCCAACTAAAATATCATAATACACTTCTTCACTAACATTATATCTTGATCCTTCATTTCCACCTGCAAACTAAATACTCCATCATATATGGATTTGTTACACACCTTCCATATCCCCCAATAGACCACCTAAAATAATTGATCTCATATATTGTGCTCATGAACATTATCTTCTAAGCTGAGAAACCTTGAGAGAAGAAAAGCATCACCTGAAATACCCCATATAACCATCCTAGTGAGGCTATTAAATTCTCTCTAGATCATAGTTTCCCAATCCCATTAAAAGAATAAATATAAGGCCAACTATTCTCTATGATCTTGACAGAATGTGAACTAGGAAGTAATGGTAACTCCTTTATGACACACTCTCTCATTTTTAGGGATCATGTGGTTGCATAGATGCTATAAAAAAAGTTTAGTTTCACAGGAAGAACCTTGAACCATAAAATATCCCACCATGTATCATGGCCCCTATTCATTTTCATAACACTCCTATAATACTTCAATGAAAAAATATCACAGGTGATCCAGTGTACACAAGAATATCCAGGTCAGTAGAAATCATAATTACCTAGAACAAATCAAGATACTATGGGTTGAGAACAACTTGAAAGATGATGGATAAATTACTAGCATGAGTAAAGAAAATGTTAGGCACTGGAAAACTTGGGAATACTAGTGAATTTCACACACAATTATCTTGCTAGAATTTGATCCTACCACACCCCAAAATCCATTATGAGTGCTAATGAAGAGTATAATCATACCGACATGTACTGGCCTAGAGTTTGGAGTAGTTACCTCCCAGGTGGACTGCGCCCCTCCTATATTTCTTAGTGATAAAATTAGGCAAAAATGAGTGGCCTTCCATAAAATCGTAGGATAATTTTACATAAAGGAAAATCATGATGTCCACCAAAATTAGAAGATTAACGCCACCCACACTACCTCATACTTCAACAAATTCCAAGAATCCCAATGTTATCTACCTTCCTCATTTTCGTTCGAGATAAACTTTACCATGATTATCTCAATATTATATAGGACCTTCTTGAAGACATTAAGGGCTAAAAAACGGGGCATGGGTATTGAGGAAAGTATACTATTAAACTAGATAACATGTCACCTAAAGGAAATAAATCTTTTATTATAGTTAAGAATACCTAGTGATATATTTTCCACAAGGTTATCAAAGTGATGTATACAAACCCTTCCTGGGGAGATTGGGGATCCTAAGTAATTCAATTGAAATTTTCTTCAAGAGACTAAAATATTGTACTAAATATTCTTACATGTTCTCTCCATGAAGGATATTTAAACAAAAACACTGATCTAACCATGATTTATGAGCTTCCCACTCCACTAGCTATAAATATTCATAATTAAGTTGAGCGCTTGAATTGACCTACTACTGCTATTGCTGAAAATGATAAGATCACCCGTAAGGAAAAGATGGGTAAGCCTGGTAAAGTTAGGAATCAATAGAAAGGATGGAATCACCCCTCATCATTAATTTTAATCATGTATCCACTTTTTTTTTGTTTATTTACACATGTTCACATAATCACTTCAGGGATTAATTATCACTTCAAAAGTTATGATCTTTGTAAGGGGTTTCTTTGTCTCAATCTCACTTTTCCAATATATGTTTCATGTTATGCACCATGATTTCATTGTATGGTACACTTAATACCTCATGAATGAATATTGAAATATTAATTCACAAAATTAATTTGATTTATAGATCCATATCATACTCTTTATTTCAATGACTTTTGATTTGGAAGTTACCCAAGTGGTAAATGATTTATGTTACAATCTACTTTATTTTTGAGATTGTTTATGTTCAAGGTCACTTTAAGGAAATAATATACTCTTATTTTACTTAACCACATATCTTTTATCCACATCCAGTTATGAATTTGTTTTATATGTTTATTTTCTATTCTATCCCTTATTTATTAAAGAAACATCGAGAATGTTTTTTGTAAGTGGCACCAATATTGTATATTACTTTAGATAGTGAATATATCTCTTAGATATCCATGTTTTATAAAATGTTTTTAAGAATGTTCTTTTCTAAATATAAATGATTTCTTAAAGTTATTTTACATGGTCTTAGACCTTCTGTTAAAATGTCTTAAATGGAATCTTCTTATCATTTTCAATATGGATCACTTTTAACTCTCTTTATAAAAGTTTTAAAAGAATGTTTATTTTTAATGTTTACAACTGTTGGAACCATATCTATTCTATGCATGAATTGGAGTATGATTTGTGTTTGTTTTCAATCCTCAGTGGAAGTTCAGAATGTGTGCTAGAAAAGTGATTATACAGTTTAAGCAAACAACAATATTAAAGGTGGCGCAATTTCCCAGTGTATGCCAAATTTTTGGGCCTCAAAATCAAAAAACGAAAACATGAATTGTTGGTAAAAGGAGGTACACACAAAGAAAAAGTGGTGCGCGAAAAAGGTGGGCCTTGTGCAAAAAATTTGGTTTGTGCACGAAAAACAGTGTGGTGCACGAAAAATTTGGGTTGTGCGTGAAAAATAGCATGCTGTGCGAAATAATGGAGTGAGGTTTTTCGTGCAAATAGTGTTTCAGAATCAGAACGTCAAAAAATGGTAAAGGCATGGGCTGCGCAAAAAATCTTGATATGTTCATGAAAAACGATACCTGAGCAAAATATTACGCGCCAAATGAGAGGTTTTTCACGCCACAGGGGGTTTTTCGCGTGGGGGTATGAGATGCCTATAAATAAGAGGTGAACCCTTTCATTCCATATGGTTGAAGACTCAGAGAAGATCCTAGGTCTGATGCGCATAAAAGGTTCACATAAAAGGGGTTATGCTAAATATTGAGGCTTGCGCAAAATATTCCGTCTTGCGCAAAAAATTCCATGTTGCGCGAAATATTCCGGCTTGCGCGAAATATTCCAAGTTGCGTGAAATATTTTGGCTTGCGTGAAAAATTCCAAGTTGCCCAAAAAATTCCGACTTGTACGAAAAAGGTGAAGTTGCGTGAAAAACTTGAGGTTGTGTGTAAAACTTGATGTTGTGTGAAATTGTCAGTGAAACCTTTTTGCACATTTCTGATTATCCGGTTCAGTGGTTCAGTGCATTCAAGTTCATCATTACCGTTCTTTGATGCATGCAGAGTCTCGTGCTATGAAGAGGCAAAGACTTCAATGAAAATCTATTGAAGAGACCTTCATGTCTATAAACTGATTGAGACTTCACCAAAGGCAGTGAGCTAGGGGGAGTCAATGGGAGTGACCCAAGGGACATAGTGAGCTATCTCTGAACTTTTGTAAAGGTAGTGTGCCTGGGATAGAGTGACTATACCTGATCATTGTAATCTGCAGCTAGTGAAGTTTAGTGGAATTAGGTACGATCGAAAACCTGTCGGTGTATGATCCTTAGAAATAGCCCTTTGTGGTGAAACAAGTAAAAGTGTTGTGTCAACTTCTTGCTTTCTTTTGTTTGACAGGTTTAACAAGTTCATACCAATATGGTAACAAGATCCACAAATTTAAAAAGAAAATGTTAACACCCTGATTCACCCCTCCCCTCTCAGGGTGTTCCGGGGTCCTTCAACAACATGAATGGAATTTTCCACCATAATGACCATAATATTTTGAATAATCCTTTATATTTTTAAAAGGTTATTTTCAATGAAATGGGGTTTCAAAATATTTTGTAAATTTATAGTTTTTAGTATTGAATTTTAAAGATAAATTGTTATTTTCCTCAAGAATGTTTTTAATGATTTTTTATGGTATTTCTATTCATCAATAAGAATAAAAATTTATTTTAATTATAAACCACTAGGGTCATGTTTTAATGAAACCATACTTATTTTTTATCTTAATGAATTGTGACCGTTTCAAATAGATTTCATAGAACATGTTTCTTTTCCACAGGTAAATCAAGCTAGGAATGAATAATGGTTATTTTTATATTGAAAAGTAAAAGATTATAATTTTTTTCTCATGATATGGTACTTGGAAATTATTAATGAAGTAAGTATTCGTGATTGAACACAAAATTCTTAAGGTAATCTTTACAATATGTTACGGGTGGTTATATTATATCCCTCCAACACATTGTGTAATAATGATAGAGTTTAATTAATCTTAGTAACTCATAAGTGAAGATCGAGTTAACTAGTTAATATGTTACTCCTAATAGATTATAGGAATTAACTAGGTAAGGTTATCCAATATATAAGTGTTCTTGTAAGGGTTCTATAAATATAATTTTCCAAGATACCAAGATGTTTTGTTTATTCTTTTTGTGAGTCATAAATGTTTCCCTTGATCAAGATTGACATAACATGGATCAGGATTATTGATTCATATTAATATTAACTTTTTTAAAGATTTATTGCATGTCACATGTTTAACGATCTAGTTTTTTATAGGTATGAGTTATTTTTTTTATTCCCATTAACTTTGATTATGTAATAATAACCTTATACTCATCTTATTATCACGAATGAAATTAAATTATTAATGCTTATATTTATGGTTATTGAGTATTTAAGCTCAACCTTATTATGTTTCCTTTTCCCTAGGTTATGAAGAGTGATGTTAAACAAATTTTTTCTATAAAGGCATCGTGTAGTAATAATTTTAGGGGATATGTTGAAGACTTAATATAGAATATAAAAGTCTAGGTATAGTGGAAAAAATTCACACTTAATGAAATGGGTATTATTATGTATGTGTTTGTACTAATTCTATAAAACTATAAACCTAAAATATCCTTGGGAATATAAGTGATATAATATTTTATGTTTTATTTTATTTTTTTATATGGTTAAAATTTGGTCAAGTTTATCTATATCAATGATAGAAAAGTAAATAATATATTTTAGCAACGAATCTAGGAGTGTGTGTTTGGGGTTGTTATAAAATTGACCCAATTTTATCCATCCATAATTATAATATAAATAAAAAAAATTAAGTCATTTAGATACCCACTAAATTTAAGGTTTAAATTTATAGAGAATGAGGAAAATAATTTAACAAACAAAACCCACATATTTCTCATACAATGGATATTTTTACCATTATACCAAGAGTTTTTTATTCCATAATGAATATTTAATATCTCCCACAAAATAATCTACACATGATACCCTTATATATATACCATAAAAAATAATATTATTCATAACCTAACAAAATGGAAACAAAATATGGGTGATCTAAAACACCTAGTAATGGTAAATATAACTGATATTAATCAAATATCACAAGTGTGAATAAGATAAACATGGGTTTATTAGATCATAATCAAGGTACATTCCCATATCATAAGGAATTAATATACATGGATCATAAATCATGAGTATTATCATGAAACATGTCATAAAAATGAGTAGACAGAGAGTGAAATCACAAGTCAATAATAATGTGACTTGAAAACATAACATAGATATTTTTTAACTTCATAGATCAATATTTTTATAAAAAAATATCCCAATAAAGCATAGAATAAAAACAACAATCATGGAGGTTAAATGGGAAAATAATATTCATATCACCTTTAAAATATAATAACTTACCAAGTTAATTACATCATATTTATAGGATTAACTTTTATCATATTATATATATTATCATTATAATGGAATAACTTAAATCCAATTAATTCTAACCTATTTATAGGAGTAACTTATATCCAGGTAACTCTAAAATCATTACCAAATATATCAAATGGATATATCATACCCACAAGTCATCATATAAAATATTTATTAACCATAATATAAGTAAAACACATAGGATCCTTCATTTAATAACTTAATCATATTTTAATGAAAGAATGGGTTTTGTGAAAAAATTATTATTACATGATCATAATCCATCCATAATATTAATATAGATGGGATCATTATATAATCCCCCCACCAAATAATAGTAATGTTTAACGAATATTAATATAGATGAAAAACACTTTTACAAGGGGAATATAAATATGAATTGAACAACTAGAAGTAATATAATCTTATTTTTTTGGATTTCTAAAGAAAGAAAAAAATCACAGATAAAAGTATATGAAAAATCATAGAAACTTGGAAGGAAATAATAATAGTAAATAATGGAAATGATGGATGGAAAAGGTGGTCATGCGAAAAATGTTAAGAAAACATTCTCTTCACACTTTTAAAAAGAGAGACAAATGTGTCCAATACGGAAGGTGTTAAAAATATTATAATTTAAAACTTTATAAAGAAAGTAAAAGATAGATAAAAATGACCTGTATAAATCATTTAAATATATAGAATAAAATTCTTGAAATATTATAGATAATATAAACATGGTAGAGAAATTGTTTAAAGGAAAAAATTAAAATAATTAAAATAAGGTCTAAAAGAAACAAATATAGTGGATTTTTAAATCAAAATCCCTTCAAATAATGAACATGAAAAAGAAAATAAGCTACCACTAATAAAATATTAAAATTGATCTAAATTTTCAAAGGAATATTATACACACTATATAAATGAATATAGGTGTATAATTCAAAAAAGTTTCAAAGAAGGATAATTGAGATGAAGAAAATTTATGGCTTCAGTAACCTTTGAATCAAAACACCTTAAAGATGAGAACATGAAATATAATCTTAAATATCACAAATAAGGATATAATAATGATATAATACTTAAAATAGTTAGTGTATTCACCATATAATGTAAAATAGATGTATAAATTGAAATATATCTTAGGTAATGGAAATTATGTCAAAGAACCCTTAATACTTTTATATCATTTGAATCAAAACACATTGAAAGAAAGAACTTAATTTGTATTTTAAATGAAATTAATACAATTAAAAATATAATATAATATATTTATGGGGTAGTGGTTAAAATTAAAACTATATAAATTAAACATGGTGTAAAAAATGAAACATGTCTCATGGAATTGAAATTGAGACCAAGAACCCTTACCTCTGACTTTTTCTTAGTCCGATGTGCTCTAACGACCCATTTAATAAATTTAGATTTATTATAGATCTATATCAGAACCAATATTTATATTTATATCACTATAAAATATTCGATTATAATTTCTTATTACCCACTTACTAATACTTCTATATGAAAATCATTATTATTTGTGTTAACTATATAATTTTCCTACATGTTTCGATTCATTGATTCCGATCCTTGCACCTTTCTCATGAGTTTAATGTCTATATAATATTTATCAATGATAATAATATTTTTTTGATATATTTATAGAGTCTCATGTTCATTTCATATAACTTATGGTGATTATTTTCATATAAATCTTAATTTTTTTTAGAAACTTTGATTCAATAAAATGAGTTTATTTTTATTAGTGAATAAAACTATGTAAATATCCATTATATAATCATTAAAAATTGAATTAATTAATTTTTAATAATATTATAATGATATAAAATTCTTTAATAATTAATGACAAAAACAGTATAACATCGCTCATGTAGATAGAAAAATGACCTAAACGGGAGCATGTTATAATGATTGAATGAATAAGAAAATGCTATTTCATAATGATGATATCAATTTTAAAAATTCTTATTTATTTAAAAAATATGTTATTAAATTTATAAATTATATTTCTAAGAGTTATATAAATAATATATAGAATAATAATCAATAAGAAGACATCACTTATGTTGAGTGCTCGAATCTCCTCTTGAAGGACCTCTTGGAAATGAGAGGTTTAAGACTTATTCTTAGGCCAAGAATCTCAATAATGTGGGATAGGATTATTAGGGAAGGAAATATTTCATATTATTTTGAGGGATTATATTTTTTTCCATTGAAGGGGTGGTGGAAGGCTTATTTTATAAGTGGGTGGTGTTTCACATTTTGTAAATATTTGCATCTTTAAAATAATATAAATTTAATTCTCAAATGAAAGTGGATTTTTTTACAAATTTATAATATAAGGGGAGTTAGGACCATTAAACTAAAAATATAACTAAATCTAGGGTTTTGTCATACTTGATCACCTTATCCCTTTATTTAACCATTTTACCACAATTAACCCTTACCGAGGTGACTGATTTTTACAATTGTAAATTATTCTTATAACTAAAAATTAAATGAAACTAATAACCTAATTTAAAAAATATGATTCAAAATTTTTATTCCATTTTAGAAGATTCAATTTCTAAACGTCGAAAAAACAATTTTAATAAAAGTATGCTTAACATAATAATATAGTTTAAAAAAAGCCTTTTTATACATAAGAAGGAATCTACACCAAAATCATATTTATTATTTATTCCCATGATATGTATTGGTTTATGGTTAAACAATGGAGACTTATGAAATATTAAAATCAAACAAAAATTGAATGGATTATTTTGTATACTAAATTAAACGAAAATGTCCAAAATAGTTTTTTATTAGTACAAAATATCACTAAGGTTACTAAATGTCAAAGATCAGTTTCTAAATTAAACATAATATTTTAAAAATATATATTTTAATTTAAAAATGAATATTTTTCAATAAAATTGTTTTATAAATTTTTAATTAATTCTTCCATCATGAAAATTTCATAAAAGTGTTTCTCTTTTTAAAAACAGCATTCTCACTATTCACTTAAAAGTCAATATTTTTAAAAAAATCCAAACAATTCACCCTAAGATAATTTTGTCATTATAAATCAAAAAATAAAGTTTATTTTAGGAAATTAAAATTATAAAATTTAGAAATTTAAATTTAAAATAAAACCACATTATATATGGAAAAACATATTGTTAAAACAGAACAAATTTTCTTTCCAATGGAGAACTATATAATTATTTCATACCTTGATAGAATTATTTCAATGATTATCATAATCATAAATATAAATGTGAGTTTATATAATTAATATAAATATCCATTTATAAAATATCCAATAATTATATAATTCTTTAAATATATAATAAGAAATATTTTTAAGAAAATATATTTATCCTTTTAATAAAACTCTTTTTATATCACATAATAATTATAAATGTATAATTTGTATCTAATTTATTATATATAATCATTTTATACATGATATAAACATACATAAATGTTTAAATCACATATATAAATGAATATTAATAAATCACACAATTAATATCTTATTAAAAATTTCTATTTTTTCATATCTCGTCCTAAAAAAATAACATCCCCACAATTTTATCATGAGTCTAATGAGAACGGGTTTATTTATAAATAAAGTAAAACATTTTAAAAATCCATTTTAAAGGGTATAAGAGGAATTAAAATTCAATAATTTTCAGTTTAATCTACAATAACAACACACTAAAAGGAAATAATGTTAAAGATAATGAATGTGGAGTGTAAGATATAAGAAATATATAGAAGTTGTAATAAATAATCTCATGGTTGGTTGTTAAAGAAACACACATAAAAAAGAAAGTATAAAATTTTCCTCTGAATAGAGATGATGTGAAATATTAATTATCCAATACATATGTATCTTATAAAATTCGGAAACATATATAGTACGAAATGATATGTACATATAGGATAATAATAGTCAACATAGAGGAGGGTATTTATTTATAACAATGTCTTAGTCTAAAATATATAAAATTCCATAATGATGATGAAAATGTTAAGAGAATATTATTTATCAAATGATAAATATAAAATAACATTCAATAAATATAAATGTAGAATATATCAATATTATAAGAACATGTTAAAAGAAAAAATAATCAAGAAAAAGGGATTTAGTTAAGGAAAATACTTATGAATTATGAGAAATAAATGTTAATCCCCAAAAAATAAAGAATAACTATACTATAATATAATAATAGGGTATAATAAACCAATCAAATAAGAATATATTCAAATAAAAGGGTACATGACTCAGTGAAGGAAGACTGAGTAAACAAAAATTCTTACGAATACCATGGTGTATGAACTATAAATCCATGAGTGAGGAAAAAAGACTATCAATTCATAAAAAAATGATTGTAAAAGAGTAAAATTTTCATTTCAAGATCTTTTATTTAAGGAATAGAAGAGAAAAGATTAAATAAATCTAAAATACTTTAAAATAATAGGGATATATAAAAGGGATCTTAAATATTAGTAACATTATTTTTTAGGTCAATTCTAGGAAATTAATCATAAATTTTTTAAATCATGTTTAAACTTATATAAGATTCATACTTATGAATGAGTTTCTAAGGCATACCTTGATAGTTGAGTGTTTTATTTTATATAGTACTTGATAAATTTATTGGAATTTTTTCTTACGTTTGAAGAATTATTTTACCATTTTTATAGAGATTATAATAAAATAAATTTATTTGATTTCCTTTAATTCTAGAAAGGAAATTTTATTCATTGGTTGAGTGTTTTGATTATTTTAGAACCCAGATCTATCTCAAAATATAAATAATGAATCAAAAAGATGAATTTTTCAATATTAAAGCACAAAGAAAAACTCTTCATTGATCATGAGATCAACCAAAAGTTATAATTTTTCATTGTATAAAAGATTTTATAAAAATTTATTCTTCATATTTCAAAATAATTACTAAAAAACCAAAATGATTAGCTGGATTAAAGATTATACCCATGAAATATGAATAAATCATCATACTAAGAGGAAATACTATAATAACTAAAACCTTAATATAACTAATGAAAATACATTTTTAACTTAAATAATTCTATAAATAACTAAAAACTAAAAATATTTTACACAAGATTGACCAAATTAGAATCTCAAAAATCCAGAAAACCTGATCTTGTATTATTCTAAAAATATATATAACATTTATCCCTAAACAAAATAAAGTCACTCATAATCTCACATAACAAACATGTATATACCCTAATCATATGTCCTCCCAAAATATAGAAATGTTTTCCCAAAATCAATTCATTCATTATGCTAATTAACCTTATTTACACAAATATAAAAACAAATATTCTTACATAGGTCTATCTAAACCTCAATCATGCATTATTACTATTACCCAATAAAAAAATCTCAAAATTTAATGACCCCCTCTAGTGGTGCCTCTCCAAAACCATAAATTAAGGAAATAGTGACCTTCGAAGCCTATAACCCCAAGTTAGAGATTAGAACTGAGGGTATAAAACACATAATGTGAGACATTACCCTCAATAAATGAATTTAATGATAAGATATAAGATAGAAACCACCAATTAATGCCACATAATATAAAATAAACCAATATCCCATGATAATAAAATCTCATAAAGAATGATATAAAATACATATAAAAGCCTAAAATAAATAAATACTAATAAGATCCTATGGAAGAAACTCCATAATATCTCTAAGCACTACAATATTCATGTAAAACCTAGCCTCTGAATCCATATTGATAACCTAAAAAATAGTTTATATATATATAGGTGAGAAGAACATGTATACTTAGTAGGATCATACCCAAGAACTTTAGTGAAAATGTGTAAAGAGCATACTAATTCCCAAGTGAATAAATAAAAGAACTAACATGCACTAAAAACAAGTTAACTAACCACCCAAATCTTTATAAGACTCACTTACCAAATAAAAAAAATATATAATATAGTAAATTTTATCAAGAGAATATTGGTAATGGTTCCCTTTATCCATTTCCACAGTGAGTTTCCACTCTCATGCCCCAATATCAAACATATTATGAGCCCATACCTTCTATGAAAACTAATCACATATCCATCCACATCTAATGTGGGATAGACCACAGACCTACATATCCTAATATCTCATATGGTCAAATATCCTATTCCGACATCAGTAAATATCCACACATCAAAAAAAAAATATTTACAGTAATCAATCCCATCATATATCTAATCTCAACCTTATAACTAGAGTTGTAGGGTATCTTTAATGTGAAGGAAATCAACCTCATTCCCTCTTCCTACTATGAATGAACCCCACCGCATGTCACATCTGCTCGTCCCTTGGAATCACCACCAACCAAGTCATAATCAGCCAAAACTAGCCACCAACTTGGGATTGCTTCCACATAATACTACTGTAGGAAGAGTGGGGAAGAGAGGGTAATCATATGTTTATTCCATCACCAGCCTGAATGTTGGGGAAAACACCCATAAAATAATTTGGGTGTTGGTATGTAGTTCTAAACATTGGTGGGTGAATATATAAGTAACATGAAAATATAATTATAATAGATAAAAAACAATAACCAGCCTAGGGGTTCACATGCAACATTATTAGCATAAACCACAATACTACTACATCATACCATGACATCCACCATTAACTCACCATGAAAAATATCCACATGCAAGACTCAATTCACTTTTTATTCATAGATTTAACATATTTAATGAATGAAAAATTTACAAAACTTGATTGGTTTATTAATTTATTTAATTAATACTTTAATGAAAAACCACTGTAGACATTACCCACTTTTTAATTCCAAAAAAGAACCAATTAATTCCAACCCATGCCATTTTAATTTCATCATTCCCAACTCATTATTTATAGCCATCAAGAAACCATGAAAAATATGCCACACAATATCCCACCATACCCTAATAACCAACATAAAATCCCATGTCAAAGCTATTTACATAACCTAACCATCACACAAAAATATCAACCAACCACTAACAACCATTACCTCAATATATCCCATTCGAAACTAAACACAACCCCATTTCCAACACATTCTTCACCCCGAGTGGTCACCACCATCACCATAGAAACACCAAAAGATTCACAAAAAGTTAGGGATATCAAAAAACATAGTAGTACACATAAAAATAGATTTCAACTACTATAAATCACTATAATTTAATATTTAAAGTGGGATTTCATAAAATTTAATCAAGTCTAGCATGGGTATTTTTTTACAACAAATCAAGATTTGTACGCAACCAGTTCATTACTATATATGAGTACATAACCATTTATGAATGGTGAATTTAAAAAATAAACATGGAAGTTGTTTATAATCCAGAACAAAAACACACATATTTGGGAAAAACAATTTATAATAAAAAAACATTAAGTCTCAAGGAATGATCAAGATGAAATAAAAAAAATGATAAATACATGTGAAAAAATCCTCTTCCACTTCAAGAGGAATAGTAAAAATTTCATAAATTAGTCATAATTAAAGAATTGCATCATCAAAGAATAATATAATTCAAAACAAATTGGTATATCAAGCATGAATCCGTATAACACACTCCCAATACCCTATTTCACCCCACCATACCTTCAAAGAACATAATCCAAGGGAATAAATGACCCATAAAACACATTCTATTGATGAACTTGGATCTCAATTGGTTACTGCATGAATTTTGTAACACCCATGATATCCAAATATCTCCAATCAATAACACGAGAGTCATCGTGCAGATATTGATGGAGTTGGGACATGTGGAAGAAATCCTGGATCCTGTCCAGTTATGGTGGAAGAACCAGCTAATAAAAAAAATCTCATATGCATTCCAATACTATGAAAGAACTGATAAACCAGAGAGAGATAGATTACTCCCCCAGCATAAACTATAATTTCTTTGATAAGGGGAAACCCTTAAGAATACATGGTATACATCCTCAAATTCCAGTAGTATCCTCCTCTAGTCTTTAGAATAATTATAACAAGCCTAAATTGTCTTCATCCCCTCATAAATAACATCGAATTTCATAGTCATATTCTGCACCATGTCTGGAAAAAGAGAAGGGGAACCCCCGACCTCTGTCTAATAAAATGATGACTGAAAGGGCCAACCAGAAAATTCCCCAAATGGATCCTTACTGATGGATGAGGGATAACTATTTTTATAAGAAAACTAAATGCAATTCATTTGCAATCTATCAAAATCTAGGATACAATCCCAAAACATATCCTCCAACATCTGGATGATCCGCTTCATCTGCCCATCTGTATGGGGGTTAAAAGAAGTGAAAAGGAATAATCGGGAGACAAAAGCATGTTGCAAACCTATATATACTTGTGAGGTAAATGAGTATTCTGATCAGATATAATGGTCTTTAGTACATTATAAATCTATATGATCTCATCCACATACCTCATAAATATATATTTCACAAAACACATGGTGTTTGGATTTCACCTACCGACAAACCAAACATTATACCACAAAATCCACCACCGACCTCTTCATCCTTGGACACCAAAGCTGCCTCCATAATCCATAGTATATATTAAAAATACTTTGGTTCACCGCTAAGTTTGGGTTGTGAAACTCCTGAATAACTCCCTCATACATGGACAATAAAACAAAAAACCTCCCCTGAAAGAACTTCTGATTCTGACCATCCTTTAACCACACCCAACTAAGATACCATATTTAAAATGAAGTATACCCATTGAGTCCAAAACATAAACTTGGATAGATTATATCAGAGCTAATTTTGTCAAAGAACCTATAGTATGAATCTAAGATGTTCAACATGATCCTACTATAACATCAAATATATTAGGATTTTATTAATGAACATGATAGAAAACTTATGATAACCCTTATCTTTATTACATAATAACTCCAGATTTATTATACAATATTACACATAATACAACCCAAAATATTGAGAAGTATAGTGTATTTGGGAATTAGGTACATTACAAAACAACATAAAATAAGGAATTCAAAATCTTTATTTAAAACTTCTTTAACTGGCCCATATTATTCCTTCGTACTTAAAACTGCATGGGATATCATGGAGACATACATAAGAAAGGGGTGATCAATAAATCCCAATAATGGAATAAACATGGAATAACTTGAAAAAAGTAATACATGTTATAAAATAGGAATATCAATGGGTCATAAAAGGTATTAAAATCATAAACATGAATAATGAGGCATGATATAACATGATAATATAAAGGAAACATGGGAAATGCAACAACAAATTAAAACACTACATCATAAACATAAGTCAAGAATAACTGCTAAGACATCGTGATGGAAAAAGTCACATGGTGGATTAGGTTCAATCCTTATTCCCTTTCATGATGTATAATGGTACTAAAACATTACCAAATGCATTAGAGCACTATATAATTCTAGGTGCAACCATCACATTCATTTCATTCTCATGATTAATTATTCCACATAGATCATAAAACATGAAATCATTTTTCATAATTTTTTTTCAAAATAAAGGAGTGTGGAATATATAAATCAATTTATCCAATAAAATAAGTGTAAGTGTATAAAGGTGAACACCCTTGATAAGAAATGGGTATGGTATTCACTATAAAATTGTTTTGACATGAAAAATTATAGTGAAATTTCAGCAGTATAAAAACGTCACATAAAGATTCATAAAATGGGTTAATGAGAGAAAAATGGGTATATAATCATTTGGTAATAAAATTAACAATAATAGGGACATGAAAAAAATAAATGAACATTAGGAATTGGAAATAGCAGGAAAAAGATAGTGATGAAACATGAATAATGAAGAGGAGAGGATCCCTTACCTTGAGAGTGTGATTCCAAATACTTGGGAGGAGCTTCTTGAGAGATTGGGGGAACCTTGGGTGGACTATAGAGAGGGGATAGAATATTGAGGATTTTATACAATTATTTTGAGTGAATATAAATGGGATCATGTGTGGGTTTATATAGTAAAAGAGAGGGGAGTTCTTTATTATTTCCCACACTTCGGTGTTGGACTCTATATATTATAATAACCAAAACCACAATCATTCCCATGGTTCTGACCATGGTTTCTTCAAACGAGGGGTGTATTTCATTATTTTATAAGTCCATGTTCTAAAAATTTTAATATATTATCCTTTGTGATGTGGAAGTGAGTCATACTCTTAAAGAAATGATTTTAAAACCATAAAATATATCATAGGTTTTGTAGGATTCATAAAGGCTTTATAAAATTGATAAAACAAACTTAAAGTAAAATTATTTTAAATGAAAAAATATAATTGGTCATGGATACCATTTATAATATTTATTTCATCACTTCTAGGTTTTTATGATGTCATAATGCACGTTGTATATTTTTATGGTATATAATTTTTACAAGAAAATTCGACTATCTCTGAAAATTATAAAAAATGCACCGCTGGATAATTTTGAAATTATATTTTAAAAAATAATATTCATTTTATAAATAAACTTTATGAATATATTAACTTTCACTTTTAAAATATAATCTACATTTATTGAGAGATACTGTGTTTTTTATAATAACAGTTCTTGAATCCATATAAAAATTACATTTGATTTTATAAAAATTAAATGATCATTTTTATTTAATAAAATATATTTAATACAAGTATTTGATTAAAATATTAATATTTTAAAAAGGAATTAATTCATGAAAATAAAGGCTTTAATTGAATTTGAATATTACCTGAAAATGAATTTTTATTATTATAGAAAAATCAAACTCATTTATAAAGTAATAATAATAAAATGAAAATATATTAATTATTATATACAATATATATATTCATATTATTAGGTTCTTAATAGATATACCTTTAATACACTAAAAAACACCCTAAGAGTAAGGTGTGCGATAGTGAGACTTTCATGGGGTGGTTCGACATACATGGTTTGGGCCGTGATCTCAAAGAGATCAAAATTATCCCATAAATAGTTTCACTCATGCTTATGTTATTGGATCATATCTTTTAATTGATCAAGGGAAAATCCTAGTGATTCTATCTCCCTTTTAATCTTTGATAAATGGGCTTCATAGGGCATGATCCTATTGGATGAGGTCATCACTTTCATTGTCTGTGTCAATTGGGTTTTGTTAAAACCCTATATTTATACTAATCATGTGATCACTTTTCATTGAATATATTATCAATAAAAATGATTATTAACTTTCCATTAAATCTAATAGGAAATAATAAAACCAAATTAGTGAATATTTTTTCTATAACCATAATACATAATAAGACATTTAATTAAACCAAAAATGGAAATTTATTTATAAAATTTTGGGTTATTACAATATTACCCCATTTATAAATTTCACACTAGAAATGTTCATTTCACACACTAAAACATATGAGGGTAACTTTGTTTCATCACCTCATCTAATTCTCATATTTATTCTTCAAAATTTTGTTTATCCATAACACTTTAAGTAGGTACATTGTCTTATTTTGTTTAAATTTTCCTATGTGATATAAGATCTTCATCGGCTGCTCCTCATTTGAGATATTATTCTCCAATGGTACCACCTCTTGATTGAGTACATGTGAGTGGTCTGGTATTTAATTACTCAATAGGGATACATCTAATACATCATGTACTTGAGATAGGTTAGGTGGGAGTACCAGTCGATAGGCCACCGCTCTAATGCGATCAATTATCTGAAAGGGATCGATGTATCATGGACTAATATTTCCTTTATTCTCAAATCTCATGACATTATTCTATAGATATATCCTGAGGAGTACCATTTCTCTAATATCACACTCTAGGTATCATTGATGATTGTCGGAATAGCTCTTCAGTTGACTCTAGGTATCCTGGATGTGCTACAAAATGGTTTTAACCTTTTCCACTATTTCCTTGACCATTTTAGGACATAGAAGTTTGTGTTCAGAAACTTCAACCTATTATATAGGTGTTCTTAAACCTTTCCCATAAAGGGATTTATATAGAGCAATTTGGATGCTTGAGTGGAAACTATTGTTATGTGAGAACTCGATTAGAGGAATATGTTGATCATATCCTTTTTTAAGTTAATTGATCATGATCTCAACATGTCCTCAGGTATCTGGATAATCCACTTATATTGGCCATAATTTTAAGGGTGATAAGACATGATGATGTTCAACTTATTATTTAAATAATTTTGGAGACTCTTCCAAAACATAGAGGTAAATCTTTGGTCTCGATTCGATACAATCGGTAGTGGTGTTCCATGCAGCCTCACCACTTCTCTGATATATATCCTTGAAAGTTGATTGAGTGTGAAATACTATCTATTTTAAATGATGTGATAAGTATTTATAATATGATCCACCACAACCCATATATAATTATTTACTCTTGATGTCTTTAGAATACCAGTAAAAAGTCCATGTTATGTCTTCCCATTTCCATTTAGGTATGTGTAATAGTAATATCATCAGCTTTTATTTTTTATTTTCTACCTTCACTTTCAAACATAAAATGCAACTTGATGTATACTATGTGATCTAATTATTCATATTGTTTCACCAATATTTCTCTTGGATATATTGATAGATATTCATTTTTTTAGTATGGATAGAGAAAGTCGAACTATGTGCATCATCCAACGACTAATTCTTTAACTCAGGGTTTGATGGTACATATACGCGTGACCAAAATCTTAAAAATCCGTATTAATTAAAACTGAACTAAAAGGATTTAATTTTTTTTATTATCTTCTACTTTCTTCTGAATTCCCAAATCACCACTTTGATCATCCTTTATCCTATCAATAAGGGACAGTTGAGAAATCAGTTGTGAATGGATTGATTATGTTCCTCCCTTTATGTTTCCCATGTCCATCCCTTTCAAATCTAAAAAGATTTTATCCTTTAGAATTCTTATTAATAATAAAATTATTGGATCCATTATACTTATAACATCTTCCAATTTATTCACTTTTCCAGGTTAGTAGTGTATTTTCAGTCAAAGTCCTTGATCATCTCTATCCATCGCTGCATGCGCATATTCAACTATTTTTTTGTGAATATATACTTGAGGATTTTATGGTCTATATATATCTCAAACTGCTCCCCAAATATATAATTCCTTTATATTTTCAATATGAAGATAACTATAGACAAATATACATAATTCATTGGGTAGTTCTGTTTGTGAACTTTCAATTGACTTGATCCATAGTCTATCACTTTATCATTATGCATTAACACACAACCCACACCCGTTTTTGAACCATCTCTAAATACTATGAAAAGTTATCCACTTGTAGGACGTGTGAGTACATGCATAGTGATAAGTATATTTTTCAACTCCTCGAATCAATCTTCATAGTCATCATTACAAACAAACTTGACTCCCTTCTAAGTTAGCTTGTTTAGTGGGTTTCACAATCGCAAAACTTTTATCACAATTTGATGATAATACCCAATTAATCCAAGGAAAATATGGATATCTGTCAAAGATATTTTCCTCCACCATCCTTAAATTGATTTTGTCTTTGAAGGGTCTACATATATTCTATTTCTTGTGATAATATTCCCCAATAATGATACTTACTTGAACTAGAACTCACAATTACTACACTTAGCATAAATCTTATCCTTTTGTAAGGTTTTTAGAATAGTTTTTAGATGCTCCTCATGCTCCTACATGCTTTTTGATTATATTAGAAGATCATCTATCAATACTAACACAAATTTGTTGAGGTAATCTCCAAATACTCTATTCATCAAGTCCA
Organism: Viscum album; assembly: GCA_963277665.1. Classification (NCBI taxonomy): domain Eukaryota; kingdom Viridiplantae; phylum Streptophyta; class Magnoliopsida; order Santalales; family Viscaceae; genus Viscum; species Viscum album. The sequence continues at coordinate 1,063,603,492 of OY728134.1, read as the reverse complement.
TGACTATTTCTAGAGAATTAGCGAGTTTGAATGGAATTACTATGAATTCATAGTGCCCATACCTTGTATGAAAAATAGTCTTGGGGATATCCTCCTTCTTCTCCAAAACATGGTAATACCTCGATTGAAGATCCACCTTGGTGAAGTATTTTTCTTGACATAGCTAATCGAACAAGTCATAAATCAATGACAAAGGATAATTTTTCTTTATCATGATCTTGTTTAGCTAACGATAATCAATGATAAGGTGCATTGACCCATCATTCTTCTTGATGAAGAGGACTGGTGCACCCAATGGTGAATCACTTGGGCTCATAAACCCTTTATCCATATTCTCCTGTAGTTGTTTCTTTATCTCATCTATTTCCAAAATAGCCATTCCATATGGATTCTTAGATTATTCTAATGCTCTAGGTATAATATCAATTCAAATTTCAAACTCTTGGCTAAGAGGAAGACCGAGAAAATCTTCGAGAAACACTTCATCGTATTCCCTCACAATGGGATTGACTTAAAGGATGATAATTTCCGTATACATAATCATTTGATCTAGATACAATTTATCATAGGGTAATATTATCCATTCTTGAGATGTTAGTGATAAAAATTCATATATCTCCTTGTATTTGTACTTAATTAGTGGATGATTCATGATATAGAGAGTTATTTATTTCTTGAGACAATTTATGTTAGATTTATAAAATATTTACCAATAATTACATAAAAATTCCACCAAGCTGAGTATCACACGGTTTTATGGGAAGTTAAACCCACAAATTATGATAGTGTTGGAGTTATATACTGGGGATGTAATAATTTCCCCATTTTACATTTTCATCAACAACTCCACTTCCATGATTTGTGGTGGTGTTTGAATAGTTCTACTAAATATTTATGATATGAAAGAACATGTAGAACCAAAATCAAAAATCATATTTTCTTGTTCTTGAATAACTATACTACCTATCAAAAATTCATTTTAGGGCCCATTTTATAAATTGTGATGGAAAAATCTCAACCTTGATACCTTATAGGTTGTTGGTTGTCTTTGAAAAACCTTATTTAGTGCATTGGTTTGTAAAGTGACCTGGTTCCTTACATTTTAAATAATGAAGAATGTGTTGAGGGTTTATTGGAGAATTCCTTTCCTCCATCACATAAGTAGGATTCTCCCATCAACAATCACTAACTAAGTGTCCTTCCTTCCTACACCTAAATTATTTCATCATCCCCCTTAAAAATTTCTGGTGTGCTTCTTTCAACATTTTTGACAAGTGAGATGTTGAAATTTCTTAGGATGATTATATTTTTCCATCAGACCACTAGAATTAAAATCCACTTGCCACTTATTGTCCCTATGATACTCTTGAGATTTTCCAAAGTCCATTTCGACATTGAAGTCAAATAAAACAATTTCTTCATAGCTATCAAAGTCTTGGATCTCTAGGTATTTTCACATATTAGGTTTTATCCCACTAAATAAGTGGTAAACCTTGCATTCTGGGGTAACAAAAAATCCAGAGGCATAACATGCAAATCTTATAAAGTTTTATTGAGAAACTGTGATAAATTCATCTTATTTTTTCTTGAGGAAAAGTAAATCCCTTTCTATTTTAAATCAGAGAGTATGAGGAAAATATTTATCGACTTTTTTTATAGAATTCCTTCCATGACATCACTTTTATCTCTTCCTCATGATTATATTATTTATTAATGTCCAACACTTATCAATTTATACCTCCATACAATAAATATCTAGTAGAACCTTATCTTTCTTAGAACATTTATGGATGGAGAAGATCTTCTCAATGGATTTGATCCATTATTCCTAGATTATGGGTTCAAATGATCAATTGAAAGTTGAAGGCCTTTGTATGATAACATTCTCAATTGTAGCTTATTTTTTTTATGGAAATTCTGAACCAGGCGTAAGCCTGGTCCCGCAAATTTATTAAATGAAAAAAAAAGGAAAAAAACAACCGGTTTAAGGGTTGCCGGTACCCCTTACAACGTGACACAGCAACCAAAGACCACTCCGCATCATACAGTGCAAATACAAATTCAAATTTCAAAACCAATTACCCATACAGCTGTCCTCGATCCGCACGCCGTCACCGCACACCTTTCAATGCCTCGAGTCGCTCACACCCTCGATACGCACCCAAACATCACACCCATCAACATCACCATCCATCATCACCGGCGAGACCTCCTCCGACGTCAAAATTAACCATCCCCCTCGGCATCAGCTTCAGCATCACCACCCCACAGACATTAATCCATTCGCAAAACCACATCCGACGTCGTCGAACAAACACCATCATCACCTCCTTCATCAACGATGAGAGCCGCAACCCACACGCCCAGAAAACGGACGGAAACACCATTTCACAACAAAAGGCAAACATCACAAAGAAAATAAACGAACAAACCCCACTTCAGCCGCCGCAACCACCGACGAAAGACCCCCGCAGATCCTCAGAGAACTCTGCCGCCACGAATCAGGGGAAAACTCCACAAGCTGGGCGACCGCCGTAGGCCAACAACGTATACCGATCAAACCCTGAACGCTCCGTAGAGTATGCCGTTGAACAAACCGGTCTTACGCCCGCAGATCAGATCAAAAGCGACGTAGAAGCCCGCAACGATCCGCCACAGAAAGGAGGATGGGTCCCAAGATCTCCGCGTAGAATACCAAAGACATCCGAAGAGTTCCACCACAGGGAGGCGACGGAAAGATCATCACGCCATCTTCAACCGGGAACCTCAAGGAGAGAACGATCGCCGCTGAAAACAAAGAAAGGAAAATAGGAAACGAGACCCCCCTCCCCCGACTACTCCAGACCCGTCGACCTCCTCGAAGAGAAGAAGAGAGCTAGGGTGAAATGGCCGGAGAGGGGAGGAGCAGATGTCGGAGGCGAAACCCTAGGCGCCGCGGGAGAGAAAGAAGAAGCCGCTCCGAGGCCATTAGTTTTGTTAAATTCTCAATTGTAGCTTATTATTTCTTATGGGGTTTTGGGAACTCCTATTAATCTATGTCTCTATTCATAACCCGAGTCAGCTGAGAGAGTATTATCATAAAGTCCAATATTACCACTCCCATCGGGCTGGGCATCTCATTGGGATAGTAATCAAATTTCCCTTCACATTGGTTGTTTACCTAATTCCTCCTATTTATGACCATTGTATAGGATAAATGGAAAATTAGGGATGAATAATTTTAAACTGTTAAACACATGAATAGGAATCCAATGACATTAAAGGGATAACTTATAAATTACTTGCATTTTCTTAACTTATGAATTTCAAGGATTAAATCTATGTTATCCATGATCTATCTCCTAATATATACTATTATGGAATTTTTTTATTCCCTTAATAATGGATCGTAATGTGATTAGGAATTTATCAAAGAATATCCCCCAAGAGTGTCAAACTAGGTGTGCATCAAGGCCCATTGTCGTGCACAATTTCCCAACCGAGTCTATCCCAACATGGTGTTTTTAGGTTTTACCCCTATAAACATTTGTTCGAGAGCCACATCCACTTGTAGTATCTAGAAAATGATGTATTTTATTGATAAACCACATACTCTATAATTTAACAAAATTTAGGTATTTTTTCTTATACACAGTTTTATCCATAAGACTTTCGCTAGAGTTTTATAATACTAAACCAAAAATAACTAAACTTTCATTTGATACCAACTATGACAATGCTTCTTTTTATTACAAAATAATACCCGATTTATAACATAAAATTATAAATAATACAGCCTATAAGATCAATAATTATAGTGTCTTTGGGAATTAGGTACATTACATAACAATATAAAATAGGGAATACAACATATTTATTGAGAATTATTTAACATGATAATATTATTCCCTCTTACTTAATTATACATAGGATAACCTAGGTATAAACATAATAAAGGGGTGAGATATAAAGTAAAATAAGGGAATAAACATGGAATAACATGAAAAATTAATATTGTTATAAAATAGGCATATAAATGAGGCATAAAAGGGATTAGAATCATAAACATGGACAATGAGGCATGATATAGCATGATAATATAAACATGGGATATGTGGAAACAATATAAAATTCTTCATCATAAACATAGGTCAAGGATAACTTCAATTTCATTATGATGGAAAAACACCCATGGTGGATTAGGTTCACTCCTTAATCCTTTTCATGAAGTCTCATGAGACTAAAACATTACCAAATGCGTTGGAGCTATATATAATTCTGGGTGAACCCATCACATTCATTTCATTATCATTATTAATTGTTTAACATAGATCATAAAACATGGAATTTTTTTCATGAATTTTTATTATATATTAGGTTTTTGGGGGTAAAATTACATTCAAACACATACACACCACATACGCAGTCCTGAAAGGAAGGTCATAACCCCCCAAGGGATAACCCACCCAACTAGAAACTTTATTACATTATATATTTTTGATATGAAGGACCAATAGGAATGAATCCCATTACATGGAATGTAGGCCCACCATTTAATGGTCTGAAGACCCTTCTTGCATCATGCCTGTGTCACCACCTACCTGTCATACCTGCATCACCACCACCTTGATGGCTCAAAGGCCTAGTGGCCTGAAGGACCATTTGGAATGAATAGTAATGCCACTAAAGTGCCTCGATATAGTACCCACAAGGCTAAAATGTACAGTTACTACTATAATAATGCTACAATACCCATGGGAATTCACTCCCACCCAGATTTGAACCTGAGTCTGATGCAGGATTACGAGGAGCCTTTACCACTTGGGTATGACCCCAAAAGCTCATGAATTTTTATTCCATGATAAAGGAGTGTGGAATAAATACCTGAATGTCTCCAATAAAAGAAGTATAATTGTATAAATGTGAGTAACTTTCATAGGAAATGGGTATGATATTCACTAAAAAATTATTTTGGTATGGAAAATAGTGGTTAAATTTCAAAGCATAACGACATCACTTAAAGATTCATAAAATGGTTTGATGAGAGGGAAATTTGTATCTAATAATTTTTAAATAAAATGGATAGTAATAGGTGCATGAAAAAACATATCCCAAAATTAGGAATTTGAAATAAGAGGCATAATACAATGAAGAAACTTGAATTAAGAGGATATGGAGAGGATCCATTACCTTGAGAGTGTGATTCCAAATGCTTTGGAAGATCTTCTTGAGAGATTGGGGGAACCTTGGGAAGAATATATATAATTTATGTTAGATTAAGGATTTTATCCAATGATTTTGAGTGAATAGAAATGGGATATTGAGTGGGTTTATATAGGAAAAGAGTGGGGAGTTCTTTATTATTTCCCACACTTAGTTTTCGGACTCTATATAATAAAATAACTAAAACCAAAAAACATTCCCATTGGTTTTCCCAGGGTATCTTCTAAATAAGGATGGTTTTCATTACTTTATATGTCTAATGTATGAAATTATTAAAATATTACCCTCAGTGATGTGTAAGTGAGTCATACTCTTAAAGAAATGATTTTAAAACCTTAAAATATATTATAGGTTTTGGAGGATTCATAAAAGATTTATAAAATCAATCAAATAAACTTAAAACCACATTATTTTAAATAAAAACATATATTTGGTTGTGTATAACCATTATAGTATCTATTATATCACTTTTTATTTATTATGATATAATAATACACACCATATATTTAAATGGTATTTAATTTTTATACCAAAATTCTACAGCCTAAAAAATTATGAAAATTCACCATTGGATAATTTTATTAATCTGATTAAAAAATAATATTCATTTTATCAAAATAATTTTCTAAATACTAGAATTTTTAATTTTAAAATATATTCAACATTTATTGTGAAATGCTTGGTTTTTTGACAACAACATTTTTTAAACCCTTATAAAAATAACATTTTTCTTCATAAAAAATTATATGATCAATTTTATTTAATAAAAATTATTTAATATTTTTTTATTAAAAAATTATTTAATTTAAAAGTCCATTAATTCATGAAAACAAATTCCTTAATTTTATCTAGATATTACCTAAAAATAAAATTTTAGTTTTATTTTAGAAAAGTTAAAAATCATTTATAAAGTAATAATAAAAAAATGAAAATATATTCATTATTATATACAATATACATATTCATATTATTAGGCTTTTGATAAATATCCTTTTAATACACTAGAAAATCCCTTAAGAGTAAGGTTCATGATGGCGAGAATTTTATGGGGTGGTTTGGTGTAAATGGTTTGGGATGTGATCTCAATGACCTTAACTTATCCTATAAATGGTTTATCTTGTGCTTAATTTGTTGGATCATATCTTGGTCTTGATCAGGGGAAAATACTAGTGATGCTATCTCCCTTGGGAGCTATGATAAATGGGATTCATAGGAAATGATCCTACTAGTTGAGGCCACCACTACCTTTTTATGTATAAATTGGATTTATTAAAACCCAATATTTATACTAATCATGTGACCACTTTTAATATGACATCCTGAATTCTTATTACATAACTTTACATAGCATTTTACAAAGAGAGGATCTTATAAAGTTTAGTGTCTTTGAAATAAGGTACATAATAAATGAAAAAATTATTCTAATACACATGAATGGATTCATCATAGGTCCATCCTATGTTCAATTAATACATATCATAACCTGGGGATATACATCAAAGAAAAGGGTGAGCATAATCCCCAATAAGGGAAAGCAAAAGAAACAATTTAAATGTGATCATGAGAAATATCTATAAGATATTGAGGCATATCATAAAGGAATGAGAAATGAAAAAAATAGGCATATAATAATAAAAGATACATGATTTATATCATGTAAATGTTGATACAACATTTAAATGAGTCATTCATTAGAATACCACCAAGGTTTATCATCGAGGTGTTATAAAAATTACCTAAGTTATTCACCAAGGTATCGTAAAACATGTGATCTCTAGAGATTAAATTCATTACCCAATGCTTTGGAGCGATATAGGGGTGCATACTTAATATGTATTAATTAATTTTATACACATATATCATAATAAAACATTTTATAAATAACCCATGTATAATAAAAGAAATGAGTTTCATAAGAGAATTTCTTAATAAAAAGAGAGAAATTTTGAGAAGAAAATTTGACAACATAACGGGCATGAAACATGGTTTTAGAAAAAATTAAAATGAGAGGGGAAAATGGAATAACATTCATAAAATAATATTAATAAATTAAAGGGATAGAATAAAATTTATAGAACATGGTATGGAAATTTGAAAGACATACTACATAAAAATAAAACTTGAAAGGAAAAGAGAAGTTGATATTTCCTTTTCCTTGAAGTGTAACTCCTAAAAATCAAATATTATGACCTATGGGGATTGATGAAAACTTGAGAGGACTCATTGGGAGGTAAAAATATCATAGTTTTGTGGAGTATGAATTTGGAGTGAAAAGAAATGGAGAAATGGGTGGGTATTTATAGTAAAAATGAGGGAGTTTTTTATTAATTTCTTTGGACACCTCAGTAGTGGTATTTGAAAAACTATGGGTTATCCCATGGTATTTTCCCATGTTATTGGACAATTGAGACACATAATATTTTATTTTAATCCAAAAGAGTCAAAAATAATTTTATATTACTCATTACAACATTATGAAATAGTTATTATGTCATTAAACATACCGAACAACTCATAATGTATTTTTAATATTCATAAGAAAACTAAATATTTTAGAAAATTATCATAAATAAAACCTAACATAATTTCGATGTGATTATTTCAAAAATTATGTTTATTTTATAATAATAATTATATAAGTATGATAAATTTAACTTTTAAATATAAAAATACTTATTTATTAAAAATAATAGCTGATAGAAAATGCTTAGTAAAATTTTTGACACTTGAAAAAAATAAAATTATTTTATCATTTAAATTTAAATAAGAGTTTTTTAATCATTCTATTTCATTAATATAAAAATTATTAATAATATAGTATTTTATTATAATAATTATATCTTTTATGAAAATTACAATTTCTATTGAAAAAATCAATTTATCAATTTCATCATTTTTTTAAGAAAAACTAAACACAAATCAGAATTGATGGAAGAACAATTTAATTTACACAAAGGGATTATACAATAAGTAACTAAAAATTAAAAAATAACCCCTTATAACACCCACATAGGACCTAAGGGTGAAGTGTGCGATAGTGATAGACACATGGGGCATCTCAGCTAACATCACCCGAGTGGTAATTTCCACTAACATGAACTTCTCCCATAAGCGATTTAGTTCAAGCCTCACTTGTTGAATATCAGCTAAGTATTGGTCAAGAGTGAAGCCTAAAGATGATAACCCCCTCCCATGTTCTGATAAATGGGCTTCAAACAACATGAATCTACTGGATTAGGCCATCAACTGTTCTTTCTGTATTACTTAACCATCATCATTTCTATTTTTAACACTAAATATATCGTTAAAATTATTATTAAGAGTATTATTTCCAATGATCATGTTGACCAATAATAATATAATGGTCAAAAACCTATGGTCACATTTCAAAATATACTGACATCATTATTAGATAGATATAGTTTTGTTATGTATAATATAACATAACAAACTTTTTAGGGCATAATTATCAATCAAAAACTTTGGTTCGTTATAGTTCAACATCTATATTATCAATGGAAATTATTCTTAATGGTCCTTTAAATATAATAGGATATAATAAAATCAAATACTTTCATGTGTTTTCTATAACCATAAAACATAATAATACATTTAATTAAATCTAAAAATTTAATTTTATTTATAAAAGTTTTGGTCGTTACAAAAATAGTATAAGAACTCACAAAACACAGGTTTCATGAGACCCATGAACATGGATGGTATGTTATTGACACCAAATGGATTGAAAAAAAAACTCAAATTATCCATACCTTTACCAAAATGTTGTCTTCAGGATTAATTCCTCCTTTGCTCACAAGTACAAAAAACGTTTTTTTACATCATCATTTTTTACGTCGTTTATAAATAACTGACCTGAAAAGCTGTAAAATTGATTTACCATGTCAGTTATATTATAAATGACCTAAAAAATGCATTATGTTGATTTTACAAGTCGGTTATTTTATAATCGATGTGATAAATCAAATATCTCACTTTATCACGTCGGTTACAAAATAACTGACATGATAAATCAACTATACCGCTTTATCACGTCAGTTATAAAATAAACGACATTATAAAGCCAATTTTTTAAATCGTTTATACAATAAATAACGTAAAAAATTAGTTTATCATGTCGGTTTAAAAAAACCGTCGTGAAAGTTAAAATTTCCAATCATGTCAATAATGTGTTCAATTATTTTACAATGCGGCGTTGTAATTTTCAATTGCAGCCTAATATTTGGTATATTGCAGATTTATTTTCAAGTTAGTTATATAAGAAATGACATGAAAAATAAATTTTTATGACTTTTTTACATCGTTTATTTAATAAAAGATGTGAAAAATGTTTAAAAACATGTAGATAATTTTCTAATATTCGATTTGATTGGTCTTGGAGCTCAAACCGAGTTACAGATCAAAAGTTATGGCCATCGGAATTTGACATTCTTTAAGAATTCATTTATATATGATCAACTTCCTATGGATATAACTTTTGATTTGTAAATCCGTTTGAGCTCTGTGACTTGTCAAATCAAATATTGGAAAATTATCTACATGTTTGTAAACATTTTCACGTCATTTATTTAATAAAAAAAAGTGAAAAATCAATTTTAACATTTTTTATTAAATAAACGACATGGAAAATTCTTACAAAAATGTAGATAATTTTCTAAGATTCTATTTGACCGGTCGCAGAGCTCAAACGGAGTTACGAATCAAAAGTTATGGCGATCAAAATTTGATATTTTTTAAGACTCTGTTTAGAGGTGATCAACTTTAAATGGCCATAACTTTTGATCCATAACTTTGTTTGATCTCCCAGACCATTGAAATAAAATATTATGAAATGATCTACATGTTTGTTATTGATTTTTCACATCGGTTATTTAATAATTGATGTGAAAAATTAAATTTCCATCATTTTCTCATGTCGGTTATTAAATAACCGATGTTAAAAGGAATTTTCACGTTAGTTATTAAATAAACGATGCAAAAAATAGATGGAAAATTTATTTTTATATCCCACCAACACAGAAATTTTAATATCTTGTTCCGAAGGTTATCATCAAACTGATGTGGAAGATAATTTTTATATCATGACAAAGCGTAATTTTAATTTTTTTACACCGCAACATTGAAATTTTCGATTCCCGCCTAAAACTTTTAATATCACATTTTCTTTTACCATCTCATTTATATATTTTCATTATACACATATGGTTAAAAATTTTAATGATCATTTATTTCAACCATCATCATTCCACAGAGTCAACTCATTTGATCTTCAACATGAATCCATTATTTCTTCATTTCACGATCTCATCAAGGTATTTGTTATTATTTTTCCTTGATTTATGTCTTTTATGATTATATTTCTTAATTATTATACAATTTGATGATTATTATCTTATTATAACGAAGAATAATGTTTCATATCATGGTAAAACTACATTTTGAACTTCGGATTCAAAAAATCCTTTTAAGACGAAGTTCTTCATTTTGCAATCTCGTCATTGTATTTGTTATTATTTTTCCATGATTTATGTTTTTTATGATTAGTTTTGTTAATTAATATACCATTTAATGATGATTATTTTATTATAATGAATAATAATGTTTCTTATCATGGTAAAACTACAAATCCTCTTTTGGATTCAAAAAATACATTTTAGATGAAGCTTTAGTTGGCTCATTCGACGATTCCTCGGAAAAAAATATATCAATCTTCTGATAGTCACAACTTATGATATGTAACTCCGTTTGAGCTCTACGACCTATTAAATCGAAGATAAAAAAATTATCTACAATATGGTCAACATTTTTTACAAAGGTTTTTAAAAAAACTGACGTTAAAAATAACTTTTAACGTTGGTTTTTAAAAACCTGATGTAAAAAATGCCTTTTCACACGGTGTTTTAAAAACCGATGTGAAAAATCAAAAAAAAAAAAAAAAAAAAATTAACTTCGGTTACTTAATAACAGATGTTAATTTTTTTGGATTTTTTTCATCAGTTATTTAAAAAACTGACTTGAAAAATAGAGTTTTAACGTCATTGTTTTTGAAAAATAGATGGTCTTTGACGTCAGTTTTAAATAACCGACGTGAAATATCATGAAAAAAATATTTTTAATGTCATTTAATAAATAATGGACGTTAAAAAAATATTTTTAATGTCGATCGCAAACACGTCAACTCAAAACTGACGTGAAAAATCTAAAATAATAGACATAAAAAACTGTTTTTGTACTAGTGACTTGGAACCGATGACATCTAGACCACAAATCAACCTTTTAAAACCAACTAGATCCCTTCAATTAGTTGAATAAATCATATATCCTTGGAAGAGGGTAAAAAATCTTGATTGTTACCTTATTAAACATCTAGTAGTCTATAAAAAACATCATACCAATGTATACCTTCTTAGAAAATAACATAGGATAACCCCATAGAGACAAATTAGACTGAATAAAACCTTTTTTAATTAGATCATTATTCTGAATCCCCAACTACCACAACTCATAATGTGTCATATGATAGGGGCCTTCAAAATATAAAAAGCACTAGGCTACAATAGTATTGAAATTTTGATATTATACCAAGGGGGTGTAGCTACAACATACTCATAAAAAATTATTAGGGAACTCATCCAAGAACTTCAGAAACCCCATTGCTTATGCCTCCTTTGAATCCAATGTTAGCACTTACAACTAAGACAATAATTAATATGTATAACTACATCCCATCCAATGCTCCCACTCACCATTGAACACTACACACTGAACCTCCTCATCAAATAAAACCAATATCCACTAGAATTAATCTATAATGGACATATATAATAAAACAAATCATGATAGTAATGACATCGTATAACTGTATCTTTAATAGGAAGAAATCCCCAAACAAATGATGCTACCCCAACACCAATATACAATCCCAACACATATAAATCTAGTAAATTTGACCTACTATTGGCATGGATGACACTAGGGACACTAGAAGCCACTCCACTATAACTCCAATGGTGTCGACTAAGGTGGATGCAATAAATAAGTGCAATGAACTAGAATCAAACATGGAAAAAGATAAGATATATGATAAGTTGATTATACCTCGAATAACCCCATGTATCTATAATGTTGTAATCTCTATGATATGTAGAATTCCATTCCTAGATTGTCTAAATATTTTTCGATGACCACCTCTAAGGTTGTGATCTAGTTTGGTTCCTAGAGGATGGGTAATATCATAGGGTTAAACTCCGCCAACTATATATTATCTTAATGGATCATTGAATAACTTTACCTAATTCTCAACATAATCCAATGATGCAAACTACTGATATGACCTCAGGGGAATATTTTATTTCTATAGAAAATTGGCCTAACCATCTATGCCACACTAACAACCTTGAATGGCAAGGAACCTATAATTACAGTGACCATGACCTCTACATGTAAAACACATCATTAGGATGCCTCAGGTAGATTCATAAGAACTTTTAGACTCTGAATAGTGTGAAATAGACTACAAAGTTTGGATTCCTACCATTCAGAACCTTGACTACCCAATTATCAATGATCCCCTACCTAAATATCTTTTCCTTGAGAAATTTTTCTGACCACCCTCTCAAGGAGATCCTCCTTGAGAATGAATCTTCTTAATTACATATTCCTTATTATTCACTTACAAATACATATAAAGTTCAAGTAAGGTGAATGAATATCAAATTAATGGATAAAATTCCTCCTCAGTAAACCATTATCTAAAACACTCTCCAAGAAAATGTAAGGTAATTTGTTGTTTGGTAAAATAAAATTCCTTTCATTAGATCACAAGGCCCCTTAAAATATCATGTCCGAGAAAATCTTCCTAACCTAGGTCACACAAAAAACTCAATAGACACCATTTCCCTACCTATACATGCTATCCATACAGTTCCTAACTCCAAACCCCATGCTATATCTCAACCATTATCTTTGATTCCACTCTGTCATGAACCCCCACCACCAGTGACCCTACTCGTCTAGTAATAAAGGAAATGATTTATCCCTCATGTCCTCCTCTAATAGGACATGAGCTGGTGACTAACATCGAGTTCATAAAAAACAAAATTAGAGGCATTACCCTCAATAAATAAAATTAAGGATAAGGTATAAGATGGAAACCATTGATCAAAACCACATCATATCTAATAAATCAATATCCCATGATAATAAAATCCCATAATGCATGATATGAAATAAAGATAACCAAAACAAAATCGATACCTATATGATCTTATTATAGTGAATCCTCAATAGATCCAAGCACCAAGTTTTTAATGTTCATCCTAGCCTCCAAATTCCTTATGATAATATGTAATTATATATATATAGAGATAGGTGAGGATAAAATGACCCAAAGCCTCTCATGAAAATGTGGAAAGAGAATAATAGTTCCCCAATGACTAAAAAGTAGAATAATTATACACCTAAAATAGGTCAAAAAATATCCCAACCATGTAAAGGATCACTCACCAAACAAAAAATCCAATGCAGTAAAATAATATCAAGATATTATCATTAAATAATCCTCACATCCACCTCCCCACTGAGATTTCACTTTGATTCCCCAATATCAAACGTCCTATGATCCCATCCCTTCTATGCATACCAATCGCATATCCATACATATCATAATTATATCCCACTGTATCTATACTTATCTAAACCCCCCAGAGGGACTAGGATCTCATGTTAGAATCAATAAATATGCACACATCACATACCAAATCCATATAATCATATGTACCATCACATATCTAATTAAAATTCAATAACCAAGGCGGTAAGGTATCATGAGCATAGAGGACATCAACCTTACATCTTCCTCTTACCATGCATGAACCCCACAACATTTCATATCTTATCATCACCAAACATTTACACCAACTATTACATCATCATCCATATAATACTACTGAATAAAGAGTGGGTACAAGGGGGTACTCAACTATATTTTGCCTCACTAACCTGGATTTTAGGGAAAATTGACCACAAAACATTTGGGTGTCGATATATATTAATCGACGTGGGTAGGGTACATATATAAGTAAAATGAAAATAAAAATATAGTAGATGAAATACAATACCAAAAACAAGGGTTCACATCCAACACCACTAGTATAGACCACAAAACTACTGCATCATCACACGACATCCACCACTAATTATCGCCACCACTAAATGAAACCTTCCTTGAAAAATAGCCATAAACAAGACACAATTCCCTCATTATTCATAGATTTAACCAATTTATAGATTCACTAATTAAAAAAACATGATTTTTAAAAAAAAAATTAATTCCAAATTTAATTAAAAACAACTCTAGGTATCACCCACTTTTTAATTCCATCCATTACCCAATTAATTCCAAACCATGCAATTAAAATTTCTCCATTTGAAACTTGTTATCCATAGATATAGAGAAACTACAATAAGGCTATCACACAATAACCCCACTATCACACACTAGAAACCATAATATCCCTTTCCAAAACTACTTCCAACACCCAACCATCACACTAAATTATCAACCAACCACTACCATTCTTGCCATTAATATATCACATGCCAAACCAACTGTAACCCCACTTCCCAACACATTTCACAACCAAACAATCACTACTATCACTATAAAAACCCCAAAAGATCCATATAGTTATAGGGATAAAAATATCACACCAGAAAACATAACTAAATATTTCATATTCCATGAATCACTATTATTTATGCTTTAAATAGGGATTCCATAGCATTTTATCAACCATTGCATAGGTATTTTCCCAAAAAATCTTGATTTTTACACAATTGGTTCATACCAATATATAATTTCTTAACCTTTTATGAATTTTGAGTTCATAAAATCAACACAAAAAGGTGTTTATAATTCACAAAAAAACATACATGGCATTTCAACAATAGTTTTTAATCACAACAATATCAACTCTCAAGGAAAGGTTAAGTAGTAATAATTATAATCTAGTGAAACACATGCGAAAATATCCAATTTTCCTTAAATTTCAATTAATATGGTTCATTATCAGGTTTTCTAAATCCTTACTATCCACCAAAAGGAAATAAAAAACAATTATAAATAAACAAATTCATATAATAGATAGAGAACTTAGATCCCCTACCTCAATGAAAGATTTATAAATCATTGTATAGAGATGAATGAGAGAACAATGACCACCGAATTAGAACCATGAAAGGAATAGGTGATCAATGACCAATACAAATGAATGGAGTCTTAAATCATCCTAGATCACAATTATATTTCATCAAAATTGTATCCCAATACACCCCAAATCAATCTGCTCCAACCACTAGGAATCCCTAAGGGAAGTATGGGAAGCAAACCAATATGGAAAGGGAAAACTCAAATTCAATCACCAATATTAAATATCCAAAAGAAAAGAATAAAATTCATGAAGGAGTTTCTTAAGGTCCTCCTAAAATCACCTCAAAACTACCCAAGAATCGATAGGATTGAAAGAAGGATAATGAAAATTGAAAGGGAAATAGAATTTATAACCAGGATGGGAAAACACCACTCAAGGTGCGACACCAATCTTCACACCATGAATCATTCAATATAATCAAGAATTCATGTTTTGATAAGGCTCCTCACACTTATAACCTTTGATTTAAACCTCTTGTAAAAAATAAATCACCAGATCCCACAAAACATGAAAGTGTTTTCACCATGAATAAGTATTCTCACATTGGGATCTATAACTAGGCTGGCCCCTATAAATTCTTTCTAAAAACATTCACCTATCCACCCATATTATGTGATGCAATCAAGACCATAAAAAATTCCTATCAATTATAACTGGATCATCACTCCATGAAACCTCCCTTTCTAGCTAAAAATAGGTCTTTTATCTAAAATCTCATCACACCACCCCTATATTCCCAAAGACATCCACCAGACACCTTCAATTCTTGAATCCATATAAATTAACGGGATGTAAGATCTGGTCTGTTATAAAAAATATCATTAATCACCTAAAAATAATACCTCAATATGGGTATATATGTATTTTAATATATGATAAACCTTAAACTTATGAACCAATAATGGTATCCAAAACCATTGAATTATTCTATTATAAAAATATCATAACATCTAAAGTTATCTAAACAAGGCTCTAATAAAAATTGTGACACCTCAAACTCATACACCCAAATATGGTGCATTTAATAAACTCTTTACACAATAGATTTAATACCAACTAAAGGGAAACAATTTTAACCATCCATAATTAAAATATCAATAAAAAACATTGAGTCACTTAACATACCCTATACCATTTAGGTTTAAAGTTTAATAAAATTATTTAAAAACTTTAACTAAAAAAATCCACATCTTTCTCATTAAATGGAAATATTTACTAATATTTCAATAGTTTCTTATTCAATAATGATTATAAGTATCTCTAAAAAAACACAACATAAATGATACCCTTACTGACATAACCAATATAATAATCTTATTCATAACATGGGAAAATGGAAACATAATAAGGGTGAGCTCAATTAATCGGTAAGGGTAAACATAACCGATATTAATAAAATAACATAAGTGAGAATAAGATAAACACGTGAATATGAGATCATAATCATGGTACATGAAAATATCATAATTAATTAAAACCTAATAAGACATTGATCATAAATCATGAGTCTTATCATGAATATTGTCTTAATACAGTAAATAGAGAGTGAAATTATGTGTCAATAATCATAATCCATGAAAACATAACAAAGATACATTTCAACTTCTTAGCTTAATACTTTTATAAAAAACATCTCATAATAAATCATATCATAATAATAATAATCACGATGATTACTTGGGAAAATAATATTCATAATAGTCTTATAATAGAATAACATACCTATTTAATTACATCATCTTCATAGGAGTAACTTATCTCGATTTATCTCTATCATCATCATAATGAGATAACTTAAATCTAGTTAATTCCAACCTCTTCATATGAGAAACTTATATCTAGTTAACTCTATCATTGTTACATAAGGAATTGGAGGGATATTTCAGACCCAACCATTATCATATATAATTTACAAGTACTATAACATCTATTAAAAACATAGGATCTTTCATTTCACCATTTATTCATAGCTTAATTAACCCATGGGAAATAAACAAGTTTCGTGAAAAAATTATCCTTAAACAATAATAATATATCAAGAGTAAGAAGGTGGATGGTAACATTATAAAATATCCCTATAAAATCATAAAAATAATTAAAGAATTTTGACATAGATAAAAAACACTTTTATAAAATCATTATAAATAAGTTTTGAACTATAAGAAGAAATATCCTTTTCTATTGGTGACTTTTAAAAAATGAAAAAACTCACAGAATAAAGGGAATAAAATTTTATTTAAAACCATATAAAACTATAAGTTACTCTTAATAAAAAAAAATTTACATTATCACTTGAAAATAAATTCATGTAGTAAATGTTAAAAAACATTGTTTTCATACATTGGTAAAGAGAGTCAAAAGTGACCCATACAAAAGGAATATAAAAATATTAATTTTTAAACCCTTATAAACAATGTCATATATAGTTGAAAATTAACTTTATAAATAATTTAAATATAGATAAATTTTTTTTGGAATAATATAAATAAAATATACATTGAAGATAAATATTTGAAAATAAAACAACAAAATCCATTAAAATTTGATTAAAAAGTTCACTTGAGAATTTTTAAATAAATGTGCATTGGAAGAATGAACATGAAAGGAAAATTTAAATACCATAAAAAATATAATACTGATATAATATCTCAAATATAAATTATATACTCCATTTTAATTAATATAGGTTCATAATAAAAAACATGTTTCAAAGAAGTAAAATTGAGGAATAACCTTTACGACTTTGGTAACCTTTGATTCAAAACACCATAAAGAAGAGAATCTGAAATACAATTATAAATACCACGAATAGGGATATAATCATGAATTAATATTTCAAATAGGTTGTGTATACACCATCTAAAATATAATTTGTTTATAACCTATAATATGTCTCAAGGAATAAAAAATGGGACAAACTACCCTTATGAATTTTACATAACTTGAATCAAAATCCATTGAAAGAAAAAAATTGATTTATATTTATAAATACCATGAATTAAATAAAAAATATATTATAAATATTCATGGGTAAGTGAATAAAATAAACACATTATAAAAAAACAAAGCTCATATATTGAAACATGTCTTAAGAAATTAAAATTGAGACCAAGAGTCCTTTATCCATACATCCTCTTAGACAGATGTGCTCTAAAATTATTTAAAGTAAATTTAAATTTTTTATATATATTTATAATAAAAATATTTATATTTAAATTACTATAAACCATTCAATTATATTTTTTTATTTACAAATTTGTAATAATTCTTTGTTAAAATCATTATTTTTGTGTTAGTTATACACTTTTCCCTGCATGTTTCTATTTGGCGGTTCTAGTAATTGAAACTTGGTCATGGTTTAAACATATAAAATATGTTTATGAAGTATCATAGTATTATTATCATATATTTATGGAGTTACATGGTTGTTTCATGGAACTTATGGTGACAATTTTCATTGAAATATTAAAAATATAATTTTTTAGATATTCTGATTCCATAAAAATAATTTAGTTTACTAGTGAATAAAAATATGTATATAACCATTAAATAATATTGAAATAAAATATTATATTTATTAATTATGTAAAATATTAATAGTATAAAACATTCATTAATCATTCTAGGCATAAACATTATAATATCGTTCATGTAGGTAGTAAAACTAACCCAAAAAAAGAGCGTGTTATGGCAACTGAATGAGTAAGAGAATGTAATTTTAGAATGACAATACCAATTTTTAATAAGATTAATGATTTTAAATTTTTTTTATGAAATTTATAAATCATATATAATAAGAGTCATATGAATAATATATAGAATAAAAATTAAGAATAATATATCCCTTACGAAGGTTAGACACTTTAGTGGGAGCTATATCGGGTAAGCGACTCCAATAATCTTAGTCTCGTTTTTAATGATTTTTTGTTTTCATACTACACTCATTGATCCTTGATGTTAAACTTTTGTGGTTTCCCACTTTTTCCTTAAAAGTTATTTTTGAAATAAAAAATTTAGTTTTTAGTTCAGGTTAAGATTTTAGATCTCCTCTCGACGGACCTCTTGAAGATAAGAGGTTTTAGACTTCTTATTGGGACTATAAGATCAAGAACATGAGATGATTTTACTAGGTAATTAAATATGGAATTTTAATGAGAGTTATTAATGTTTTTTGTGTCCCTAAAGGGGAGTAGGAGGCCTCCTTTTATAAGTGATAGAGGGGGTACTTTTCTAAATACTTATAACTTTAAAATAAATAAATGTAATTATCAAAATAAAGTGGAAAAAATATCTGTATTTAGAATGTAATAATAGGGAGGTGAATAGTTCACTCAAATAATCAATTAAATATAATATTTTTTTATATTTTTTTCACCTTATACCTTAATTTAACCATTTTACCACATTTATCCATTATAGTATGACTAATTTTTACTATGGTATCTTATTCTTATGACTAAAACTGAAATGGAACTTACTAAAATATATTAACATGATTATTATATATTTTAAAACCATCTTACCCAATTAAATTTATAAAGGTTATAAAAACTAATTTTAATGAAATTTATTTTAACACAACAAAATAATTTTTAGAAAAATGATTTTTTAAAGAAAAAAATGAATCTACACCAAAATCATGTATTGTATTATTTATCATGATATTTATTGATTTATGGTTAAAATATTTATATTTATATTACATTAAAATCAATCCAAAACTAAATATATCAATGAAAATACTTAATTGAAGTAAAATGACCAAAAATAATATTTGTATTAGAATAAAATATCACTTAAGCTCGAAAATGTAAAACATTGGTTTCTAAATTCAACATAATATTATTAACAATTTTTATTACTTATTAGATACATATTTGGTATATCCAATGGTTTTATAATATTTTAATTGAATATTTTATCCTGATAATTTCAAAAAATTTATGGTATTTGTAAAAATGGAATTTCCACTATTCACCTAAAAATCAACCTTTGTAGAAAAACACCAAAAATTCACCTTATATATTTTTTTACATGATTAATTCAAAAAATAATTCCATTTTATCAAATTGAAATACTAAAATTTATAAAACCAACCTTAAAAAACCATATAACATAAGGAAAAATATATTATTAAATTAAAACCTATTTGTTTTCAAATTTAAAACCACATCATTATTTAATTACTTGATATAATTATTTATAAGATTATTATAATAATAGATATAAATATTAATTTATATAAGTAACATAAATATCCATTTATTAAATATTGAATCATTAATTAATTCTTTAATTCAATAATAAAAAATCATTTAAAGAAAATATATTTGTTCTTTATATAAAACACCTTTTCTATCATATAATAATTTTAAATGTATAATTGGTATCTAATTTTTTATATAACATCATTTTAGACATGATATAAACATATATACATGTTTAAATCATATATATAAATTAATATTAATAAACTATAAAATCAATATTTTAAGAAAAATACTTGGGTTGTCACATTTGAAATATTATATATTTAGAATATTTTTAAAATACACATTGGGTATTATATACCATTCAAAATCATTGAATTTATTTTTATAACACTAATACTTGACATGGATTGTCCATATAGTTTTATAAATCCCTTCAGATATATTGGTCAATACCAATATATACAAACAATATCCTCCTTTCTTACACTACCTCTCAGTTTCAATGATTGATTATAACTATTAGACAAATCCAATATTCTATTTCTAGATTAAACAATTACCCTCCTATATTGTAAATATAGTATCAATTCCTAGAAATCCTTTTATATGATCATCTATCATTAATACTTTGAAAAAATAATGCAAAAGTTTCTCAAAATTATTCACATTGTTGGAATATTCTCTATGATAGAAATAAAATAAATTTCATACCTAGAATAGTCCTTAAGGAAACCTATAGTATCACCATATCATACCCAATTATATTTAGTATATTAGTGAATACTTTGATTACTTTTGTAATCTTTTATTTAATTCCTTTTTAAACCTCATGTTAATCCTTATATACGACTCATAATCTTGTAGATTCATTTATTGAACAACTTCAATAGATAGATGTTTAGGAAGTTATTACTCTAAAATATATAATTTTTCCTTTGTCAAGATTTTTTTTATGTTTTATACCTACCAAAGTTTTACGTATAATTAAGATTACACTTTACAAGGATTGATCTCAAAGTACAGTTGGATGATTATGACACTAAATTATTTATAATATAATCTTTTACCAAATGTGTATCATCCATTACTTTCATTTAATAATAACTTTTATTAAACATTATCTCATTAAAATGACAACCCCTTTTAAAATTCCTCAAATCAATTAGTGTTCCACGATACATATTTCACTAAAATTTTGGTTTATTTTTTTATCCCATCACCTTTCCATTTTGGTAGGCAATCATGCCAATCATATAATATATAACTCATGGATATTTGTGTAGAAAACAAATTTCCCAATCCATCAAATTAAGAAACTCTACTCTAATCCTATGGTAACAAAATACTATTAGTTTATCCCAACTAATCATAACCCAAATCAAATGATAATAAAAGGAACCTAATCATATTGGGGTCACCCATTACTTTCTTCCATTACATAAGAAAATATAGAGGCACCCAGCTTTGGCATGACATACCCGAATTGATGTTCACTGTCTTGAAATGTGATTAATTTATAAGGAATCTATGACTTAGTTTTCGGAAGAGTATTTAATCTCACCATATCATATCATTCATTTCTTGTATATTTTTGAATTCTTGGAATCCTAGTACTTCCACAAAAACAATATGTTCAAACCATATTGATGTGTAAGTCTTTATGAAAATCATATCTCAAGTTACTAACCTAAATTAAAAGTCAACTCTATTTATAGATATCCAAATTAATCCTATTCATACTATATAAGAATCCATTTTTATAGAGGTTTAGAATCATAAGAAATAAATAATATCCATAAGAGTAGGCTTTGAGTAATAGATAACTAATCCCCACTCTTTTAGACAAGGCATAATCCTCCATGTCAGTGAGCAATTTGACTCAAAGTACCTCTACCCAAGAATACTCAAGTTCAATATCAAATCCACCACAATTCTAACACCTAATATTTATAAATCAAAATTAACTACATAATTCAATTTCATAAGAAAATATAATCCAGATTCAAGGTATAAAAAAGATAAATACATTATCATACCTAGCATGTAACTCCTTAAATTCATTAATGAAAATTTATAGAATCATTTTATCACTTTAAACTAAATAATACATCCATTAATTATATCAAAATTATATTCACGAATAATGTAGCGAATAGACTAAATAAATGAACAATTCATATATTTAACCATGTGATAAACTATTTATAAATATTCATAAATATATTAATTATATTTTACCCATGAATTATGGAAATTCCTATAGAGAACTATTTTTTCCTTATAAGACTTTGAAATATTTCTATATATACTTTTAGAGTTAGGAACTGAGACATAGTGTGATTCTGAGGCCCAGTGTGCCCGGAATTAATATTATATAAATATTAAGTATATTTCATACTAATCACATGAATGAAATTGGATAACTCTTAAATGATAGCCTGGATCAAAAATACGACTACACGGTTGAGTCTGGAACGTGGTGTTTACCCTAGGCGCAACATAACTTTTATCGGTGTGGGTCTTATATAGAAAAAGTCACCGAGGACGTAACCGTAAATAAAATAACAAAATAAAATTATTTTATTTTGGATGTTAATCTGAATAACTCTGGAACTTAGACTCATATTTGAAATCAGAGGCCGCTGTTGAGTTCATACTACATTGTTTCACTTAAGTGAGACCTAAAGTGAGAGGGTGTAAGATGTTAGGATCCCCAACCGTTGGTGAGTTCGGTTAAGTGGTTTGATCTTGGCCTAATTACAAGTTTATAAATAGGTGATTATGAGGTTTTAGTTAGGGTTTCCTCATATCCCTTTCACCAGCGGTAATCTCTCCTCCTCTACTACCTTTGGAGATTCAACGACGAAGGTTCAACAGGTCACAATAATTTTTTACGGGTGTATTCATCGACGAAGAAATGATCCGAATTGAGGTAGGATTATTCCTTTAGATTCCTTTATATGTTCTATAATTATAAAATTGTTTCTTATTGATTTCATCATTTTGAACATCATTGTTGATGGAAAAACTAACACAACCATCAATATATGCTTGGATTACATTTATTTTCTCCCCTATATCCTTTCTTCACATGTTCTTCATCATTTAATTTTTCGCACATCGAAACGAAAATGAATCATTTATCATGGAGTATATCTGTGTAGATCTTGGTTCTATAATTCCAGATATGTGTTTGTTTCAAGTTTCAAGCATTGGAGAAGGCCTGATGGTCTGGGGAAGGGAACACCGACACATGGAGACCAGCAGTAGCGCACAACAGTGGAGTTGTGGGATGACGATAGGTGTCCGTGACATGAGGCAGTGACAACTGAGATGTGGGGTGTGACCCAGGCGGTGGCAGGCGGCCATGGAATGTCAAGGGAGGCCATGGAACAATGCAGGCAACTGTGAGATCTGCGATAGGCAGTGACTGCGTCGACTGACGCGGTGCGGGCAGGCCAAGAGGGACAACCCAAGGATGGTCGGGCTGAAGCGGGCCAGGTCGAGATGGGACAGGCGGTCCGAACTACGGTAGAACCAAGTCATACTTGGGGTAACCAAGCCAAAGCGCGACCATGTATGACCACCACCGTCAACTACGAGGCTACGAAATCTCGAGCTTCCGTAGTGCCAGTGACCACAACTGGTCCTGGGTGGGCGACCATGGGGCCATGATAGATTAAGATACTATGGGTGTAGCAACCATAGATGGTATTGGGAGATTTACTGTGTAAGTCGACCGAGGTGTTAGGTTTACTAACCACGGTAGTTGGTCCATAGCTGGTCAGCCTGCGGGCTAGGGAAGGCCTACTGGCGGCCCTCTGGGTGGCAGCTTCAAATTTCCATAACTCCTAAACAGAGTAGCCAATTGATGTACATTATGTGAAAATATATCCTATTTTAGAGAAAGAACTTTTGAGTAATATTTTAGAATTTAAAATTTGTGAATACGGTATGGTCCCCATGAGGTCCCATTTGGGTATGTTATGGTGAAAACACTCTTTTCACCGGTTTCTTGATTCATGCGAGTAAAAAGCCTATCCCGTATGTTTTTTAATGTAGAGCGTGATAGTGACCTCCGATGTGGATTTAAAGTAATCATTCATGGTGTTATAAGAATGATTATTATTCAAGTGGAGTTTGAAGAAAACAATGGTTAGATAAGGATATTAAAGATTTCTGAGTGGAACCCCCCTGAGGTATTAGTGTGTGGGTCCTCGATGACATCAGAGTGGAACCCCCCTCAACATCGTCACAAGTCCTCTACAATTACTTCTGAGAGGAACCCCCTACCACATAGGGCGCAGGTCCTTGATAACCTAGACTGGAATTCCCTTGTAATACTAAGGTGCAGGTACTAAATTATTAGAGTGGAACCCCCATGACACACTAGGGAGTAGGTTCACTACGATAACTATTAGAGTGGAAGCCCGTAACGCACTAGGGAATGGGTCATCTACTTCAAGTTTTTACCATTCGTATATATGGATCTGTTGTGAGACATGGTTTGACAAACCTGTTTACTCATAAGAAAGTTGGATGCTTTCCCCACTGAGACACGTCCTTGTGACGTGACCTAAAATTGTGCAGGCGATTCAGTTCTAGCCAAAGATGATAATATCAAGGTGTGGTGATTGAGCCCCTTTGACTTGTGTGTTCAGAGAAGACTTGTGGGATGATGGGAATCGTTGATGGATACTCCTGGAACTGTTGGTGTATCTTCTTCTTGTTATGGGCTGTGAGATTGATATATATCATGTTTCCCACTCTTCTGGTTTGTTGTCTACCAGCACTCTTTCACTAAACATTGTTTTATCTACATCTTTCCTCTTCGATGTATCTCTTACTACCCCCTTCAACTTTTGGGGCATCCTAATGGTTATTTTTATACTCACCCATGTATGGTATTTTCCTGCATTTATCATGCCTTATACAGATGAAAAATAGGTTGATTGCGACTTCAGAGTAGCTTAGGGATATAGGGTGCTTGGACCACGTATGGTGGTCATAGATTGGGATCCAAGAGTGAGGCTCTCTCAGCTATTTTTTTTACTTTTGTAGTTTTTGTTAGGTTGGGACAATTTTTTGGTTGGGCGTGTATTTTTTCACTTTTCCTTTCAATTTACATTACCATACTTGTACTACTTAGAAGTCCATGCATGTTTGGTTTACTAACAACAGTGTAGCATATTTTACTTATTTCCCACTAAACTTGTGCATTGATTTGGTTGTGTGTGTGTACATGTACATAGGAAAAGGCCTCCCCAAGTTTGTTGTGCCTTCAATTCTTGTTTCCACACCTGGCCTATGAAGGCGGGCTTGGGGTAGTTGCGTCTTGAGCCCCAATACGAGTTAGGTCATGAAAAATTAGTATTAAAGAAAGCTCATTCATTGGGATGTTTCCCCTTAAAAGGATTGGCTGGGTTTGGAAAATAGTTTCTAAGTGTCTCTAGAGTGGATCTCAAGTCAGGGACCCCAATGCTGGTGCAGGAAGATGAAATATCCTTTCACCAGGACCCTGATTACCCACTTGTGGACTTGACATACCAATACATTTGTTGCAGGGATCAATGGTACATGCATCATATCGGATTGAGTCTTTGACTTTTATTTCTTGAGTCAGATCCCCATTGTTGTTGATTTATATATTCTCATATGATTGTGGTACTCCTTGATAACTTTTAGGATGCCACCATGATTCCATCTAGCCAAGATAATTTCTCTGGTTCATGATGATGAACCTATGAGCGATGAGGCCTTAGTTCAAGGTCCATCATATGATCCCATTACTCTAGGTGGACATGTAGTAGCACCACCCATTGTGTAGCTGACATTCCTAGAAGAGAAGGATGAGGACGTTCACATGCTGATCACACTCTATGAATTCTAGCATCAGGGACCGTTGAGGTTCCATGGTGATCTAGATCCTCACACAGTATTAGATTTTCTAGAGTTAGTGGTCTGAATATTCAGGCTTATTTTGTCACACCCATCGCTTTTATATTATTTATATTATTAATGTTATGAGAATCTTGTAGTTTGGGCTGAATCCCAACTTAAATTTGTGATTTCTTATTTAAAAACACACATTTTATCCTTGATAGCATTCAACGCACCGTGGTCGAAGCTACGCGACCTCGCTCGGGTCACCATGCGACTTTTCCTGGTTCACCGCATGACCTGCCCGATGTTCAGGACAAACGATCAAAGTAAAATGAAATAAATGAAGTTAATGTTTAATGAATTATTTTAATAATAATAAAAATGATAATAATAATAATATTAATTATTATTATTATTATTATTTTTATTAATATTTTTATTAGGTTATAATTATTATTTAAGTTATGGTTATAATAAAATTATTAACATTGTTACTATTATTATTAATATTACAAATTTTATTATAATTAGTTTTGCTCTTCCATTCATGTTTTTTTGCCTTTTTTTATTCCCACTTTTATTTTTATTTTCCTTTTTTATTCTCTCTTTCTTTTTTTCTTCCCTCTTTTTCCCTTTCTCTCTAACCCATCACCCCCATCTCTCCATCTCTTCTCTACCATCGCACCCTAACTACCCAAACCCTACCTATGGCCGTCATACTCCCTCCCCTCCTACCCTCACTAGTGTTGAACCCCCTTCTAGCGAAACCCCAGTCAGAGCGAAGCCCCCTTCTAGTGTGGCCCTTTTCCGGCATGTCTTCCCGGCGTGCCTCCCATACTAGCCATGTCCTGGTCCAGAGGCCCCCCCTCGCTGGCCGACACCGCTCCATCTCCCCCACCAGCACCTCACCCTCCTTCCTCACATGCAACCCCCCTTTGGTTGAGTCTCTTCTATTTTTTCTTGAGTTTTTTGTTTTTCAATGGGTATGGGGTTCATTTTACGGTTCGATCTTGAATCCGTTTTGGTTCGAATTCTTGTTTAGTGTTCTTTCTTATCTCTCAATGGTGAGATTGACGTGAGGTTATGGTTTCACACAATTTTGGGCAATTTCTTCACCTAAGTCAGGTGATTCCATGACTTATCATTTATTGATAATTTAAATTGTTTTTTGAAAATTTATTTTAACATGTTCGATGCTCTCTTTGTGTAGTTCAAATATAGTTTTAAGAAATATTGATATACAATTGGTTTGGAATTGTCTTATTTATTGGTGAATTTGGGTGTACTTAACCTATAAAATCTTTTTGTGCTTTTTAGGGTGTTTTATAAATTTTTTAAATGGTTTATTTAATTAGTTTTGTGGTTTGAATTGTGTTTTTTTGAAATTTTTAGTATGCCCATGTGGTTGTAAACGAATTTATTATAGGAAATTGTTATATTCTTGAGTGTATTCTATTATTTTTCCTTTTCAAAAGAGTTTTATGATTTATTTAAAGGGTACAAATTGGGTTTTAGAAAATTTCCAAAGTGATTTGGTATTGGAAAATGAAATTCTAAGGAACATGAGCTACGTCCTATATGTGTTGCACTTGTGTCCTTTTTTTTCATACCTTTAATGTGTTTGATAAAATGCATAGATGGTGTAGAACCATTTTTGAAAATAATTTGATGTATGTATGGTATAAAAAGGGGGTTTTATAAAATAATTTGGTGATTTCCAAGTGTAAAACATTGTTGTGAGTGTTGGAAGTGTTTTTGTAAATTGTGAAACATATTTGTTTAATAGTGCACGTGGTGAAAAACTAGTTTAAAGAAGAATTTATTAAGCAAGAAATTTTAAAATAGATTTCCTAAATGGAATTGGGTATATGTATGGTGAAATCCCTTATTGTGTTATTTAATAATGTTTTCTATGTTGTGAAAATGATTTATTAAATTGAGAAATGGGTATGGAACTTGTTTTGAATTGTTTTCGTGTGATTTCCTTATTGTTAACTTTTGGGATTTATTGAAAATGGTTTAAATATTGGGAAGAATGACCTGAAAAAAATATTATTTTATATATTGAATTAAAAAGTGTCTTTGGCCAAGGGTTTGGATTAAATTTATTATGTTCTTCTTTGAGTGTTTTCAAATGGGTATTTGGGAAATGATTAAGTAAAAAAAATTTATTTTCAATGGTTCTTTGGTGGGTATTTGATTTCAAAAGGAGACTTGGGTATGAAAGTGGTTTATTTTGTAATGTAATTCATTGTTTGACTTTTGATATATAAAATTGATGTATTATATGAATTTGGAACTTGATTGAGCACAAGGGAAAACCTCAGGTACCTAGGTGGGTAGATTAGGACTAGTACGATAGATGATACGTAAGTTGTTCATCCCGGTTTTGTCTAGCTGGATCGACGTTACAACACTAAATAAACTTTTGTGATGATTAGAGACCACTAGGTTATGAATGTGTTTCCCTACTAGTGGATCATGCATCAGAACATAGATTTTTATGATTCCTATGCCACGTTTACACCGAGGTACAATGTCTATAGCGTCCCACGCGTGCCAGATGCCTTAGGAGATTTACCCATAGTGCTCTAGTATTCATGACGTGGTGCCCTCCATGAGCATACAAAGGACCACTAGAGTGTGCATGTTCTATTTATGTATTTTCTCATCCACTTTAAGGTAGTATTTGTGAAATGGTTTTTCTTCAAGAATTCTTTTAAGTTTTTACTTTCAGCTTGTAAATGTTTTCCTTAAAAGTATTTTAAAATATTGAACTTGAATAATCATGTTAAATTATCTCTCTATGTTGTGGAATGAAACCTTTTTATTGGGTGTAATCTTACTGGGATCTTGGATCAAACCCTGCATACACCTTTGAGTGTATGTAGGCCATGATCTTTGTGTATCCCAGGTTGAGCCATTGTGCTTAGTGATGGTGGTTCTGGTTGTTGATGGTATTATTGTGCAGGTTGGTGTCGGTAACTTGAGGATGTTTCACCTAATATTTCTTGGAGTTTTGTGTTAGATTTTTGGTTTTATTTATTTATTGTAGTTCACTTAATTTTTTGAGTTTTGTTGTAAACCTTACATTTGATATTAGTTTATGGGCCTGTTTTTTTGTTTCTTTTCAGTTTTAGTTTATTTATCTTGTTGGTTTTTTGTGTTTTTTATTTTGGTTAAATCATTCCCTCATATTAGTTTTGATACCCGAGCACTTGTTCCCACCCATGGGGATCAGGAGTGACCCTCGGGCCTTTCCTAAGACCGGGTCGAGCACCGAGTCAGATGGATACCTGGCTTGGTTCGTGACATATTCAGAACCTGAGAGATACAAAAATGGATTTGGTAGCCATTATTTTCCACAAAGAGGCTGGAAGTTGGTGGAGCTTGGTTACTCAGATGCACAATGTGTCATCACAATTATGGGATTACTTCTAGTAGCTGTTATGTGAGGAGTACTACCCCTCCTTCTTACGTTCTATTCAGATTCTGGAGCTTCTGGAGCTTCAGCAGGGAGGGATGATAGTGACAGAGTACTCGGCTAGGTTTATAGACATGACTGAGTACTCTCTAGACATGATCCAAAATGGAAAATTCTGAGTATGTAAGTTTGAATAGGGATCCTGCAGAGAGATCCATGCCAGCATAGTGCCATTGTGCATCCCCACCTATGCCGGGATGTTGGAGCGGGAACTAGTGAAAAAGACATATTTTTTTCAATGGGGCACTAGATAGCTACAACTGGAAGTAGACACTACACAGATGAGTTGTCTATGGAAGCTAGAAGACATCTATTTAAAGGATATAGACGCAGGAGGCCTTCCCATGATCAGACATGAGCACATGGTTAGGAGGCACCGGGGTATGACATAACACCGGGATAGCTCAGGGAGGGCCAGTGCTATGATTGTGATAGGAGAGATCACATGGCATGTGATTTCTCGACCATATGTGATGAGAATCCCAGATATATAGTTGATGATTCACCATAAAAAGACAATGTCGTGATCTGAGTGGTCCTTAGGGAGGTGATGTTGGAAGAAGAGAAGGGGCTGTAGGTGGGGGATGATGTTATGAGGTTCTCCCACCACCTCCACTGGGTGTCCCACTTCAGGTTCAAGGAGATGATAGCTGGGGACGTGGGTGGCTACATTCTATGGATGTCCACGATCCCATAGTGCACAAGATTATTCGAGGTAAAATCTATGTTTATTATACCATTGCTTATGTAATTGTAGAAATAGGTTCCAGTTATTATTTTATCTTATTACTTCTAGTATGGGAGTTAGAGCTCCCAAAAAAGGTGCTAACACAGTAACATCATCTCTTGGTTCCTACTGGGAGCACTTCTTTTGTGTCATTCATCTTCTGGCAGTGTGAGCTATCACCTGTAGGAGAGAGGTTCATGTGGGACCTACTAATCAAAATGGAATCCTACGATGTAATTTTGGGCATGTATTTCCTTTCTATGGTTCGATCCTAGATTGAATTTCACCTAAGACTAGTCATATTCCTATGCTCTGATGGGATGAGGTTCTCCTTTCTCGGTGAAAGACACATCATAGCAGGGAAGGTAGGTGATGTGAGTAGGAGGGTACATCCTATCACCCATTAATTAGTGATTGTATCCCTTGGTGTAGAAGACTCTTCAAGAATCTGGGTTCCCACAGTTATGAAGGATTATATGGACGTCTTTCCCATAGAAATTATGGGACTATCTCCGAGGTGTGAGTTAGATTTTTTCATTGATATGAAACCAGGGACTACCCAAATATCTTCTGTGGCATATCATATGGCACCCAATAAGCATTGAGAGATATGGTTATAGTTGGAGGACCTTTATGAGAACGGTTTCATCATATCCAGTGTGTCCCCCTGGGTAGCTCTAGTTCTAATCGTGAAGAAGGCAAATATGAGATTATAGATTTTCATGGATTATCATCACCTGAAGCATGCCATGATAAAGAACAACTACCCCTTGCAGAGGTTTGATGACCTCTTTGACCAGTTGCGAGGTGTGAGGTGGTTCTCCAAAATTGATCTCAGGTTCATATATTTCCATTTGCGAGCTCAAGATGCTGATATCCCAATGTTGGATTTGTGATGTCTCTATGGGAACTATGAGTTTTTAGTGAATCCCTTTGGTGTGAAAAAATTCTCCCTCCATCTTTATGGATTTGATAAACTAGATCTTGCAGCCTTACTTGGACCAGTTTTTTGTTGTCTTCATCGACAACATACTAGTCTACTCTTCTTTGGAGGAGGAGCATGAAGATCACTTTAGGATGGTTCTTGATTTACTTCATGATCCCCATATTTATAGAAAGCTCTCGAAGTACTAGTTAGGAATACAGGAGGTTCACTTTTTAGGGAATTTAATTTGTGAACAAGGTTTATCCATAGATCCAAAAATGTTAAAAGCAGTTCTTTCTTGGGAGACACCCAATAACGTGTCAGAGGTTAGAATATTTCTTGGTTTGGAAGGGACTACATGATATTTTTAGCAGACTTCTCCAAGATCACAACCCCTTTCACTAATCTAACATGAAAGGAACAACCATTTACATAGTCTAAGAAGTGCCAAATCACTTTGAATAGTTTAGGTAGATGCTGAAGAGTGGTCCAGTTTTGAGACTACCGAAGGAAGGTGCTATGTTCGTAGTGTATTCAGATGCCTCAAGAGATGGGCTCAGTTTCATGTTGATGCAACAAAAGTAAGCCATTGTATATGGGTCAAGGTAGTTGAGACCCCTTGAGTGTAACTATGTGAATCATGGCTTAGAGCTTTCAATGATAGTGTTTACCCCAAAGATATAGAGGCACTACCTTATGGGTGAGTGCTTTGTGGTTTACTAATACCTCTAGAGCCTTAAGAAATGGAAACGTTTAAGTATATTACCTTAGTAGGAAGTGCCATCCTCACCTAGTGGGGGAAGCTTTCGAGTAGTTAGCTTCCCTACATCCGACCCTGGTTGTGTAGGAGGGTACAATCATTCTACAGTTAATGGTGTTGGATCCTTCAATCCCTGAGAGCGTGAAAGAGTCCTAACTAGGTGACATTGACTGTGAAGTTTTGCATGATTATATATCCATTGGAAATTCACCATATGGATATTTTGAAGGAGGTAAACGTGAGATCTTGTTCTAGGTCCAAATAGTGGTTCCAATCGCGATGTGGGGAGGAGGTGATATGGGAGTTCCAAACTTCTCCATTAACTATACATCTTAGTGTGGGGAAGATATATAGGGATATTCAGCGGAAATTTTGGTGGTCTAGACTGAGATGACTCATAGCTGAGTTCGTCCCATGATGCCTGACCTTTCATCATGTGAAGGATGATCACCAGGTCCCAGTGGGTTTTTTGAAGCCTATTGGGATCCTGAAGTGGAAATGGGATGACATATCCATGGACTTCATCACAGGGATTCCACACACAAAGAAGGTCCATAAATCCATCTGGGTGATAATATACTAACTCATGAAGTCATCGCACTTCTTCTCTTTTAGGGAGAAGAGTTTGTTGGAGAGTTTGGGGTAGTTGTATATATGGGAGATCGTCCTCATTCACGAGGTACCCATGAATATTATCTCCATCAGGATGTGCGGTTTAAGTTATAATTGTGGAGATTCCTACCAGTGGAATTTAGTACCCATCTATAGATGATTATATCCTTTCACCCCCATACATATGGGAAGATAGAGCACACTATCCAAGTGTTAGAGGAGATATGATGACGACTTGCATATTGAATTTCAGCTGAAGTTGGGAGGATCACCTGCCTTTGATAGAGTTTGTGTACAACAACATCTAGCACTATAATATCTACATGAAAACTTTTGAGGCCCTATATGAGAGACATTTTAGTTCACCTTTATCCTGGATGGAGGTTGGGGAGTCATCCCCCGTGGGCCCATAGTTGGTGCAGACCATGATTGAGAAAGTGTAGGTCATCCATGAATGGATAAAGATGACCAAAAGTAGACAAATATCATATTAGGACCACCTTCATAGGCCTTTATAGTTTGCGTTAGGAGACCATTTCTTCTTGAGTGTCTCCCAATGACAAGAAATGCAGAGGTTCATCTAGAGAGGCAAGCTATCCTTGAGGTTCATCGGCCCTTTCATGATCTTTCAGAGGATTGGAGAGGTTTCCTACCACCTTTATCTACCCCCATACCTGGAATGAGTGCATGAAATATTCCACATGTCATATATGAGGATATAAATGCATGATCCTATGCATGTTATTGAATAGGGTGAGCTGGAAATCAGAGATGGATCCGCCTTTGTAGAGAACCTAGTGGAAATCGAGGGTCGATAGGATCCGACTTTACTTGGAAGGACCATCCCTTTGGTTCGCATACTGTGGAAGCACGAAAATGTACAGGAGAGTTCATGGGAATGAGAGAGCCAGATGTGGGCACAATATCTTGTTTTGTTTTCCTAGGTTTTCGTTTTGGGGATGAAAACGTTAAAGGAGGTAATGATGTAGAGACCTGATTTTTTTCCTTGTAATATTTTGAAATATTTCTATATATATTGATCGAGTTAGGCGTTGAGACAACGTGAGATTCTGAGGCTCAACGTTCCCAGAATTAATTTTATAAAAATATTAAGTATATTTTATACTATGAACATGAAGGAAATGAGTTAAATATTAAATGGTAGACTAGATTTGAAATACAAGGGAATAGTTGATTCTAGAACATGGTGTTTACCCCATGGGAGACATAACTATTGTAAACATGGGTCTTTTGTAGAAAACTTCACCAAGGATGTAATTGTAAATAAAATAATAAAATTATTTTATTTTATTTTGGACGTTAATATGAATAACTCTTGAATGGGGAGTCATATCGGAAACCTGAGACTGCTGTTGAGTTTATAATGCAGTGTCTTACCTAAGAACAACCTAAATTGAGAGGGTGCAAGATTTTTGGATCCCATAACCGTTGGTAGGTGTAGGTAAGAGATTTAACATTAACCAAATTATAAGGTTATAAATAGGTGATTTTGATGTTTTGGTTAGGTTTTCCTCAAAAAACTTACACTAGTAATAATCTCTTCTTCTGTCCTCCCTTTGGAGATTCAACGAAGAAGCTTTGATGGATCATAATGATTGTAGGCATGCATGTCCATCGACGAAGAATGGATCCAAATCGAGTTAGGATTATTCCTTTGGATTTCTTTCCTCTTTCTGAAATTATAAAATTGTTTCCTTGTCTATTTTTTCATTATGAACATCATCGTAGATTTCCAAACTAACACGACCATCGATCTATTCTTGGATTCGATTTATTTTCTACCATTTACCAA
The DNA here is from genome assembly GCA_963277665.1 of Viscum album. Lineage (NCBI taxonomy): Eukaryota > Viridiplantae > Streptophyta > Magnoliopsida > Santalales > Viscaceae > Viscum > Viscum album. The sequence goes on along the minus strand of OY728134.1, from coordinate 1,063,568,644 downwards.
TTATTTTTGAGTTATTAATTGTTTAGTTTTTGGCGCATCGAAATGGAAACGAATCATCGAGTTGGGAATAGATATATGTATATCTTGGTTTGAGGATTCCAGATTTGTGTTTGTTTCAAGTTTTGAGCATTGGAGGAGGCCTGATGGTCTGCAGAAGGGATTGATGGCATGTGACAGTCAAGCCGCAGGATGACGGTAGGAGGCTGCAACAAGTGGCGGCAGAGGCAGTGCAGCGGTGTGTGACCTGTGTGGTGGAAGGAAGTTTTGGAATGTGGAGAGAAGATTTAAGATCTGTAATAGGCGGAGCCCGCATCAAATAATGCAGTGTGGGCCGTCGAGGTGGTTCGGGACAAGGTGGACTAGGCCAAGGTGGGCCAGGTAGGCCGGGCCAGGCTAGGCTAAGCGGGTTGGAACGAGGCAGACCTGGGTTAGACTCAGGTCAGACCAGAGGAGAATGGGGAGAAGCATGCCTGTGGTCAACCTCAGTGGTCAACTGCGAGGGTGTGACAACTCGAGGTACTTCAGGGCCAGTGACTATGACCTATACTGCATAATAGACCGCAATAGTCAACTATGAGGCTACAACAACTTGAGCTTCCATTGGTGTAGCAACAACTGCCGATCCCGAACAATCGACCACAGTGGATGATCAACGTAGCAAGTGGACTAAACATGAAAAAAGGTCCACATGTAGATGAACTATGGGCTATCAATTAAGATGGTTCACTGCGATGGTAGGTGGACCGACCGCGAAATTCGGTCCATGGCTGGTCAGCCCGTGGGCTCGGGCAGGCCTGCTTGCACCTCTCCATGTGGAAACTTCAAATAGTCATTACTCCTAAAAGAATCATCCAGTTGATGTGATGTATGTGGAAACATGATACCCTTTTTGAGATGGACCTTTTGAGTCTAGTTTGGGAATTTAAAATTCAGGACTGAGGTGCAGGGCTAACAAGGTCCCATTTGGGCATGTTGTGATGAAAATCACCCTTTTCACCTATTTCTTGATTAAGGAGAGTAAAAAAGTCTATCCTGTGTGTTTTTCCACGTAGAGCATGATGGTGACCTCCGAAAAGGATTTTGAGTTATGATGCGAGGTTTTCTAAGCATGATTCTTATTTAGGTGGTGTTCAACTAAAGTAGTGTTTAGGAAAGGATATCAGAGATTTCTAAGTGGACCCCCATGATGCACTAGGGTGCCTTGAACAAATCAGAGAGAAACCCTCCATCATCATTGGTGTGGGCCCTCTATCACAACTTCTGGGTAGAACCCCCCAACTGCGAAGGGCGCATGTCCTCGATGACCTAGAGTGGAACCCCCTTGTGATACTAAGGTGTGGGTCCTCAACCATTATAGTGGAACCCACCTAACACAGTAGGGTGCAAGTCATATATGACTACTATTTGTGTGGAACCCCTCAGATGCCCAATGGAATGGGCCTCTACTTCAAGTTTGTACCATCTGTCTATATAGATTAGTGGAAATATGTGGTTGGACATACCCTTGGACTAATGATAAAGAGGAATACTTTACCCACTGATATGAATCCTTGTGATTTGGCCTAAAACCATGTGGGCAAGTTAGTTCCACCAAATAAGGATAGTATCTAGGTGTGGTGATTGGGGCTCTTTGACTTGTGTGTTCAGAGCAGACATGTGGGATGCTGGGCATCGTTGATGGATACTCTTGGAACAATTGGATACTATTCTTCTTGGGCTGGGCTATGAGATAGAGACCCCCTTAATCTATTGTCTATGTTTCTTTTGATTGAGTATATATATATGTATACATACATACATACATACATACATACATACATACATACATACATACATACATACATATATATATATATCATGTTTCTCACCTTTTTGGTTTGGGGTTGAGCTGTACTATTTCACTGTACCTTGTTCTATCTACTCCTTTACTCATTAGTGCATCTCTTACTACTCCTCCTTCAGCATTCAGGGCATCTTACTGGGTATTTTTATAGTCACCCCCTCATGGTGTTTTCCTATATGTATCGTGCCTTATGCAGATGACAGACAGTTTGATCATGACTTCTGAGGAGTTTAGGGATATGAGGTTCTCAGACCACGTATGGTGTTAATTTCTTGGGATCTTAGAGTGGGGCTCTCTCAGCTATTTTTTTTACTTTTCTAGTTTTTTTAGGTTGGGGCACTTTTCTGGCTAGGCATGTACTTTTCCCATTTTCCTTCAGTTTACATCACCATACTTGTGCTATTTTGAAGTCCATGCATGCTTGGTTTACTAAAATTAGTGTAGAAACTATTACTTCTTTTCCTATGCACTTGTGCATTGAGTTAGATGTGTGCGTGTGTATAGGTACTTAGGTAAAGGCCTCCCTATGTTTTTTGTACCTACGACATTTGTCACCACCCCTAGCTTATAGAGGTGGGCTTGGTATTGTTGCAACTCGAGCCCCGACATGGGTCGAGTCATGAAAATTGCATAGTTAAATAAATATAAACACTTTATATTCATTTATAATATGAACTCTTTTATATTATTCATTATATATAATTTATTTAAAATATGTGAAATTAATTGAAGTATAAACATTTTATATTTCATCTCTATTATTTTAAAAATTTAAGTTATCTAAATATCATAAATTTAATATAATGTAATCCTTGATCATATTAAATATCAAAAACAATTTTATATGGTTTAAATTATTTCTAAAATAAATATCTTAGTTTTAATATTTTAAATTAAATAAAAAATATTAAAAATTCTTAATTTTAAATATAAAATTATTTATATTTATGACTTATTTTATATTTTATAAATAATTTATAATTTAATATTATAATTTTGATATAAAAATTTTATATTTCAACTATAAATCTAGCCATCTAATTTTAATAAGGTATATTAAAATTAATAATTACTTTTATACAAAACTATATCAAAAAATGTTTCATAACCATTAATTAATAATAAAATTTTTATAATAAATTAATTTATAAATATTTTATAAATTAAACTCATATCCCAAAATAGTTTTTTCATGTTTTATAAACATTTTATAAACCATATAAATCAATTCTAAATCAAAATTTATAGAATCATTTTTTCACGTATGTCGTATTTTATGATATACATTATATTATAATCATTGACTTGATTCTTTTATCTATCATATTTAATGATAGATAATATCTGTTGTAGAAGCATTTAACTATCAATACCTATGATATCATTATTTCAATGGTTAAACCTAGTGCACACTCAGTAATCATAGGCTACGACCAATGCCCACGTAATATTAACTAATGTTGGAGATCATATTTAACAATATTCTGTGATATCACCTTGATGATATGAGGATCTATTTTTCTTTAACATATAAGCTCTATGATAGGATATGATATCCCATATTGTAACGACCCAAAGTTTCATTAATGGAAAATCCCTCTTGATCTTATTAAATGTCTCTTTATATAAAAGGTTTTTATAAAATGTCAACTTCTTTGGTTTTATGATAAGAATTGTGATCGTTACTTTTATAGCCATTGAACAGTGATCACATGATCAGTATAAATATAGGGCCTTAACAAATCCAAATTTACTCAGACAAAGGAAGCGATGGCCTCATCCAGTAGAATTGCCCCATACGAAGCCCATTTGTCGGAGCTTGGAAAAGTGGTGGCATCTTTGGGCTTCACCCTTGACCAAGCCCAAGCTGAGCTTCATCATGTCAAGCTCGAATGTGACCGTCTACGGGAAAAGTGGAAGTTGATTGAAATTACCACTCGAGCGATATTATCCGAGCCACCCCAAGAGTCTGTCACCATCGCACACCTTACCCTTAGGTCTTATGCGGCTATTTTAAGGGGTTATGTAAAAAATAATTAGTACTATGTTCATGTACATTATTTGTTTTATATAATAATTAATATAATATCTAGTCATTTTTGATACATTGTAAATATTTTTTAAAGTACAAAGGGTGTTTTTAGTTATTATTTAATTAAGAAATATATTTTATTAAATTAAGGGATTTTTTAATTATATAATATTTTAATAAGATAATATTATTATTATAAAATTAATTTTTATTAAATATAAATGATATTATAATTTTATGAATGCAATTAATTTTTTTATTAAGGATTGAAATCCATTTCTGTCAAAACCCGTGAATTTTCGATAAATGTCTGTTTTTATTTTAAAAGTGAAAATTAACATATTTAGAAAATTATTTAGATAAAATAAATGATATTTTTGGAATCCGGACGTCGAAATTATCCAACGGTGAATTTTTTATAATTTTCTGAGACAGTCAAATTTTTGGGTAAAAATTAAATACTGTTTAAATATATAATGTGTTTCATGACATCATAATGACCCAATAGTGATGTAATAAAATAATATAATCTTTATGTTCGGCCAATATATGTTTTACCATTAAAATAATGTGATTTTGGGTTTGTTGGACTTACTTTTCAAAGCATTAATTGACCCCTCAAGACTTATTCAACACCTTGCCTTTTTAAATTAATTTCCATGGGAGTGTGACTCACCTCCACATAAGAAACCCTAATATTTTAAGAATATCGGACTTTGGCCTTATAAAATATTGTTTTCCTCTTCCCTTTTCCAAAAAACATGGGCAAAAACCATGGGATGGTTTGTGGTTTGGAATAATTTAATGTAAGGGGACCCAAACCTAAATAATAAAGAATTCCCTCACCTTTCCTATATAATCCCACCCAATCTCCCACTTCCTCCTCACTCAAAGCCCTTGGAAGCCCTTCAAGAATCCTCCCAAGGTTCCCCAAGCTCCCAAGAAGCCTCTCACAAGCCTCTCTCTAGCCTTTGGAAGCACACTTCCAAGTAAGGGGTTTTTCTTCCTTTCTCTTTTTTTCCAATTTTCTTTATGTTGTTTTCCCTTTTAATTTCAATTATGAATGTTGGGGTATGGTTTAGAACCTCCCTCATACTTCCCTCTTTATTTTTGAATGATGGGAGACCCCTTTCTCTCTCATTAAATTCCCCCCATGTACACCCGTTACTATGCTGAAATTCCAAAAGGAACTTCTCTCTCCTCATTTACATTCAAGCAATAATTTTGTATCATGAATCTAAATTCCATTACATTTTTTGGGACATATATCTATATGAACTCCTAACTTTCCATTACATGTAAATATGATGAGGAACCCCTTTATCTCTCATCAACCATTTTTATAAATTCTTATTTCACGCCGTTACGTTGCCGAAATCGCACCGATTTTCTAAGCCAATGTCATTGTGTAGTGGATACCATGCCCATTTCTCCATCAAGGGTATTAACCTTTATGAACATTTAATTATTGATTGTAAAGTTTCATGTATAAATTCCACATTTATTTATCGTGGAATAAATGATTATGTTTTATGAATCCATGTTTTATGATCCATGTGGCACACTTATGCATGAAATGAAATGTTTAAGAAGGGTGCACCCTTATAGCGCTCCAATGCATTATCATGATATGTCATGTGAAATGAGTGTTGACTCATTCTAAATCAAGTGCAACGAGGGTTTAATCGTGCTTTATGTGCAATGAGGATCTACTCATGCTCCATGTTCAATGAGCCTTGGCTCATGCTAATTCCATGTTAAGTGTTGTTGCCACATTTCAATGTTATGATTATCATGATTTATCATGCCTTTATGTTCATGTTTTTCTTATACTCTATTGATATACCTATTGTCTAACATGTATTGTACTCCTCAAGTTATTCCATGTGTACTCCCTTACTGGGATTTATAGCTCACCATTTTCTTATACATGTCCTCAGGTTATCCCATGCAATGCTAAGTATGAGGGAATGTAGTGGTCATGTAAAGGAAGTTTTCAATAAATATGTTGTATTTCATGTTTTAAGTTTTTATGTAATGATACTAAGCCCCAAATACACTAAAACTCTCGATATTCTTTGTTGTATCAAGTGATGTTTTATGTAATAAATCATGTTTAAGTTGTAATAAAAAGAAGGGTTGTCATAGTTGGTATCAGAGGAATGGTTTAGTTATTTTTGGGATTAGGAAACCCTAGTAAAACATTAGATACAAGACTAAGTATGATAAAAACATCCCTAAGTTTTGGTAAGTACTGAGTAAGTGGTTTATCAAACAAATACATCCCTGTCTGGATATGAGCAGATAGAGGCGGCTCTGACATAGATGTATCCTAGGGGTAAAACCTGAAAATACCGCTTTGAGCTAGACTCGAACGGGAACTGGTGCACAACAATGAGACTTTCTACACTCTTGGTTACGACACTCCCAAGGGATATGTTTTGATAAATTCACAATCTTAGTATGAACCGTTATTAAGGGAATTAAAAAAATTCTCCTAAGAATATATGTTAGAAAGTAGATCATGAAAAGACTAGATTGAAACCTATAGACTCATGAGTTAAAGGAAATAACAGTTTATTTATAAGTCATCAACTTTTGTCTTTGGATTACCCTTTATGTGTTACCCATAAATTTTCTTTTATTCTATCCAATGGCCGATAATAGGAGGACTCAGGCTAACAACCATTGTGAAGATCAGTGTGATGACTGTACTAATGAGATGCTCAATCCAATGGGAGCGGGAATCACGAACTTTGTCATGTTTCTCTCTCAGCTAACTCAAGTTTTGAATAGAAACACGGGTCAAGAGGAACGTTCAACCCCCCCTAAGAAAGAACAAGTCGCTATCGAGAGCTTCATGAGACAAAGGCCTCCTACTTTTAGTGGATTATCCGATCCCATGATCGCTAAAAAATGGATCAACTCCATTGAAAAGATATTCTCCATCCTCCAATGTTCTGAACAAGAGAAGGTTCTCCTAGGATCTTATCGTATGGAGGGTGAGGCTGATCAATGGTGGACGTAGATAAAAAATACAAAGCCTAAGGAGGAGATCGAGGCGTTGGAATGGAAGGATTTCTGGAAGATGTTTTTCGATAAATATTTTCCGTACACCCTCCGGCTTAAGATGGAAAGGGGCTTCCTTTACCTCAAGAAAAAAGATGAAGAATCTATTGGATCGTATGAGGAAAACTTCACAAGGCTTGCACGATACGCTTCCAGCTTTGTCTTTACCCCCGAATACAAGGTTGACTGCTTCTTTGGTGGGCTGAAGCCTAGCTTGCGGAAAGCATTAGCGATCCGTGACTTCGACAGCTATGAGGAAATTGTCCGATGTGCCCTCAAGGTCGAAATGGATATTGGGGAATCACAAGGGTATCATGGGGACAAGAAGCGTAAGGTGGACTTCAATGATGTTGGTCCGATGGATAAATCCAACGGTGCTAAGAAGATCCAGCACCCCACTTTCCAAAAGTGCGGAAAGAAGAACCCTGGAAATTGCCTTAAGGGGACGAGAAAATGCTTCAAGTGTGGAAGAGAAGGGCACCTAGCTGTTAACTGTCGGCAAGAAAGACCCACGACTGTGACAGAGGATAGGAACGCTCTGTTTGAACCTTAACGCATTGTTCAATGCTACAAATGCAAATAATTGGGTCATTTTGCAAATCAGTGCCCTAATCCAAGGGTTTTCGGAGACAACCAACAACCTCCAAAGCATAAAGGAAGAGATTATGCCGTCACTTCTTCCGAAGTGAACCCTGAAAACGAAGTGGTGACAGGTACGCTAGTTATTCATTAAAGAATAGAGAACGTACTTTTTGATTCAGGTTCTACGCATTTCTTTATATCTCGAAATTTTAGTAGAACAATCCCAGCACCACCACAAATCATGGAAGTAAAGATGTCAGTGAGTACGGAAAATGGGGCAATCATTGAATCCCATGAATATAAGTCCTCCCCTGTTATATTCTGTGGATTTAATTTACCAGTGAACCTCGTCTTACTCCCTCTGGTGGAATTTGATGCAATTCTTGGCATGGATTGTCTTTACTTATATAGAGCCAACATAAATTGTCGGGAGAGGGAAGTTACACTCTATATGGAGAATTGACCCCCGATTCATTACAAGTGTCAGGAGGAAGATGAATCTTCTTTAGATCCATCATCTCAAGCATGGATATTAATGCCTTATGAGCATGCGTATCTGGCTCAGATGATTGAGTCCAAGGAAGAAACCATCCTTGAAGAAATGCCTATTGTGAGGGAATTCGCTGAAGTGTTTCCCAAGGAACTGCTTGGTCTTCCTCCAAGAAGAGATGTTGAGTTCTCAATTGAACTTATACCTGGGGAGCTACCAATATCAAAGACTCCATATAGAATGGCTGTTGTTGAGCTGGAAGATCTGAAGAAACAACTACAGGAGAATCTGGATAAAGGGTTTATACGCCCAAGTGCTTCACCTTGGGGTGCACCAGTCCTCTTCGTCAAGAAGAAGGATGGGTCAATGCAGATTTGCATCGATTATCGTGAACTTAACAAAATCACGATAAAGAACAAGTATCATCTCCCAATAATCGATGACTTGTTTGATCAGCTGTGTGGAGCACAATACTTCTCCAAGGTGGATTTGCGGTCGGGATATTATCAAGTAAGGGTGAAGAAGGAAGATGTCCCCAAGATTGCTTTTCGTACAAGATACGAGCACTATGAATTCATAGTAATGCCTTTTGGACTCACCAATGCTCCAACAATATTCATGGAATTAATGAATAGAGTCTTTAGAGATTACCTTGAAAAATTTGTGGTAGTCTTTATAGATGATATTCTAATATACTCCAAAACCAAGGAGGATCATGAGGAGCATTTAAGAACTGTACAAGAGACTTTGCGCAAGAAGAAGATCTATGAAAAGTACAGCAAGTGTTAGTTCTGGTTGAAGGAGGTCTCATTCTTGGTCCATATCATCACAAGCAATGGGATATCTGTGGACCCCTCCAAAACAGATGCAATTGAGGGATGGCTAAGGACAACATCGGTAACAGATATCCGTAGCTTCTTGGGGTTAGCTGGATATTATTGAAAATTTGTGAGAAATTTCTCACGATTGTCCAACCCTCTAACCAATCTAACTCAAAGGGAAGAAAGTTTTCTTGGAGTGATGAATGCGAAGAAAGCTTGAAGGAGTTGAAAAGGAGGATTATCACTATGCCCGTGCTCACTTTACCAACAAGTGGGGAAATTTTTGTAGTTTTCAGTGATGCTTCAAAGAAGGGCTTAGGCTATGTGCTGATTCAGAATGATACAGTTCTATCCTATGCCTCAAGGTAGTTGAAAATCCATGAGCGAAAGTCTCTAACGCATGATCTGGAGTTGGCGGCGGTGATCTTTGCCTTGAAAATCTGGCGGCATTATCTTTATGGAGAGAAATGTGATACATATACTAACCACAAGAGTCTTAAATATATATTCACATAGAAAGAGATTAATATGCTCCAGAGAAGATGGATAGAGCTCATCAAGGATTATGACTGTTCAATACATTACCACCCTAGGAAAGTGAACAAGGTGGCAGATGCCCTAAGTAGAAAGGACCAAGAAATTCTATCAATGATGAGAATTGAGAAGGATACAATCTTCTTAGACTTGATGAAGATGGACGTGGGAATCATAAAGAAGGGAACATCATAAATCCTTTCACAAATGATTGCTCAACCATCTCTTTTGGAAAGGTTAAAGGATGCTAAAAAGGATGATGTGGGAATTTAGGAAAAAGTGGAAGCTATCAAAAAAGGGAAATCATCAGAGTTTAATGTTAATGAAGAAGGAATTGTGCGGTTTGGGAAAAGACTATGTGTTCCATCAAGTCTAGATATGAAGAAGGAACTTTTGGATGATGCACATTGTCCAAATTTCTCTATTTACCCAGGGAGCACAAAGATGTATCGAGATCTCCAAGAAAACTTTTGGTGGGATAATATGAAGAAGGAGATCGCTGAATATACATCAAAGTGCTTGGTGTGTTAGCAAGTGAAGGTAGAGAGGCAGAAGTCTAAGGGGATGATGAAACCATTGCCCATACCAGAATGGAAATGGGAGAACATCACCATGGAATTTGTCACCGAACTTCCAAGGACATCCAAAGGCAACAATGGAATCTGGGTTGTTATGGATCGTCTTTCAAAGAATACACACTCCATTGCTATTCGAGAGGATTTCTCTTTGGATAAATTGGCACGGATATATATCAGGGAAGTGGTACGGTTGCATGGAGTACCACTATCTATTGTGTCTGACCGAGATCCAAGATTCACCTCTATGTTTTGGAAGAGTCTTCAACATGCTCTGAATACTGAACGGAACTTCAGCACGGCCTATCATCCTCAAACTGATGGCCAATCCGATCGGACTATAAAAACACTTGAGGACATGTTGAGAGCATGATCAATGGACTTTAAAGGAGGATGAGATCAAAATCTTCCTCTAGTTGAGTTCTCTTATAATAACAGTTTCCACTCAAGCATCCAAATGGCACCATATGAAGCCCTGTATGGGAAAAGGGGTAGAACACTGGCATGTTGGGATGAGGTCGGTGAACGTAAGCTGCTTGGACCAGAAATGGTCGAAGAAATGGTGGAGAAGGTGAAAACCATTCAGCAGCTAATCAAGGCAACCTATAGTCGACAGAATAGTTATGTAGATAATCATCGACGGGACCTTGAGTTTAAAGTTGGAGACATGGTGTTTCTACGCATATCTCCGTAGAAAAAGGTCATGAGGTTTAGAAAGAAAGGGAAGTTAAGTCCAAGGTACATCGACCCCTTAGAGATTCTTGATCGTGTTGGTGCTGTGGCCTATCGACTAACACTTCCACCTACAATGGCCAAGGTGCATGATTTCCTTCATGTATCCCTCTTAAGGAAGTACATACCGGACCCTTCACATGTATTCTCTTCTAAGGTGGTACAATTGGAAGATGATCTTTCTTATGAGGAGCAACTAGTGAAGATCTTAGATCATAGAGAAAAAGTTCTATGAAATAAGACAATGCCCCTCGTCAAGGTGTTGTGGAGAAACCACAAGTTTGAAGAAGCGACTTGGGAATCAGAGGATATGATGAAGCTGAGTTACCCACATTTGTTTTAGTGTGGGAAAAGGAAAATTTTGAGGGTGAAATTTCTTAAGGGGGGAATATTGTAACAACCCAAAGTTTCATTAATGGAAAACCCCTCTTGATCTTATTAAATGTCTATTTATATAAAATGTTTTTATAAAATGTCAACTTCTTTGGTTTTATGATAAGAATTGTCACCGTTACTTTTATAGCCATTGAACAATGATCACATGATTAGTATAAATATAGGGCCTTAACAAATCCAAATTTACTCAGACAAAGGAAGCGATGACCTCATCCAGTAGAATTTCCCCATACAAAGCCCATTTTTCAGAGCTTGGAAAAGAGGTGGCGTCTTTGGGCTTCGCCCTTGACCAATCCCAAGTTGAGCTTCATCATGTCATGCTCGAACGTGACCGTTTACGGGAAAAGTGGAAGTTGATTGAAATTACCACTCGAGCGATGTTATCCGAGCCACCCCAAGAGTCTGTCACCATCGCACACCTTACCCTTAGGTCTTATGCGGCTGTTTTAAGGGGCTATGTAACAAATAAGTATTACTATGTTCATGTACATTATTTTTTGTATACAATAATGAATATAATTTTTAGTCATTTTTGATACATTGTAAATAGTTTTTAAAGTACAAATGGTGTTTTTAGTTATTATTTAATTAAGAAATATATTTTATTAAATTAATGGATTTTTGAATTAAATAATATTTTAATAAAATAATAATAATATTATTAAATTAATTTTTATTAAATATAAATGATCTTATAATTTTATGAATGCAATTAAATTTTTTATTAAGGATTGAAAGCCATTTCTGTCAAAACCCGTGAATTTTCGATAAATGTCAGTTTTTATTTTAAAAGTGAAAATTAAAATATTTAGAAAATTATTTAGATAAAATAAATGTTATTTCTGGAATCCAGACGTCGAAATTATCCAACGGTGAATTTTTCAAAATTTTCTGAGATAGTCAAATTTGTGGGTAAAAATTAAATACCGTTTAAATATATAATGTGTTTTATGACATCATAATGACCCAATAGTGATGTAATAAAATAATATAATCTTTATGTTCGGCCAATATATGTTTTACTATTAAAATAATGTGATTTTGGGTTTTTTTGACTTACTTTTCAAAGCATTAATGGACCCCTCAAGACTTATTCAACACCTTGCCTTTTTAAATTAATTTACTTGGGAGTGTGACTCACCTCCACATAAGCAACCCTAATATTTTAAGAAGTTCCTACTTTGGCCTTATAAAATATTTTTTTCCTCTTCCCTTTTCTAAAAACCATGGGCAAAAACCATGGGATGGTTTGTGGTTTGGATTACTTTATTGTAAGGGGACCCAAACCTAAATAATAAAGAATTCCCTCACCTTTCCTATATAAACCCACCCAAGCTCCCACTTCCTCCTCACTCAAAGCCCTTTTAGTTCGTCCAACCTCGGCCCTAATCTCTCTAGAATCCTCCCAAGGCGCCCCAAGCTCCCAAGAAGCCTCTCACAAGCCTCTCTTTAGCCTTTGGATGCACACTTCCAAGTAAGGGTTTTTTCTTCCTTTCTCTTTTTTGTCCAATTTTCATTATATTGTTTTGCCCTTTTAATTTCAATTATGAATGTTGGGGTATGGTTTCACACCTCCCTCATACTGCCCTATTTATGTTTGAATTATGGGAGACCTCTTTGTCTCTCATTAAATTCCCCCCATGTACACCCGTTACTATGCCGAAATTTCGAAAGGAACTTCTCTCTCCTCATTTACATTCAAGCAATAATTTTTTATCATGAATATAAATTCCATTACAATTGTCGGGACATGTATCTATATGACCTCCTTACTGTCCATTACATTTAAATATGATGAGGAACCCATTTCTCTCACATCAATCATTTTTATTAATTCTTATGTCACGCCGTTACGTTGCCGAAATCGCACCGATTTTCTAAGCCAATGTCATTGTGTAGTGGATACCATGCCCATTTCTCCATCAAGGGTATTCACATTTATGAATATTTACTTATTGATTATAATGTTTCATGTATTAATTCCACATTCCTTTATTGTGGAATAAATGATTATGTTTTATGAATCCATGTTTTATGATCCATGTGGCACACTTATGCATGAAATGCATTGTTTAAGAAGGGTGCGCCCTTATAGAGCTCCAATGCATTGGGTAAAGTATAATATCATGATATGTCATGTGCAATGAGTGTTGAATAATTCTAATTCAAGTGCAACGAGGGTTTACTCGTGCTTTATGTGCAATGAGGATCTACTCATGCTCCATGTGGAATGAGCCTTGGCTCATGCTAATTCCATTTTAAGTGTTGTTTCCACATTTCCATGTTATGATTATCATGCTTTATCATGCCTTTATGTTCATTTTTGTATTATTCTCTATTGATATACCTATTGTATAAAATTTATTTTACTCCATCATGTTATTCCATGTGTACTCCCTTACTGTGCTTTATAGTTCACCCTTTTCTTATGCATGTCCTCAGGTTATCCCATGAATTGCTAAGTACGAGGGAATGTAGTGGTCATGTAAAGGATGTTTTCAATAAAGATGTTGTATTTCATGTTTTAAGTTTTTATTTAATTATCCTAATCCGCAAAGACACTAAAACTCTCGATCTTCTTTGTTGTATCAAGTGATGTTTTATGTAATAAATCATGTTTAAGTTGTAATAAAAAGCAAGGTTGTCATACATATCATTTACTATGATTTTAAGAAACATAATAATTTTTTCTAGATTTCATGATATGACTTGTCATATCATATAAAATGACCACATCACAAATTACAATATCATATATCGTATAACCATTCACACGACAAAATATCTATTGTACATGATGATATAGAATACAATATGAAATAAGATACCGTATTTACTTAGATTAAACATGATTTCAAGAATAAAATGACAAGGTGTTTCTTTGATATAACTATTGGGTTTCTAAGGATTGATTAATAATTAATCAGTATAATAAAAATAGTAAGAAACCCAAAATCTTGAGATCTATCCTACATGAAATGGAAGCCATGGAAGCATAAAGTAAAAAATTTGTGTTTATCATGCACCATATATTGAATTTTTTTCTTCAATCATTGTGGTTGATAAATATCACTTAAGAGTTATTAAAATAATCCTCCCTCTATAGTGTATCTATGGATTGCTCTGAATCACCCAAAAAAATTGGACATGACTCTCACAGCCCCTATGATATTATGACAACACATATTTTTAATACACTTGCTATGAATGGCCCGAAGGCATTCTTTTTTTATTTTATTATAGATAATACCCATTTTAAGGGTTGAAGGGGAATCCGTACATGACCCATAGGCCCAAGGCATAAGGCCCGACATGCCCTGCAATACATGACCTGAAGGCCCAAAGGCATACCATGCCCATTACATGACCCGTAGGCCCAGCCCCACTAGAAATTCCCCTCCCCAGTGTCTTGCATCATTGATCGCCTTAGCTCCCCACCTTTCATTACTGATCGGCTAGCATTGCCCCATACAAAGCTGCATGGTGCCTGGTCCTGAGTGTGGCTGCCATACACTCTCATTCTTCCAATCCGATTAGCTCTGTATCAGGTGGCTGCTACCCATATTTTTAATACACTTTATTTCATGATTTATTAAGTAAAGTTAAATTTAATACAACCACATATTATCATGAATACTAGTGTATTTGGGTAATTATATTCATAACATAACAACATAAAATAAGGAAACAATGACATTATTGAAAAATCCTTAACATGCCCTTAAAATTCCATCATTCTTATAAAACTACACAGGGTAACCTAGGGGAATACATAAGAAGGGGTGAGATATAAAGCCCAGTAAGGGAATAATCAAAGCATATCATGATGAATAAAATAAATTTTAGGGAAAAGGCATATCATGGTGACATAAAATGGATAATAATCATAAACATGATCATTGAAGAATGATACACAATGATAACATAAAGGCAATATGGGAATGTGGAAACATCATAACACATGATTTCATAAACATAAGTCAAGAATAACCACCAATAAGTGATAATATATCTATATAAGTAAAAAAATCACATGCACCATATATGTCATATCATGAGATAAAAACATTACCCAATGCATTGGAGGGCTATATAATTCTGGGCCCACCCAAAACATTTATATCATGTACATACATAAGTGTCTATCATAGATCATAAAAAATAAGGAAGTATTTTATAAACTAAAATCCCCTGATTAAGGATTTTGGGTTACATACATATAATTCCATATTAAATTAAGTATATTTACATATAGGTGAATACCCTTTAGTGGAAATGGGGTCGGGCATTTACTATTCAAATGTTTGGCATGAAAAATCACAGGAAAATTTTAACATCAAAACAAAGTTATATAAAGGTTCATGGTAGGGTTAAATGAGAGGTAAATGCGTCAATAATCACTTTTTTATAATAAATATAGTAGGATAAATCTATGATAAAATATCCCAACTTTACCAATGAGAAATAAAAAGGAATAATATAAAGTTGGTGCTTGAATAAAGAGAAGAAGGAGATGATCCATTACCTTGAGAGGGGACTTCTAATATCTTATAAGGAGCTTCTTAAGAGATTGGTGGGACCTTGGGAGGGTCCTATTGAGGGAAAGGAAAATAAAATTTAAGATATAAGGGTT
This sequence comes from Viscum album, assembly GCA_963277665.1. NCBI lineage: Eukaryota > Viridiplantae > Streptophyta > Magnoliopsida > Santalales > Viscaceae > Viscum > Viscum album. The sequence goes on along the minus strand of OY728134.1, from coordinate 1,063,552,937 downwards.
TTTAGTGAAGAGGAATAGGTGGATTGGTTGGTTTATATAGAAAAATATAGGGGAATTGTTTATTAATTTTTAAACTTATGGTTTTGACTCTATATGATAAAATAATAAAAATAAAAAACCATTCCATGGGTTTTTCACATAGATTATACCAAATAGGGATTTATTTAATTATTTTTTAGGGTTAAGAATTTAAATCATTAAAATAATACACTTAGTGATGTTAAAGTGAGTCATATTTACAAAGAATTGATTTTAAAACCTTAAAATATAATATAGGTTTTTGAGGATTCATTAAGGATTTATAAAATTAATAAAATAACTTCAAATAATATTTTTAAAGGGGAAAAATATTTTTTAGTGGATAATATTTATAGTTTTTATTACATCACTTTTATGATTTTATGATTTCATTACATATGGAATATATTGATACCATATTTAATTTTTACCAAAAAATTTAACTCTAAAAAAATTATGAAAAACTAAATGTTGGATAATTTTGACTTGATGATTTTAAAAATAATATTTATTTTATCAAAATAATTCTCTAAATTGTAGAATTTACACCTTTAAATCAAACATCACAATTCATTGAGAAATACTGATTTTTGGCTATAATAATTTTCTAGCTCTTAAGAAAATTACATTTGAATTCATAAAATTATATTATCATATATATATAAAAAATTGTTTAATAAGAATATTTTATTAAAATTTAATTTATTTAAAAAATTCATAAATTCATCAAAAAGTGTGTCTTTATTGAACTATATATTTTCCAAAAATAAAAATTATATTTCATTGTATCATAATGTATTTTTTACCAAAATAATTATTTAATCATTAAAAGTAATAATAAAAACAATAAAAAAAATATTCTATTAAAAAAATATACAAATTCATAATATTAGGTTCAATATACTTGACCAATTATTACACCAGTGAATTCACTAAAGGTAAGGTGTGCGATGATGAGATTTTCTTGGGGTGGTTCAAAAAACATGGTCCGAGTCATGATCTTGACGAGTTTGGATTTCTTCTATAAATGGTTTCACTCATGCTTTTTTCTATTGAATCTCATCTTGGTCCTAGTAAAAGGAAACTACAATTGATACTATCTCCCTTGAAATCTATGATAAATGGGATTCAAAGGGTACAATTCTACTGGTCAAGGATATCATTTTTTCTGGTGTTAATCAGATTTATCATAACCCTTAATATATACCAATCATATGATCACTTAACAATGACTATATTTTTAATTATTATGATTCTTAATGGTATTTTAAATATGATAGGATATAACTTATAGGTGTGTAAAAGAACCAAAGTAGTGGATGCATTTTCTATAACTATATTACATAATAGGAAAATTATTTATTCCCAAGGGTAATTTTGTTTATAAAAGTATAGATCATTACATTATCCCCCTTCATAAATTTCATCCTTGAAATTTAAATTTTTATGCTAAAACAGATGAGGATACTTCTATTTCATCACCACTTCTTTCTCTTATGTTGCTTCCTCAAACATTTGGTTCTTATGCAACACTTTGACTAGTCCAACTGTCTTGTTTCATACAAATCTATCTCCATGATTTTAGATATTCATTGGCTTATCCGTCTATGAATGATAATCCTTCGATAGTACCACCTATGGATTTGGTACATGTGAAGGGTGTAGTATATACTTCTTTAAGTGTGATACATGCAACACATCATGTATTTGAGATATGTTAGGTGGGAGTTTAGGTTAACAATCCATAGTTTTGATGTGATAAAGGATCTAAAAGGGGATGATGTATCTTGGACTATGCATTACCTTCTTCACAAACCTCATGAATTTTTTCCACAGTGATATATGATAGAGCAATTTTTATCTGACCTCAAAATCTGGGTCACATTGATAATTTATACACATATTTTCCCTCTAATTTGAGTGACTTTCATATGATGTGTAATTGTTTGAACCTTCTCTGTAATATATTGGATATGATCAAGTCCCATAACTTTCTGCTTTCCAAAATTATCCCAACAATATGGAGTCCAAAACCTCTTCCCATATAGAGCCTCATAAAATTCTATTTGAAATCCTTAATGAATAACATTATTATATAATAAATTCACTAGGGTAAGGTATTGATCCCAAAATCCTTTAAAATCTATTGAACATGATATTAATATATCCTCCATAGTTTGAACGGTTCTCTCAGAATGAACATCTATCTGTGGGTGATAAGTAGTACTAAAACATAGCTTTATATCCAATGCTTGACAAAGGATTCTACAGAACATTGAGGTAAACCTTTGATCTCTACCAGATACTATATAAAGTGGAACTGCATGTAGTCTTACCACTTCCCTTATGAATATATTTCTGAGTTGGTCAAGAGATAAATCTTCATTAATAGAAAAGAAAATCCCTGTATTTGTAAGGTGATCGAATACCACCCATATGACATAATTACCTTTATATGTCCTAGAGAGTCCTATGACGAAATCCATGGTTATGTTTTCTCATTTCCATATTGGTATGGGAAATGGTTTCATCATACCATTATAATTTTATCATCTTGCCATGACTTGTTGGCATATGAAGCATCAAGATACCAATTCTGTAATCTCCATCTTCATGTTATCCCACCAGATGTTTTGATTCATATATCTATACATTTTAGTGATTCCTATATGAATTGAGAATGATGAGATATACAAATCATCCAAAATTTCCTTATTTAGTTATAGATTTGATGGTAAATATATTTGGGTTACAAGCCTTATAGCTCCATCTTTAGAAAAGTTGAACTCCAGAATAATTACTACCTTATTTTGTAGAAATTCATTATCTTATTATGCCTCCTTGATCCTCCAAATAATACATGGTTGGGAAATTAGTTGAGTAAAGTAGTATAAATATACTTTTATTATTACCATTCCCATACATTTTATGACTAAGAATATTAGATACCTCACAATACTCATCATGATAGGGTTGAAGGTTCCTTTTTCACTTAGAGCATCTTCAACTTTGTTCGCCTCACACAGATGGTAATGGATTGAACAATCATAATACTTGATCATCTCTAACCACATTAATTGGAGAATATTGATCTCTTTTTAAGTGAATATATACTTGAGGATTTTATGATCTATATATATGTCACATTTATCCCCATAGAGATAATGTCTTCTAATAATTACTGAGATGACCAGTAAAACAAATTCTAGATAAGTTTTTGGGTAGTTATGCTAATGGATCATTAATTATTAGGATAGATATTCTATCAATTGTTTATCTTGCATGTGTACACAATATAAGACTTTTTCAGATGTATCACTGTAGATCACAAATCCTTCCCCACTAATGGGTAATGTGAGAACATGTTTAATGATTATTCTCTTATTAATGTCTGTATAAAATTATTCACATTTATCATTACAAAAAAAATTTACCCCTTCCATGTTAGCTAGGTTAGATGGCATGAAAATCATGAGAAGTTTCTCACAAATCGATGATAGTACCTGACCAATCCATGGAAACTACAGATCTCCATCATTGATGTTTTTTTTTGAACTATCCTTAAATTGCCTCTATTTTTAAAGGATCCATAGTTATCCCTTTATAGGTGATAACATCCCCTAGGAATGTCACTTGTTCTCTCCATAAATCATAGTTAATGTACTTTATATACATATTTTCTTTCTGCAAGGTCATAAATACAACATTAAATTTCTCTTTATATTTATCATTAATTTTAGAGTATATTAGAATATAATATTTAAATACAACAATAATTTTTTCAAGATAATCCCTAAATACTCCATTTATCATGTATATGAATGTTTCTAGAGTATTAGTGAGTCCAATCACATCACTATGAACTTTTAGTGCTCGTACCTTTTACAAAATGATGTCTTGTGGATATCCACTTTCTTCACCTTTACTTGATAATAACCCGAACAAATATCCACATTAGAGAAATAATGAGATCCATGTATCTAATCAATAAACTCATCAACATATGTTAGAGGATAATTAATATTTATTGTTATCTTATTGAGCTCATGATAATTATTAGAGTGGTGCATTGACCCATCATTCTTCTTGATGAAGAGGACCTAGGAAACCCATAGTAAGGAACCTATGTGTATAAACCCCTTTTACATATTCTCTTGTTGTTACTTATTTATATTATCAAGTTCAAAAATGGACATTATATATAGAGTGTTGGAAATTGGAAAAGACCCAGGTACATGCTCGATTGAGAAATCAACCTCATGGATTGGAGGAAGATTAAGAAATTCTTCTTGAAACACATCAATGTATTCCCTCACAATGGGAATGTCATCAGGGATGATCTTTTACTTAGTATCAATAATTTTAGCTAGATATTTTTCCTCATAAGGAAATAATATCCATTCTTGAGATGACAGAAACAAATAATATTCATCCTCTTCCTAGAACTTTTATAAAATCATAGGGTGATTTTTGATATAGAGGGTGATTTTATTCTCTTGAAAATTTATGTTGGATCTATACAAGGAAATCCGATCCATGCCTAGAATAGTAATTAATTTAGATAAAAGAATTATCACAAGGTTCATTGGAAAGTTCAGTCTATAAACTCTGATAGGGGAGGATTTATATTCTTGGGATGCAATAATTCCCCTATTTTTCAACTTCATAGATAACTCAACTTTCATGATTTGAGGTGGTTTTTGAATGTTTTTACTAAATAGGATTGATATTAAATAATTCATATAACTCGAATCAAAAAGTGAGTTAAAAATTATTGAATGAATAACTAGCATACCTTTTACAAATTCATTTTAGGATCCACCTCAACACTTATTATGGTATAAAAATACCCCTTTTCTCTAGGAATTAGAGGGTTTTAGTGTCAGTTTTCATAAAAAAACCCTTGGCTTAGTGAATTGATTCACAAAGTGTCCTTATTAATTATAGTTAAAACATTGGAAAATAGGTCCAGGGTTGATTAAAAAAATTCTTTTACTCTATCACATCGGTGAGTTTCTACCACCAAAAATCACTAGCTTGGTGTCCTTCCGTCCCCCATCAAAAGTATTTGCTCATCCCATTTATGAAATTTTGATGTTGCTTATTCCCAAATTTTTTAAAAGTGGGTTGTTTTAATTTACTTACACAATTATATTTATAAATCATACCACTAGAATTAAAATCCATTTTTTTCTTCTTATCCACATAATAAACTTAAGATTCATTAATTTCTATTTTTTTACTTTGAGGGCATATCAGACAATTTCCTCACAACCATAAAAGTCATTAATCACCAATGACTTTTGTAGAATTAGATTTATCCCACCAAATAAGATTTAAAATATACTTATAGGGGTAATGAAAATGATATAGTTTTATCATGCAAGTATTGTGAAGTTCACCTCGTATTAATAGATGAATCCATTTTACTTTTCCTTCAGTGAAAGCAAATACCTACACATTTTCATTTGGAGAGTGCAAGGAAAATGTTTATAATTTTTTTCCAAAATTATTTCCACTTCATCACATTGATATCTTCCTCTGGCTTCATATTTTTGATCAACGTCCACCATTGATCAGCTTCTACATATATATGATAAATAAGTAGTACAAACTTTTCTTCCTTAGATAATTTAAGGATAGAGAAGATATTTTCAATGGAGTTATATCTATTGTTCAATGATTAAAGGATTAAAAGATCCACTAAAATTTGGAGGCCTTTGTCTTATAATGGTATCAATAGAAACTTTATCTTCATTAGAGATATGTCTCTTTTCCCTAAGTTAAGTTTTTGTTCAAAATTATGAAATTATTTCAATGAAGTTACCAACTCCAACTTCAATTGGGTTGATCATCATATTTTGACAGTCAACAAATTTCTCATCGCACTAGTTGTTGACCCAGTTCATCATATTTATATCCATGGACTAGAATAAAGGGGGAAATGGGGATAAATAATTTTCAAACTATTAAAAACATAAATGTGAAACCATGAAAATTAAAGGTATAGCACACAAATGTCATATATTCCTTATCCTATGAATTTTTATGCATCAATCTACATTATCCATGATCTATGTCTTAACAGAGAATCTTATTGTAATTTTTGTTACCTTCATAATGGTTTGTAAGGTGATTTTAAATTTTCCTAATCATATCCCTTAGGAGTTTCAAAACTATTTTACAACAAGGCCTTTTTTTCATGCACTAGGTGACAATTGAGTCCTCAATTCTCCCTTTTCAGGGTTATTACCCCTAGGTAAAATTATGGTAGAGCCACATCTACTTTTAATATCATGACATGGTTGTATTTTCTTAGAAATCAATTATTATATACTTTAAAAAAATATAGGTATTTTTATTATGTTTAATATTTTCAACAATGAATTACTAAGGTTTTCTAATCCTAATTTCAAAAAATAATTTAACATTACCCTGATACAAACTACGACAACCCATATTTTTAATACACTTTATTTCATAAACTATTATATAAATATAAAATTAATAAAACCTCTGGAGATCATGAGTCCTAGTTAATTTGAGTAATTAGGCACATAAAAAAACAAATTTAAATAGTTATACAATGAAATTACTTAAAAGTCACTAACAAGCCCTTAAAATTCAATAGTTATTCTGATAATGCATAGGGTAACTTGAAGACATACTTAAGAAAAGGGTGAGATATAAAGATTGGTAAGTTAATAATCAAAGGATATAATGATTAAATCAATACTTGTTAGGAAATAAGCATACTATAGTGATATAAAAGGTCTGAGAATCATAAATATGATCATCGAAGCATGATTTGAGATGATAACATAAAGGCAACATGAGAATGTAGCAACATCATAACACATAAAATCACAAACATAAGTCATGAATAATCACCAAAAAATCATAACATATTAATCTTAGGATAACTTCCCATGAAACATACATGGAATATAAAGATATAGAAACATTATACAATTAATTGGAGGGATATATAATTCTTACCCCAACCATCACACTCATATCATGTACATTCATAAGTGTGCTACATAGATTATAAAATATAAGGATGCAATTCATTAATTTGGATCCCATGATTAAGGAGAGTGGATTACATACATGGAATTAACTTACAAATTAAGGACATTTACTTCTATTTTAATAACCTTGAGTGGAAATGGTGATGGAAATTCATTATATAAATGTTTGGCATGAAAAATCACATGATAATTTTGGTAGCATAATGGGGGTACAAAAAGATTCATGGGCAGGTTAAATGAGAGTGAGAGGGGTATATCATCACTTGGTAATTATAAGGAAATTATAATTGATATATAAAAAAATATCCCAGATTTAATAATTTGAAATTAAAAGGTATAATATAAATAATGTGCTTGAATAAATAGGAGAAGGAGAGGATCCCTTACCTTGAGAGGGAGCTTCTGAAAGATTGTGAGGATCTTATTAAGGGATTGGGGGAACCTAGGGAGAGATATAGAGAGGGGATGGAAGGCTAAATTCCTGATCTTATTGGTTTGAGTAAAGTGGAATGGGAGGTTTGGTGGGTTTATATTGGAAAAGTGAGGGGAATTCTTTATTAATTTCTAATATTGGTTTTTTGAATCCATATGATAAAATAATCATTAACACAAGATTTCACATGGTTTTTACCATGGTTTCTAATAAAGAGGATTTTATTTCATTATTTTATAATTATATGAAAAAAATCATTAAAATAATACCCTTGGTGATGTGGAAGTGAGTCATGTTTATAAATAATTGATTTTAAAACTTTTAAATATAATATATGTTTTATAGGATTCATTAAGGGTTTATAAAAATTAATAAAATAATTGTATTTTTTAAATAAGGGAAAAATAATTTTGGTCAGAGATGTGCTTTATACTATGAATTACATCACTTTTAGAATTTTATGATGTTATAATACATAACATATATTTATAGCATATTTAATTCTTACCAAAAAATTTGATTATCTTAGAAAATTATGAAAATTCACCATTGGATAATTTATAAATTCTTATTTAAAAAATAAAATTTATTTTATAAAAATAATTCTCTAAATATCATAATTTAAACCTTTAAATTGAAGATCTCCATTTATTGAAAAATATTGTTTTTTTACAATAATAGTTTTTAGACCCTTATTAAAACTGTATTTGACTTCATTAAATTATATTATAATTTATATTTAAATAAATATTATTGAATAAGAATATTTTATTTAAATTAAATTTATTTATTAAATTCTTAGATTCAACAAAAAGTTTTCCCAAATTAAATGTGTATATTTCCCAAAAATAAAATTTATGTTTCATCGTATCAAAACATAATTTTTATCAAAATAATATTTTAATCATTAAAAGTAATAAAAAAAATGTTAAATATAATCATTTTTTCTATTAAAAATTGATTTAAAAAAATTCATACGATTAGTATCGAGATAAATAACCCCTTATTAAACAAGTGAATGCCTTGATAGTATGGTGTGCGATGGTGATATTTTCATGGGGTGGTTTTGCGAACATGGTTTGGGTGATGATCTTAATGAGATTGAACTTCTCCATTAAAAGGGTTTTCACATGCTTTATCTATTGAATATCAGCTTGGTACTGGTAAATGGAAAATACCATTGATTTTATCTCCCTCATAAGATCTAATAAATGGGATTTATTGGGTACAATCTTACTAGTCAATTCCATTTCTTCTTTTTTCAGTGTCAATCATTTTTATCATAATAATTAATATATAATAATCATACAATCAATGTAAAAAATATATATCATCAACTATTATAATGCTTAAATAAATTTTAAATATGACTAGTTATAACTTATATCTGTCGAAAATAACCAAATTAATGAATGTATTTTCCATAACTACAATACGTAATAAGAAATTTATTCATTCTTAAAGGGAATTTAATTTATAAATTTTCGGATTATTGTAGATATGATAATATCCCATGATTGGTAAGGTAGAAGGAGAAAGATATAAATTGGGTTAATTTGGTATAAGTCACTCACACAGGCATAAAACTTATTTCCATGCCTTTACCACCCTTTTAAATCCTCGAATAACTACTATGAATTAACTTATACGGTATAAAAATGTATGATTTTTGCATAGGTTTTAAAGTCCTTTAAAAAACTTTTTCCAACAATGAATTTATCACATAATTTCATTCTTCAATCTTACAATGTGTTTCATCAAATGAAAATATTAGTTTAATGATTACTTTTATAGAAGATATCTTGATTACCTCATCGTAAATCCATAATATGATTAATCCAAATCATATAATACAGTGTGCTTGGTAGTGACACGATTTCTCTAAATCATGACCTATGAATACCCACACTGTTTCTTACAATATATCTAGTATACAATATTTGTATATATGTATTTAGATAATATCACTATCATCATCACTACATGATTTAATGTTCAATATTTTCTATACTAGCTATTTATGAGGGATTGTTAGATTCTTGATATTAATATATCATTATGAATTTCATTTGAAATGAAAATTTACATTGGATGTATATAAATAAGTTGGATTTATATTTTGAATTTTATGGATATGATTTAGATTTATAAATAAATATAAAATTAATACATTGATGATATGACTGAGATTTATAAATTAAAATGAGGACATAAAATTTTAAACCTTAAATATATATCAAGTGTTATTCTAATAAATTTAACACTCTTTAAGATATAAGTTGATAAAAAATGGTGGGTTATGTCAAATTTGATCTCATATAATATATTTCATTCAAATTTAGGAAGGAGTAATATCTATCATGTGTGAATATGATTCTCACTTGATAATGTTCTTTAAGATCATAATAATTTGAATGCAAGGTATTTAGAAAGGGTTTTGATGAATTTATAGGGAATGGATGCACCACCCAATATACTAAGATAAGAATGAATTACTATTGGAAAATTAGTTTCTACTTGGAGAACCTATATTTGGGATAAATTACATAACTAAACTAAATCAATAAGATTTATGAATCTTGGTTCACAAAAAAAAGTGAGGGGAGTGTTAAAGAAAAATGCTCAATTAATTTCCTTATTGACTATTCATAAATACATGATAATAGTAAAACATTTGATTGATTTACATGGAGATGAATACAAAATAATACCAAAAATCGAAACCTCTTTCTGAAACCTATTCTTGAAATGGAAAAGTTGATTGTAAACAACTTCATTGATTAGTGTCAAATATTGATAATAATCCTTAGGCATGAAGAGAAGTTTTATTTTATTCATTAAGAAAACCTTAATGAAATTATAAATGGGGGTATCATGATGAATATAATAAGGGTAAAGATGACAATAATGATATATCATGTCACATTCTAGTCACTACTTAGTTTATTTACAAAACACTGAACCATGATTATTATACATAAATTGGTCATTATTGTAGTATGATAGAGTTATCGTAATGAGTCGACCATTTTTATATTATTGTTAAATAATTTCAGGAATCACTACTTATAAGAGATTACACCACCACACATTTAAATATTCTTATTATTTAATAATAACTCATATCATGATTAAAAATATCTATTTAATTTACTAATATTGTTTATTCCAATAAATTAGACAAAAAGTATCACATAAATGTTTTTTCTTCAACATTATCTTTAATGTTACCAATAATTAAAATCATCATTCATACAACTTAGGTCCAAATATAGTATTATTAATCAATTATCAAAAATAATAACTTTATAAAAAAATGGAGTCATGGATCCATGGAATTGTACAAGAAATAACATATTTTTTTTTGAACAAACATGAATATAGAGCTATTGGCTTGGGATGATAATCTCCCTATTAAGGTCATGTATGAAAGACTTACTCACTTTTTGTGTGTACTGTCGAGTAATTGGAAATGTCAAAGATACATGTAGTAAAAATGTCATTTTCTCCCTTTTTATATAAAAGGTAATCTTGAGACATCTTGTAGGAAGAAATTGAAGATGCAGAATAAAGTAGATAATGGTGGTGGAATTTCTCTTACCAACAATGCTCAAAATAATGAGAGAGTTTCCAGTCCTATATTGGTTGAGAAAGTACTGGTGGTTATATCTACTGATAATGTTTAGGATTCTATGGATGTTTTATAGGAAATCCCTACACAGTCTCATTTGGAGCAAGGATGCATGCAGTTAGTATCTTACAGTCCTCCAACCATACAGGATGATGACTTTAATCAAGTTGATACTCAGTATCATGTTTATTATCAATAGGAAATTCATAAAATCTTTTATTCTTCTAGAATTTATGAAAAGCTGGGAAATGTCTCTTCTGACGAGGGCATGATTAGTGCCCCCCTAAGGCATCAGGCAGTGGTGGTCACACCTCTTTTAAAGATGAAATTTTATATTAAAAGGTAAATTTGACTGACGGTGAGGGCTTCACTCCAGCACCATCGAAGTGAATGCCAAGGAGGGACTATTACTATCTAAAATAGACTATGTCTACGAGATCTTTCTCTAAGGATCCAAAGACGGCCAATGAAAATATCATCAATATCTTCAATCATGTTAAATATCAATCAGAATAGGAAACTAATGATGATTTTGATAATGGAAATGATATGTCTTGTTATGATCTTTAAATTGTTTATGTGTTTGTTTCGGATGAGGGAAAATCCCTTTGTTTGACCATGCCAATCTATTTCTCATACATTATTTTACCTTTTTAATAAATGGCCAAAAGCTTTTCCTCTGGCTAGACTTGTCTGGTAAAAAAATAAGAATATTGTTTAAAATATAATGGAACAACGACTAGAAGTATATATTTCTGGGCTAGTCCAACTAATGAAAACCTTATAAATGATTAAATACAAGTCTCAATAATATTTTATAGAGATTTTATGTGAAATAACATGATTATTATCCCAATCCAATATGCATAGAATTGAAATATTAGGAAGAAGACCATGAAAAATAAAATTTATCTAAGATTATGACAAAAATTTAGGCTGAAGACTTAAATGTTGATCCATAAGATAATACTGTTGTTAGTGAATAATAGAAATAAAATATTACAAGAAGGTTAAAAAATAGATATGTTGTTGATGAAGAAAATGTACTTGGTGAAAGATCAATGTTTCATGATCCATCTCTACAATTATCCCTTCTAGGCCAGTAGTGAAGCCCAATGTGACCCCCCAAATCTGTCCTCTATTAAGACACAAGTTGAATACTTGTTACAAGTTTATGAAAGAAATAATATGGGAGGAATTTCCATCTTCATTCAAAAGAAAAATAAGAAGATCCACCAATCAACAACAATTATTATATATGAATCAACCCAAGAACTAATAATATTGTAAGCATGCGTGCAATGTAATACAAAGTAAAATAAAATATTATCACCAATGACAAAGTAAAAAATAAAAATATCCCATAATGAACAATGTCACCTTCTCATCAAGTTAATCCGCATGTCACAAGCTAATTATACCCAACTCAATCTCTGAATTTGTGCTCCAAATTTGTAAAAAAATAGTAGAAGTAGGATTGAATATATAATTAGTAGGTTTTACCCTATAAACTCTCTTTCCAATGTTAAAGAATCATAATAAATAATTAATGAATTGAAAGTGAAATTTATTTTTTTTACAACCCAATTTAACTATAAAACCATATCACCATAGGCTCACTCTCAAAATATATGTATAATATACATGTAGTAAATCATAGAAATATTGAAAATGAGGTACTATAAACCCACTTCCCCACTAATTTAGTTTCCATCACACCCAAATAGAAAATTTTCGGTTTCTCCCATCCATTACAATACTAATATACAATAACCATACACCAAATATATATACCATAAGTAAAACCACATACGACATTTTTATACCATAACCACATGCCACATCCACATACCATTAAAACATAACACCTAACACAACAAAATGAAACAACCACTACCAATGGAACATAAACCCATACAACCAAAAGGATGAGTATGATATGGGATATAGTCAGCCATCCATGTCACAAATACCATAGATATTTGGGGTTCTTTGGGTAACCAAGTCCTCATAGGTATCAATTAGGTTGTCTAACCCAGATAGTGTAAAATGAGAAATAAGAAAATGTAGAATGATATGTGATAAAACATATTCACATCCTAAGGTCAATATAATATCATAGATACCTCTACAGCCACCATACCATTATCCCATAACCTACACATAAATACATATTCCATATCTAATCACATAATAGATTAAAAAAATCAATGATATGTGATAAGATACAGTCACATCCTAAGGTCAATATCATATCACACAGACCTCTACAACTATCCCACCCTTTTAATATCTCCTCCAAAAAAACATGACTTCCATATATAATCACATAATAGAGTAAAAAAAATCTCATAACCAATAAATAACATCCAAATCTTAATCATTTATATTTCTACATCATCTATTGTACACATTATATCATTTAAGTTTATCTTCTTACTAAATCATTTTATACCACATACTTTAATTAATTCAAATATGTTAAAAAATTATTTTCAAGAAATTATCAATTTTACATAAAGTAGTTTACAATCCTAAAAAAAATCATCAATGATATTAGTTAATCCTTTAAAATTCCATTTATCACACATTTAATAACCACCACATTAATTCAATACCATGTTTTATCATAACATTACCCAAAAAATCCCATTACCATTCTTTATTGATTTATGTTTTTTATTAATTCCAGATTATCATATTATTATATAAAACTATAAAACCCATTAAACCTTATCTTCTTATAACATTGTACCACTTATACAACTAAAATTTCCAAAAAATTTATTTCAAATCATCCTCAATAATTTGCCCATATTAAAATATTTCACCGAACATTTAACTTCATGAAATCATTATAAACAACATGAATATCATAAGAATTATTCAGAAATATAAATAAAATAAAAATATAAGTACATAATATATATTTCATCACTTTTTCAACCATATTAAAGTCATATTTTTTACATAATTTTAAAAATCCCACCCACATATCCATGGAAACTTATTCATGAAAATTATACACTAATACACTAATAATAATAAGACATTTATCTATTAAACTACCATAATAAGAGACTAAATCATCATGAAACAAAGGTTGAATGAATTTTTATTATCAAAATTCCACATCCTTGTAAGGATTCTCCAATGAATCTAGTTTTTAGGTAAGACAAGATATTTTACTTTAGAAATTAAACACTTCATCACAAAAACTATTTCACACTGAAAATTTTATTATTTCACCATAATAGTATGATATAAAAGTAAAATATTACATTTACTATAAATAAAATGACTATTTCTACAAAACCCATAAAAATATTGGGCACCACCATATTGTTAAAATCTCTATAATCACACTCTAAAAATAATGAAAAGTATTCAGGATAGATTTCTATTATGAAAGAAAAAACAATAATCATTGAAATTGGGATTGAAATGACATATGAAATAATAGAATGATATAAATGATTTTAAAAGTGAGAGTGGAGTGTATTTATAAAGGGTAATATTACCATTATAGGTTCATGGTGACTGTTGGAATAATAACCACATAATATGACCATTGTAATAGTTTTGTAACTATTATACATACAAGTTCCTAATAGAATATTTAAAATAATTTTGTAAAAATATAATGAATAGTTATTAATAATGTAATCTTATCAATGAATAATTATAATAATATTCCTCTAGACCAAAGTATTATAATTTTTATTCATCATAATCCCTATTTTTAACTAGGTTATCATAGGACTCTTATGTGGCTTGAAGTCATAGAGGCAAATAAGCCTATGAAAATACAAGCTCACATACCCACACTAAAATAGTACCTTCCTGTATTCTTATGAATTGTCTCCATAATATTTACCACTCTTGATGACATATCTATAGTTCAAAATCATCACCTTATGTAGATTCCTTGAATGGATACATTATAATTCCATCATTGGAGATCATACCCTACTAAGGATAACCTAACTATTTCAATTTAACTTCACCAATGACCCATGATTCCCCTGTATTGAATTCCACCAGTGAAAAGCTACTATAGTATAGACATGAGGGCAAAGGATGACCTGAATACCTAGTGCCCCAAAGGACTAAGGTAGACCAAAGGGCCATAAACCCTAATATATGACCTAAAATACCAAATCAAGTGAATATTACTTCTACTTTAGTACCCCACTATGATGCTTTCTATAATACCCACAATGCTAAAATTGTTTAGTAATGATACAATACATTGAGAGTGAGTTTTCTAAAATTTTAGTTCTAAATGTTTGAATATGAAATACATAAGTGTTTTTTTAATAATTTAATTTCTCATATATATAATGTTAGTGTCATAAAAATATTTCATATTAATAATTATCATGTTTAAATAAGCTAAAAGTTATTTTTTCATAATTTTTTGAGACAATTGATTTTGTGGATAAGTAGTGAAATACAGTATGTGTATATGGTGAGAATTATGAACACATTATTATGTAAAAAATTATATAATAAATAATATAAGGTATTTATAAACAAAACATATGTTTATTCATTCAAATGATTTAGTTTAAATTAATAAAATTAATTTTGAAAATTTATAAATATGCTTCCAAATCCTAATGAAAAATTTAAGATTTTAAATCAATTATTTATGAATAAAAAAATTCCATGTTAAAAAAAATATAATTTCAGGGTGTTAATTTCATATCCTTTTGAAATTAAAATTCAAAGCACTAAATTCCAAATACCATGGTTTAAAACCATGGGAAATCCAATGGTTTTATATTTTTCCACAACCTAGAGTATAAGGCTTGTGTTTAGAAATTAATTAATAACCCCCCTTCATTTTATATAAATAAACACTAATTATACAATTTGAATCCTCTATTAATGAATTAACCATGGTTTTTCAATTATTTTCCCTAGCATGAAGCTTTGGTAAGAGGCTTAGGTAAATAAGAGTTTCAAACTCAACCTTTATTTATCTCTTGTATCTGATCCCTAATAGTTTTTGTCCTGACACTTAATGGGGTAAGGGTCCCCAAATCCTTATGTACATTTTTATTTCAATAATACAAGAATATAAAGTAATTAAGGATATCATAATCAAGATTTTGTAAAGGACACAACAAGGTGGGTGTTTCATTCATTTATATCCATTTATGTTTCCAAATTCCTTAGATTTCATTTATATTTCCATATGCAGTGTTGTTATTTTTAAATATTACAAATTCATGAATTCATTTTCAATAATAAACTATCATTTACCCTCATTATACCAGATTTATAAGGAATTATATTTATATAAAAATATTTTTTCCAATAGGTCATTTTTCAATCATTTATTTGGTCTCTAACCATAGCATTCATTGATTCACATTAATACCCTTATACAATGAAGGTATCCCACCTTACTATACCATTATCAAGGTTACATTACATTTAATTATGAATATCCTATAATTTTTATTATATTGATGAATATTCACTTATATATTCATGTAATTAAATTTACTAGGGAAACCATGACAATCTATATTCTAGTTACTTCTGAAGGTTCCAGGGAACATTGGATGTGCATCAAGAAACTTACTAATAATTGATTTTTGTCGGTTTAATTAGATAAATACTAAGAACTGAAATAATAGTAATCCAATAATCCTTAATGATATAATCTTTCACATATAGTTTATAATTAATTTATGTTGATAAGAATTAACTTATTCTTGTAATTACTTCTTTATTGTAGTATCAATTGAACAATCTTTTAATACTTTAATTGTGTCAAAGTATCAAATTATACAATCCATATAATGGGATCCACACATTCTACATGAACCTCATAACATCACCATAAAATATCTAGGTTCTAATATATACATTTATGATTACTTTTGTTGTTCATCATTGATCACAAGAAGAATTAATTTTGAACTTTAAGGATTCTATCTGGTTTCTCTAGACATAAGAGGGAGGAGAAGGATCAATGATCTCTATTATTTAGTGTTTTATAGAGAATGTTCTTTCTAGAATTAAGATAATTCACTATATATAATTTTTGTAAAAAATGAACCATAACCCGAGAAATGACATAATTTGGTTTAAATACTTAGTTCAAAGAATAATTTATTACACAAAGTCCCATAACTTTTCTATTAATGCTAGGAGAAACCAATATAGAATAATAATAATGATTATGATGATGATGATTATGATGATGATTCGTCACGCCCCGACCCCAGTTACCCAGAGTCGGTGCATTATTACATAACATTGGCATGATCACAAGAAAGATCAAGTCTCGAAAGACAGATTAGTTTAGTAGCCTTGGAAACACTAGATACATTCCGAAAGTTTTACATTATATCATAAAAAAACATCTTGTCTTCATATCCCCTCATACTATCCCTGCAGGTCATTCATAAATTACTTCTTCATAATCCTGGGAAAAATAAAACATTGAAAGGGGTGAGCTCAGATGCTCAGTAAGGATAACAATATAGGAGAAGCTTTCATAGATAAGCATAAACACTTAAGGCAGTTTATAACTAAACCAAAAGCCTTTTTAAACTTGAACTTCAGCATAAAATGGAAAACATAAAATTAAATAATTCCATTTACTTATTCACATGGATATTCTACTAGTCGAACAATCACATGAAATATCAATAACCACTTTCATAATGATGGAATGCATAATGCTGAAATTTAATTTCTTTATCAAGGCCTCGTGACAAGGCCTAGGGGATAACTATAATCGGAACCCAACCCGAAGTGCATCTAATAACCGGACACCAACCCGGAGTGCCTCTAATAACCGGACACCAACCCGGAGTGCCTCTAATAACCGGACACCAACCCGGAGTGCCTCTAATAACCAGACACCAACCTGGAGTGCCTCTAATAACCAGACACCAACCCGGAGGGCTTACTTTTACCGGTCCCCAACCCGGAACATACTAGTCCAACACATTCATCTTAAGAAGAGGATGAAATATAACATAAAAATTTGTATTAAAACTAGCATGAGAAATGTCAATACTTTACCCATAAACCATGAATGGTATAAAAATAATACATACATAGTCAAATATATCACAAAATCTTCAACACAATATGGAAGATTTTTATCATGATAAATCAACTTCAAAACAAGTTTAAAATCCATTAAAGGATTTTGACACAGAATAGATTGATTTGTAAAACTCTTTGAGAGAAATACCCCTTTTTCATGAAAACATTTAAAAGTCACACAATTTAGAAAAGAAGTAATTTAAAGATATTTTTGAATCAAAGTGTACCATACCACTTTTAAACTTTTTAAAGGAATTAACATTTAAAAAAAACATTCATGTCCATATAAATAAATCCTTAAAAACCATTTTGAAGACATGGAAATTAATGAGAAAGATTTAGAAGAATAAATATTTAAAACATTTGAAATGATGTTTTAGTAAAAAGTACCTTAAAATAATCCATTTGAAAACTCTTTCATAAAACATGTACATGGATAATAAATATGTCCCAGTAGATACTTATGTAAAAACAACCTCGGATAATAAAGAGATTGTGAGATTAACCCTTACCAGTTTGGTAACTTACGAAACATACAACCCATGAAAGAGGTATCATAAAATGAATATGTAAATACACATAAATTAAAGTTTATTACACAAAGAATATAATTATGGGCAGTACATACACCACACAAAAGGTAATAGTGGCAATATGGCATGAATCTCATGGGAATAAGGAGTGAGATGAAAACCCCTTACTTATTACTTTTTCCTTGGTCGACGGTAGGTTAACCTCCTGTATAATGGTGAAATAATTGTTATTGAATTATACAGGAATCATTTACATTAATATGATATCATATATGATCTTTTAACATTGATTTGTTAATAATGTCTTAGAATTAACGTCATTTTGGGTGTTAACGGGTTCATTTTACTTTATATTATTTGTTATGTGAGCCATATTCGTTATTAATGGGATGTATATTATTTATATCTAGAATGATATCAAGTCCTAAGATACTATTTTTAAATCATCAAATGATAATTATACTTTAATGGATATGATGGAGAATGAATCTCATCGCGTTCGTGGAGACGATAGTCCGTACGTACGCACGAGCGACAATATCATTCTTTTGATATTAAAATAATATATAATTGGTTGGTATATCATATATACAGAATCATTATCATGTTATATTTATTATTTACATGAGTTACACATCATTATTATACCCATCCAAATAATAATATATTGAATAACAATTACACCACGACGTGGAGACGGTAAGACGTACGTACACACGTATGGTGACATGTTATTCAAAGGGTGGATAGAATACTGAATATGGTTGTACCATATTTATAATAACATCACAGTATATATATAATACTGGAGTTATTATTTTAGAATGGTAATAACAAAGAAAGAATAAGTGGAAGAAGAAAGGAACTTGAAAAGGGGTGGTGAAAACATTACCTCTTCTTCAGGTTCTTCCTTTTGATTTGATCAAAAGGGCTCCTTAGGATGGCTTTCTGATCAAACTAAGGCCTCTAGATTGTAGTGAGGGAAGTTGAGAGAGTATTTGGGCAGGGTTTGTCCGAACCAAAATGCTTTGATGGTGTGAAGAAATGAGGAGGAGTGCCCTTTTATAAGAGGGGTGAGGGGCACCTTTGGAAAAGATGGAAATATTAATTTATAATAAATTCATATTCGGTTTCTAATAGCTCGAAAGTTTATTATTTAAAGGTTAAGGTGGGGATGGGTCGAAAACCACTCAACCAATAGAGTTTATACATGTTTGTATCATTATATTAACCTTATCTTTATGTATTAACTCTTAGTTAATCAGTTTCACTTTTACAATGTCTCTTTGTATTTTTATATTATATGGTTAATAAACTTACCATATACATCTAATCGACCCCCAAATGGTCCATTAATGATACACCTATCATGATATAAGTCTCTTGGACAAACCTTAGATTTTTAGGAATTTAATATCAATTAATAATATAATATTTTCTTTAGAAACTCTTTTATGTCAATTTCGACACTATTTAAAAGTTGATTTTTGTGAAACTCATAACAGAATTATTTCATCGAAAACAGTTAATTAAATCAATCCTAATATGTCATATTAACCTATAAAATTAGTGTAATTAAATAAAAGTCTCAGATTATATTTATTTGGGTATTTATAATATCAATTATTCTAATTATTCACTATTATGGTAATTACTGCATCACTATTGTGTCATAAATAAATTACATTATATAATGTCTAAAAAATATAAATAAAATATCATTATGTAGTAAATATTTTTTATCCTTCTAATGAATCATTATAGTATAAAATATAACATATAATACCCTATGTAACAATTGTTTTTCTAAAAGAGATATGCTTGTGTCATTTTTGTATTCATTTTAACTTAATTAAAATAAAGTGTCCCTATCACTTAAAAGTGGATCCATGGGGTCCCAAAATCGACCCAAAGATGCCCATGGTAGAACATGTATCAACCAATAGGGTTAAGACACGTTTTATGGTAATTTAGTATTATTATAATATTATTTTTTAACCCTTGTTTACCGGATTTACCCTTTAACCTTGGTAACTAAAATATTTACCGAAGTAATTATCCAAAATGTCTAAAAATAAAAGTTACCTATTTATAAAAATTGAACATCCCGATTCCAAATATGGAATCTATTTTTCCAAATTCAAAACACAGAAGTGGAAGAAATTAATTTAAAATTAATTCCCGTTGTTAAAACAAAAAGCGTGTTTTTAAGAGATAATAACTATCAAAAGATTGCCACTTGTTTATGTCTGGTTTAAATGTGTAATTATGTTCAATGACCCACATTGTATTACATGGTAAAAATATATTTTAAATATAATTTAAAACCACTCAAATTCATAATTTATCACTACTAATTATTTCGATTAGAAAAGTTGTTTTTAATTAAAATTTAGTAATTTTTTACTATTCATCAAAATATAAAAGTTATCCGAAAAGTACCAAAATTTCACCCTAGGCTAATTTCGTTATTCCGAATCCAAAAATTGAGTCTATTTTTCCAAATTCAAAACATAAAAGTTTCATTTATTAATTTAAAATTGATTCCTGCTATCGAAACCAAAATGCGTATTTTTAAGAAATAATAACTATCAAAAGTTTGACACCTGTTTATGTCCAATTTCAAGGTGAAATTTCTTAAAATGACCATCATTGAATTAAATAGTAAAAATATAATCTATTTATACTTACAAACCATTAAAATGTATAATTTAACAATATAAATTATTTTTATTAAAAAAGTTGTTTTCAGTTAAAATTTAGTAAATTTTCACTATTCACCCAAATATGAAAGTTATAAAAAAGACACCAAAACATTATTGATACTAAATTCTTATGTACCGATTCTAAAGAAGAATTTATTTTTGTCAAATTGAATATATAAAAGTTTCAAATATTGGTTTTAAAAAGGCTTCGCCATTAAAAGGCGGTAAAATTTCATTTTTTGAAAAATAGTTCTTTTATCTGAAAAAATGAATTTGTTCATAAATCATGTCTTAGAAAATCATAATATGGAATAAAATTATAAGGATAATATAATATTTAAAATTTAGTTAATACTATTCATAACCTATTTTGAATGGCTAGTTTGGTAAGTTGTGGTGTACTTGAACTCAGTGTTGCGTACAACACACGCTATTGTATTATTCAAAGAGAAGTGTACCGTGGAAGATTGGGGTGTTACAGTCACCCCTCCTTCAATAAATTGCGTCCTCGCAATTTTAAAAATTGGGCTTGAGAATATAATGGAAAGTCCCACATCGGAAAAAGAGTCAATAAAACTATTACTATAAAAGAAAGAAAGAGAGGTATAAAGGTCACCCAAGATAACCCATACCAGGATTACAGGTAGGAAAACATGGATATAGATGATAAACTAAGTGTCAAGTTCTGATGGAGAGGGATAGAAATCATGATTAGGAGAAAGTTAACAATAAGAAAACCACAAAATTGTGTTGGGACAAACGATCATTAATCTCCTAGTAGGAAAAGTAAACGGACAACATTTTTTGTTTTAAGTTACATTACATAAGGATGAGGAATTCATTTATGATATTGACTAAGAATATAAAGATATATACTTAATTTTAAAGTAGAGTTTCATTCTTTAATAAATTTCCACCACTAACTCATTTTTTTTAAACGATGAGAATTCAAGAAGACTTGGTCACACTGGAAGAGCTAGAATAAACTTCTATAGAATCACATGATCGATGCAGGATAAACAATATATTTACATTGTCTTTATAGACTAATCAAAACCAAAATTGTTAGTACAAGATCTGATGATCCCCCAAAAGGATATTCCCTGAGAGAAATAAACACTAATCTTAATTTCTAAAATTAAACCAACAATACCCCAAAGTTAAATAAATACTATTCAATAATCAATTTTCCTTAAAATCATTCTATATAATCCAAACTAACATTGAAACCCAAAACATAGAAGAATTTGATTATGTAGTCTCTCATGTTAAATTGTATCTCCAAATGACATCAAATACTCTTAAAGTCACATACTTAAAAGTAATTAACCTTATCACATATTCTCTATTATAGGTTAATCATTTCCATAAATAACCCAAATCACTATAAATCCACAATAAAAACATAGATAAAAATCTACTGTTACTACACAAATGAAACCCCATAGTATTCTATTTTTCTTGGGCATATAATGTTCCCAACAAAGCGAACATCTTCCAAAATAACATTTATCACTTAATCACCAAATCATTTTCCTATACCAAGGGTATTCATTTGATAAGACATAAGAACCCAAATAAACTTATTATTGATCAATAAAATCATTTAACTAAAAATAATTAGTCACACTATCCAGGGACTTCACGTAGTCCAGTGGTAGGCGATAAATCCCAATCACACTTTGGTTGTGGGTTCGATTCCCACAGCTTTGTCCGACGCGATGGGTTGTCACGTGGTCTGCGTGTTGTCCTTTTCAAAAACTACGTTTTAGAACATTACCAAAATGAGATAAATTCCTCAAAATAACCATAACATAATTTAACCACAAATCTTATCTCATACCTTGCATTTTCATCCCAAATTATAATAACTTATAATTCTCTCAAACCCCAATGATCATATAAAACCAAATGGCTATTTATACCTATATCCACAAGAGAAGAGATAATTCTTCCTCAAATATCATTCTCACATGGAAAACTGCGGGGTTACAAATACAAGAGAAAATTATTCCAAAGTAAACCCATCAAAAAGGAGAACTAATACTTTTTTAACATTTCTCCAACCATTTACTTCCACATAGCTTCTTCTTTGAACAAGAAAATATCCTATATAATAGAGCATTCACTCGGGTAATGGCTAGGTCCCCTAAATTTACGGAAAATGACTGTAAATGGACTCTTGGGACCATTTTTATCTTCTTCCATAGTACTCTTCATTTTTCTTCAGCAAATCTTCACTTTATGTCCTTCCTTCCCACATGTAAAGTATTTCTTGGTCCCATTGAGACACTTTCCCGGGTGTCTCCTACCACATTTCTTGCATGATGGAAATTGAGGGTTCTTTTCTCCATGGTCTCCATTACTGGAGCTCTTATCATTCATCACCTTTCTCTTCCTTGTTGAGTCCGGGAGTTGGTTAATATATATGTTGTTGATCATATTTTTGGAAAACTGATTTGGAATAAAGATGATATATTTTACGCCTATCAACATTCCCTTTTGTTGCTCATTGCCACCACAGTTCCCACCTTGTACATCATTCTCAAAGTCACTATGACTTCCTTGGAATCTAGCCATTGACTAAAACCAGAAAGCATTGTGTGAGTAACAGTAGTCATAAAATCATTTAGAGATTAACATGTCACCATATTCTCAATTTGAAATACATTAGGATTAACCAAGGTCATTTACTCTCATATTATATATTTAATACTTCAAATCGGTTAGTAAATAAAATGTAAATTATTCTAAGCATATCCCCCGGGAGTGTCGTAACCAAGAGTGCAGCAAGGCCCGTTGTCGTGCACCAGTTCCCGTTCGAGTCTAGCTCAAAGCGGTGTTTTCAGGTTTTACCCCTAAGTACATCTGTGCCAGAGCCGCCTCTACCTACTCGTATCCAGACAGGGATGTATTGCTCGGAAAAATCACAAAATCTCTACAATACCAAAATTCTAGGAAGTTATTCTATACTAATCCTCAATGTTCATCTTAGGTCTACGTGCTCTAATCAGAGTTTATCTAAATCTATCTTCCAAGGTTTGTACTAAACTTCCTCTGATACCAACTGTAACGCCCCGACCCCAGTTACCTAGAGTCGGTGCATTATTACATAACATTGGCATGATCACAAAAAAGATCAAGTCTCGAAAGACCGATTAGTTTAGTAGCCTTGGAAACACTAGATACATTCATAAAGTTTTACATTATATCATAAAAAAACATCTTGTCTTCATATCCCCTCATACCATCCCTGCAGGTCATTCATAAATTACTTCTTCATAATCCTGGGAAAAATAAAACATTGAAATGGGTGAGCTCAGATGCTCAGTAAGGATAACAATATAGCAGAAGCTTTCATAGATAAGCATAAACACTTAAGGCAGTTTATAACTAAAACAAAAGCCTTTTTAAACTTGAACTTCAGCATAAAATGGAAAAGATAAAATTAAATAATGCCATTTACTTATTCACATGTATATTCTACTAGTCGAACAATCACATGAAATATCAATAACCACTTTCATAATGATGGAATGCATAATTCTGAACTTTAATTTCTTTATCAAGGCCTCGTGCCAAGGCCTAGGGGCTAACTATAACCGAAACCCAACCCGGAGTGCATCTAATAACCGGACACCAACCCGGAGTGCCTCTAATAACCGGACACCAACCCGGAGTGCCTCTAATAACCGGACACCAACCCGAAGGGCTTACTTTTACCGGTCCCCAACCCGGAACATACTAGTCCAACACATTCATCTTAAGAAGAGGATGAAATATAACATAAAAATTTGTATTAAAACTAGCATGAGAAATGTCAATACTTTACCCATAAACCATGAATGGTATAAAAATAATACATCCATAGTCAAATATATCACAAAACCTTCAACATAATATGGAAGATTTGTATCATGATAAATCAACTTCAAAACAAGTTTAAAATCCATTAAAGGATTTTGACACAGAAGAGATTGATTTGTAAAACTCTTTGAGAGAAATACCCCTTTTTCATGAAAACATTTAAAATTTACACAATTTAGAAAAGAAGTCATTTAAAGACATTTTTGAATCAAAGTGTCCCATACCACTTTTAAAATTTCGAAAGGAATTAACATTTAAAAAAAAAACATTCATGTCCATATAAATAAATCCTTAAAAACCATTTTGAAGACATAGACATTAATGAGAAAGATTTAGAAGAATAAATATTTAAAACATTTGAAATGATGTTTTAGTAAAAAGTAACTTAAAATAATACCTTTGAAAACTCTTTCATAAAACATGTACATGGATAATAAATATGTCCCAGTAGATACTTAGGTAAAAACAACCTCGGATAATAAAGAGATTGCGAAATTAACCCTTACCAGTTTGGTAACTTACGAAACATAAAACCCATGAAAGAGGTATCATAAAATGAATATGTAAATACACATAAATTAAAGTGTATTAAACAAAGAATATAATTATGGGCAGCACATACACCACACAAAAGGTAATAGTGGCAATATGGCATGAATATCACAAGAATAAGGAGTAAGATGAAAACCACTTACTTTTTACTTTTTCCTTGGTCGACGGTAGGTTAACCTACTATATAATGGTGAAATAATTGTTATTTAATTATACAAGAATCATTTACATTAATATGATATCATATATGATCTTTTATCATTGATTTGTTAATAATATCTTAGAATTATCGTCATTTCGGGTGTTAACGTGTTCATTTTAGTTTATATTCTTTGTTATGTGAGCCATATTCGTTATTAATGGGATGTATATTATTCATATCCAGAATTATATCAATTCCTTAGATACTATTTTTAAATCGTCAAATGATAATTATACTTTAATGGATATGATGGAGAATGAATCTCATCGCGTTCGTGGAGACGGTAGTCCGTACGCATGCACGAGCGACAATATCATTCTTTTGATATTAAAATAATATATAATTGGATGTTATATCATATATAAATAATCATTATCATGTTATATTTATTATTTACATGTGTTACACATCATTATTATACCCATCCAAATAATAATATATTGAATAACAATTACACCACGACGTGGAGACGATAAGCCATACATACGCACGTATGGTGACATGTTATTCAAAGGGTGGATAGAATACTGAATATGGTTGTACCATATTTATAATAACATCACAGTATATATATGATACTTGAGTTATTATTTTATAATGGTAATAAAAAAGAAAGAAGAAGTGGAAGAAGAAAGGAACTTGAAAAGGGGTGGTGAAAACATTACCTCTTCTTCGGGTTCTTCCTTTTGATTTGATCAAAAGGGATCCTTAGGATGGCTTTCTGATCAAAATAAGGCCTTTAGGTTGCAGTGAGGGAAGTTGAGAGAGTATTTGGGCAGGGTTTGGCCGAACCAAAAGGCTTTGAAGGTGTGAAAAAATGAGAAGGAGGAGTGCCCTTTTATAAGAGGGGTGAGGGGAACATTTGGAAAAGCTAGAAATATTAATTTATAATAAATTCATATTAGGTTTCTAATAGCTCCAAAGTTTATTATTTAAAGTTTAAGGTGGGGATGGGTCGAAAAACACTCAACCAATATAATTTAGACAGGTTTGGGTCATTATATTAACCTTATTTATAAGTATTAACTCTTAGTTAATTAGTTTCACTTTTATAATGTCTCTTTGTATTTTTATATTATATGGTTAATAAACTTACCATATATATCCAAGAGACCCCCCAAGTGGTCCATTAATGATACACCTATCATGATATAAGTCTCTTGGCAGAACCTTAGATTTTTAGGAATTTAATATCAATTAATAATATAATATTTTCTTTAAAAACTCTTTTATGTCAATTTTGACACTATTCAATAGTTGATTTTTGTGAAACTCATAACAGAATTATTACTTCGAAAAAAGTTAATTAAATAAATCATAATATGTCATATTGACCTATAAAATTAGTGTAATTCAATAAAAGTCTCAAATTATATTTATTTGGGTATTTATAATATCAATTATTCTAATTTTTCACTATTATGGTAATTACTGCATCACCATTGTGTCATAAATAAATTACATTATTTAATGTCTAAAAAATATAAATAAAATATAATTATGTAGTAAATAGTTTTAGATTTATAATGAATTTTTATAGTATAAAATCCAACATATATAACCCTATGTAACAATTGTTTTTCTAAAAGATATATGCTTGTGTCATTTTTGTATTCATTTTAAATTAATTAAAATAAAGTGTCCCTATCACTTACAAGTGGATCCATGGGGTCCCAAAATCGACCCAAAGATGCCCATGGTCAACCATGTATCAACCAATAGGGTTAAGACACGTTTTAGGGTAATTTAGTATTATTATAATATTATTTTTTAACCCTTGTTTACCGGATTTACCCTTTAACCTTGGTAAATAAAATATTTACCGAAGTAATTATCCAAAATGTCTAAAAATAAAAGTTACCTATTTACACAATTTAAACATCCCGATTACAAATATGGAATCCATTTTTCCAAATTCAAAACACAGAAGTGGCAGAAATTAATTTAAAATTAATTCCCGTTGTTAAAACAAAAAGCGTGTTTTTAAGAGATAATAACTATCAAAAGATTGGCACTTGTTTATGTCTGGTTTATATGTGAAATTATGTTCAATGACCCAAATTTTATTACATGGAAAAAATATATTTTAAATATATTTTAAATATAATTTAAAACCACTCAAATTCATAATTTGTCACTATTAATTATTTCAACTAAAAAAGTTGTTTTTAATTAATATTTAGTAATTTTTTACTATTCATCAAAATATAAAAGTTATCCGAAAAGTACCAAAATTTCACCCTATAATAATTTCGTTATTCTGAATCCAAAAATTAAGTCTATTTTACCAAATTAAAAACATAAAAGTTGAATTTATTAATTTAAAATTGATTCCTGCAATCGAAACCAAAATGCATATTTTTAAGAAATAATAACTATCTAAAGCTTGACACCTGTTTATGTCCAATTTCAAGGTGAAATTACTTAAAATGACCATAATTGGATTAAATAGTAAAAATATAATATATTTATACTTCCAAACCTTTAAAATGTATAATTTAACAATATAAATTATTTTGATTTAAAAAGTTTTTTTCAGTTAAAATTTAGTAATTTTTCACTATTCACCCAAATATGAAAGTTATCAGAAAGACACTAAAACATTATTGATACTAAATTATTTTGTCCCTATTCTAAAGAAGAATTTATTTTTGTCAAATTGAATATATAAAAGTTTCAAATATTGGTTTTAAAAAGGCTTCGCCATTAAAAGGCGGTAAAATTTCATTTTTTGAAAAATACTTCTTTTATCTGAAAAAATGAATTTGTTCATAAATCATGTCTTAGAAACTCATAATATGGATTAAAATTATAAGGATAATATAATATTTAAAATTTAGTTAATACTATTCATAACCTATTTTGAATGGCTATTTTGGTAAGTCGGGGTGTACTTGAACTCAGTGTTGCGTACAACACACGCTATTGTATTATTCAAAGAGAAGTGTACCGTGGAAGATTGGGGTGTTACATGATTATATCTCATTAATATGTGAAAAAATATAAATAATATAATTACAATTTATTAAATAATTAAATTAATATTTATTTAAATGATATTAAGTATATCATTACCACCAGAACCTTACCTCAATCTATCAATTTTATTTGGCATTTATCAAACCTTGACTAATAACAATTTATTTAGATAAATAAATATCACTTTATTATTCTTTTAATAAATAAATAAATATTATATTCACTTTAAAATCACATATATATTCTTTTTAATTACTTGTGAATGAATATATATGATCAACATAACCTGAATAATTAGATTCCTTGGAACCCAAGAATAATATTTATTATAATATTATATTCAAATAGTAATTAACTAAGGTTTTGGATACACTTAGTGTGTGAACCTCCAGGTCTCTCTCTTAGTGGCACAAGACTAACTGGCCTAATTTCAAAGATCTACATCAAGTAACATGTCAGGGAATCCATAGAAATAAAAACATTAACATCGCAATGACAAAACCTCATACAGATGCTCATTGTGTAATAAGATCCCTTTGTCTCAATTTCTCATCAAACATGTGGGATTACTTGTTCTATTAACCTTTATACTTGATATAACTTTATTTAAAATTCATAAAATCAACTCTATAATAAAACATTAATAACCATGGACTTAATCAGGTAGTTCCATTCTAATCAAAGGGCATGAGATATACAATTCCATTAATTTATAAGGGAAATAAATAATTTACTAACATATAAATTGATTTCATATCACTCATTGTAACATACCAAGGTTTTAAAAAAAATAAATTGAAATGCTTGAAATATTGTTTGAATTATATATTTATAACTAGCCTTTAAACATAATTTTGCTACTTCTATGTTTTGAATTTCGAAAAACGGTTATCTACAATTATGTTCAGTAAGTTATTTGGAGTATGATGGAACCAAATTTTTTTTGATGAATATTAACATACCCTCATTAATAGTAATATGAATAGTAATATGGCCTTAATAAATAGTAAATTTTATTATTATTTTATAATGACATCTTGGTTAAATTTTCAATGTGATATAAAAATGGTTATAGAATTAAAATTGTTAATTTTTGAGCTAAGTATGATTTTATATAAAAACTAAATTAATAATATTTAGAAAATTATTTTCAGAAAACGAAGTTCATTTTTGAATTCTAAGAATTGAAAAATGGTTAGGATGAATTTTGGGATTTTTTCTGAAATTCTTGAATTTTTGATGAATAGTGAAATACAGTAAAATACCGTATATTCAAATTATTAGTAAAATACACTATTTATGAAATCAAAAGTGATGTAAGGACACTTGGTTCGAACTCAAATTCCATACTTACTATTTTGGGTCACATGAATTAAAACTATTCATTGTCTTGAGAAAAAATATTATAATAATGATTAAAATAATGTTAAAAACCTCCTCTCCTCCATTATAAATACTACCCTCATTTCCCTCTTCCAACCACACATATCAAGCCTTGAGACTTAGCTAGGTTCTTCCCAATACTCATCCCATGTCCCTTTCACACGTCCTATAGCTTATGGTCTCACCAAAAGTCCAAAACCAAAGGAATTTAGGAGGATCTCAAGGAGAAGATATCAAGAGGTAACCATCCTCTTTAGTTTTCTTTCTTTTCTTTTTATTTTCTATTCTTCTTCTTAATTTCATTTGTATTAGGATGGGATATGTCATTACATATCTCCCTTACTGTCCATATTATGTATGAACAATTAGTCTCATCTTTTTCTCTAATCAAAATATTTTATGAAATTTTAAGCGACGCCGTTAGGCTGCCGAATTTTCATAAGGGATTTCTCAACTCTTCTTTTTATTTTGAGTTCCTTTATTTTATTCTTTTTTATCTTACCCTCCTATTATCCAATAGGCATTAAATATCTATAAATCTTGTATATTTATTATTTTCTCATCTTCATGGAATATTCTTCATCAGTCTTTTCTCCTCTCCCACTCATTGAAGGAATAACAACATTGTCCGTGATGTGTCGAATTACCGACATCGTGGACGACGTGATTTAAATTTGCTTTAATTAATTCAAGTTTGTTCATGAAACCATTTTTATGGATGAAATAGGTTATAATATAATTATTATTTCTCATCCATTGTTTTGGAATTATTTTTTACACATGGTTTTAATTTATAAAACAAAATGAGGTCGTTATTATCAAAGAACCGCTAAAATGATCTAAACGAACATCATTAATGTTTTAACTTATGAATCATCTTAATTTTAGAAATAAAATTGATAAATGGTTTAATTTATGGATTCTTTAAATATGTAAACACCACTCCATTCCAATTCTAGAGTTTCACTTCTAATCGATAAGAACATCCCTCATGAACCGATCATGGAAAACATGTAAAGAACACAACCAAAACAATGAAAGGAACAAAATAATAACAATTAAAGGGTGAAATGATGTAATGAAATGATCATATAAGGTATTATAAATATGGATATTTTTCTATAAGATATTAATAACAATCTTTTAACCATTATATAGGAGGTTTAGAATATTTGTAAGTAAGACAAACCCAAGGTAAGGGAATTCTTAACCCGATTTCCATTCTTTGGGTTAACCTTCTACTTCGTTATTTATGTTGTATTAAAACTGTTTGTGTGATGGGTTTTGTTTTTATTATATTGAATTATGTTTATTTAAAGTTTATATACATATTACATCCACTTTATTAAGTCTTTATTCAATTATATTATTTATGTAAGGGGATTTTCTTTTAAAATCCTCTTTTAAAATTCTGTTTTACGAAATTAAAAATACAATGTTTTTATGCTATTATTCTTGTTGTATGATTATTTTATGGTTATTTTATATTTTTTATGATCAAGGGTGGGACCTATATCTCCCTAAAATTCATTGGGTATGTTTATGTTGGAGGTTAGTCGTATGGTTACTCCAAGTGTATCTGCGATGATTACACAAATTGTAAGGCAGCCGTGAGGGTTACACATTATAAGGTAGTCGGGAGAGTTAAGTAATGCCCCAAGAAACCTATATGATTATATTTATTTTCTTATGATTTTTCTGGATCTTGTGTAAATATCAACTTTTACAAAGTAAGTATATATGGGTGACAAATATATCATTTGAAAATGATTTCATACGCTACAAGTGTTCATGGATTAATGTGTTCTTTCATTATTTTTATATCCCTTACTGAGATTTTTGTGCTCATCCCAAGTGTTTAAATGATTTTTATAGTTTATAAGGATTTGTAAGTCAAAGAAGGAAGCCATGTTAAATGTTTGAATATTTTTCAAAGAATTCATGTTTTATGTGAAAAGTTTTATATTTTTCAAGAAATAAATACTATTTTTATGGTATCCTCTCTTTAATAATGTGTATTTTTATGAATTTATTATGTACCTTTTCCCTAAATCTCTAAACCTCAGAAGATCCTGAATGTTAAAGGAAGTGATTTCATTACTAAATTCAAGATTATGTAATGTAATATGGCTGATTCCTTATAATTGGTATCAGAGGATGGTTTAGATAACAATAGGGGTTAAGATAATGTTAATATTATACAACAAACGTTTTTTTTACTCAATGGTTAATTTGAAATGTTACAGAATTTAAATATTACCATGTTTCTTCAACTAATATATGTTTGTTCAGAATGATTGTCTGCATAAGAAACAGGGAAGCTGGAGAGGAGAGGCACCGATATAATGACATCCTCCCTGAATCTGCAGCCCAGAATTGTAGGGATTGGTACCGATCAGTTTGTGAAAGTAATGGATCAGATAACACAGGAAATAAATGGTGGTGGAATACATTCAAGATAACAACTAGAGGTACCACAACAGAACATGACAATACTGTAAAATTTTATGAGACAACACCCTCCAGCCTTCAATGGATCTTCTGACCCAGTAGCGGCTGAAGGATGGATTAAAGCCCTTGAAAAGATATTCGATGTTATGGGATGTTAAGATAATAAAAATGTAATTATTTCCAGTTATATTTTTGAGGTTAAATCTAATTAGTGGTGGTAAATGGTAAGGAATATCTGGGATAGAGAGGATATTGATGCCTTAGAGTGGTATGAATTTAAAAATATTTTCCTTGAAAAATATTTTATTAAGGTAGTGTGACATAGGATGGAGAAGAAATTCCTTGAATTTAAACAAAATGAGGAAGATTCCATGGTAGTGTATGAAGAGAACTTCACCCTAATGTATAGGTATGATCGAAATCTTATTCTGTATCTTGATAGCAAAATCAACCTCTTTTACTTAGGACTGAAGCCAAGGTATCGATGGGAGTTGGACTCCCATGAATTCAAAAGTTATGAGAAACTTGTTTGATATGCTTAGAGGGTAGAGATGGAGTTTTATGATGATCATATGATTTTTGGAAACAAGGAGAAAAAGAGGCCTAGATGGAAAGCACTATGTAAGAATCAACAAAATAAACACGATGGTAAGAAAATCCAGTTTCCAGTTTGTGAAAAGTGTGGCAAGAAGAACCATGGGGAATGTCTTACCAAAATTGGGAAGTGTTTTAAATGTGGTATGTTTGGATATATAGCTCGATATTGTAATGAAAATGATCCTAAAACTAATCCTGATAAGAAAATTGTAAAGTGTTTTAAATGTGGTGAGATGGGTCACTGTGCAAATGCCTGCTGAAAGAGAGATCCAAATGAATCAAAGAAGCTAGAATATAAGCATAAAGGTATAGTGAGATATTTTGCGACTACGTCAGCAGATACCAAGACATTCAATGTAGTTGTATCAGCTCTAGGGAGATCAATAATTTTCACATATTGAATTGAGATCTGGATACCATCATGTGAAGGTGAAGGAGGATGACATCCTGAAAATAGCTTTTCATTCTAGATATGGGCATTATGAATTTGTTGTTATGTCGTTTGGGTTAACTAATGCACTTTATGTATTCATGAATCTTATGAATAGAATATTTCATGAGTTCTTGGATAAATTTGTGGCCATGTTTATTGATGAAATTTTGGTATTTTCTAACAATAAAGAGGAGCATGAAAAACATCTAAGGGTTGTTTTACAAACCTTAATGAAAAAGAAACTGTATGGAAAATTCTGAAGGTGTTATTTTTGGTTGTGAAAGATTTATTTTCTTGGAAACATTGTAAATAATGATGTAATGACAGTTGATCCTACCAAAAAAAAGTGGTTGATGAATGGCCAAGACACACAAATGTTACAGATATTAGTATTTTTCTTGGATTTGTAGGTTATTACCAACAGTTTGTTATGAACTTTGAACGGTTATATAGCCTGATAACTAAGTTAACACAAAAAGGGGTTAAATTTTTTTGGACAAAAGAATGTGATGTTTGTTTTCAGGAACTGAAGAATAGACTAGTGAATGATCCAGTTTTGGCCTTGCCTTCCTGAAATGGTGAGTTTGTCATATACAATGATGCTTATTTGAAGGTAATTGGTTGTGTTTTGATGCAAACTGATCAGTTAATTAATTATTCTTCAAGAAAACTGAAAACTCATGAGTTAAATTATCTCACAAATGATTTGGAATTAGAATCTGTGGTTTTTTATTTTAAAATTTGGAGGCATCATTAATACGGACCCAAATGTCAAATATATACAGACCATAAAATTCTAAAGTATATATTCACTCAAAAGGAATTAAACATGAGGCAGAGAAGATGGCTTGAACTGATAAAGGATTATGATTTCACGATTAATTACCATCTGGGAAAACCAAACAAAGTGGTAGATGCATTGATTTGAAAATCATTAACCATGTTACATTTGGAAAATGATCCCTTGATAAATGATTTGATGAATTTTGGCTTAAAAGTTGTTGGTATAGGGAATACATCTATTTTGTTTCAAGTTTTAGTGTAGTCATCGTTATCAAATAGAATTAAGCAAGTGTAGAAGGAAGACCATGAACTTCAGAAAAAGGTAGAATTGGTTAAAATGGGTAAGTTTCTAGAATTTAATCTCGATAAAGATTGTGTGTTAAGATTTGGAAAAAGGTTGTGTATGCCTTGTGATTCTTAGTTGAGGAAATTTTTGTGTGTGTGAAGATCATAGTTCTCTATTTCCAGTTCATCCTGGAAGTAATAAGATGTACACAGACCTTCAGGAGTATTACTGGTGGGATGGAATTAAAAGAGATATTTCTGATTTTACTATGAAATGTTTGACATGTCAAAAAGTTAAAGTAGAGCGGAAGTTACTGAAGGGGATGCTTCATCCTTTTACAGTGCCAGAGTAGAAGTGGGAGAATGTATCCGTAGACTTGTTGGTTGGACTACCTAATACATCTCAAGGTAACAACGCAATTTCAGTTATTGTTGATCAACTGAAAAAATCTTCACATTTTCTTTCTATTAGAGATACAATGTATTGGGATCAACTTTCTCAACTATAACTCAAAAATATTTTTAGGTTACATGGAGTTCCTATTTCCATTGTATCTAAATGAGATACCAGGTTCACTTATAACTTTTGGAAGGGATTTCAGAAGTCTTTGGGTACAAAATTAAATTTAATTACAACTTTTCATCCTCAATCAGATGGGAAGTCAGAACGAATGATTTAGACTTTGGAGGATATGCTTTGAGCTTGTTCAATGGACTACCTAGGAAGTTGGGATCAGAATAATTCTTTAGTTGAGTTTTCTTATAATGAATGTTTTCATTCCAGTATACATATAGCACCTTTTGAGGTTTTTTATGGGAAGCGGCGTCAGACTCCAGCATTTTGGGATGAAGTCAGTGAAAGAAAGTTGATGGGGCCAAAATTTGTAGAAGAAGTGGCTGAGAAACTGAATATGATCCAACAACACATGAGTATAGCTCAGAGTAGGAAGAAATGTTATGAAGATAATAGAAATAAAGACTTCTCTATCGAGGTAGGTGACCGTATTTTCCTTAAAGTATCTCCTAGGAAAAGCGTGATGTGTTTTGGTAAGAAAGGTAAGATAAGTTCACGGTTCATTGGTCCTTTTGAAATATTGGAGAAAGTTGGACCATTTTCATATTGAGTAGCCTTGACTCTAATTTTTTCTTAGTTACACAATGTTTTTCATGTTTTTATGTTGAGGAAGTATATGCTATATTCATCACATGTCTTGAGCCCAGAAGAAGTTCAAATGTAAGAGAACCTTACCTATGAATAGAAACCAGTTTAGATTCTTGATTAACCAGAACAAGTATTACAGAATAAGGTAATCAACCAGGTAAAGGTTTTTTGGAGAAACCACATGGTTGAAGAAGCACCATGGGAGTCCGAAAATTCTATGATGGAAAATACCCTCACATTTTTTAATAAGTAAATAAAATTAAGAGGGCGCAATTTCTAAAAGACAGGAATAATGTAACATCACAAGATTTTTAAAAAAATAAATTGAAATGCATGAAATAATTTTTTAAATAGATATTTATAAGTAGACTTTAAGAATAATTTTTCTACTTCTATGTTTTGAATTTTAAAATACGGTCATCAAAAATTATTTTCAGTTAGTTATTTTGAGTCTGATGAAACAAACTTGTTTTTTTGGTGAATATTAACATACCCTTATGAATAGTAATATGACCCTAATGAATAGTAAATTTTATTATTATTTTATAATGACATCTTGGTTAATTTTCAATGTGATATAAAAGTTGTTATAGAATTAAAATTTTCATTTTTTGAGTAAAGTATGATTTTATTTAAAAATTAAATTAATAATATATAGAAAAATATTTTCAAAAAATTGAGTTCATTTTTTAATTCTACATGTTGAAAAATAGTTAGGGCTATTTTTTGGTATATTTCTGAAATTCTTGAATTTTCAATGAAAAATGAAATACGGTAAAATATAGTATATTCAAATTATCGGTAAAATACACTATTTATGACATCATAAGTGATGTAAGTCCACTTGGTTATAACTCACATGCCATTTTTAGTATTTTGGGTTTCATTAATTAAGACTATTCATAGTCTTGATCATAAATATTATAATAATGTTAAAATCTCCTCTCCTCCACTATAAATACAACCGTCATTTCCCTCTTCCTCTCACACCTCTCAAGCCTTGATCCTTACCTAATTTCTTCCAAATACTCCTCCCAAGGCTCTTCTCAAATTCCTAGAGCTTCTGGTCTCATCAAAAGGCCAAAACCAAATGCCTTAAGGAGGATCTCCAGGAGAAGAGGTCAAGAGGTAAACATCCTCTTTAGTTTTCTTTCTTTTATTTTTTCTTTTCTATTCTTCTTCTTAATTTACAATGTCTTAGGTTGGGATATGTAATTCCATATACCCTTTAATGTCCATATTATTTATGAATTATCATATAACCCTTTTTATCTGATCAAAATATTTATAAAATTTTAAGCAACGTTGTTAGGCTGCCGAATTTTCATAAAGGATTTCTCAACTCTTCTTTTATTTTGAGTTCGTTTCTTTTATTCTTCTATATCTTCCCCTAAAATTATAAAATAATAAGGAAAGATCCATAAATCTTTTATATTTTTTATTTTATCTTGTTCATAGAAAATTCCTCATCAATATTCTACTCCTCTCCAACTCATTCAAGAAAAAAAAAAACATTGTTCGTGATGTGTTGAATTACCAACATCGTGGATGATGTGATTTCAATTTGCTTTACTTATTTCAAGTATGGTCATGAAACCATTTTTATGGTTGAACTAAGTTATAATATATGTATTATGTCTCATTTATGGTTCTGTAATTCTTTGGTACACATGGTTTTAATTTATAAAACCAAATGAGGTCGTTATTATCAAAGAACCACTAAAATGATCTAAACAAACATCATTAATGTTTCAAATTATGAATCATATTCATTTAAGAACTAAAATTGATAAGTTGTATAATTTATTTATTTTTTAAATATGTAAATACCGCTCCATTCTAATTCTAGAGTTTTAATTCCAATCAACAAGAACATCCATCGTGAACTGATCATGGAAAACATGTAAAGAAGACACCCAAAACAATGAAAAGAACAAAATACTATCAATTAAAGGGTGAAATGATGTAATTAAATGATCATATAAGGTATTATAAATATTGAAATATTTTTTTAATATATTAATAACACTCTTTTAAACATGATACATGAGTTTTAAATTAGTTGGAAGTAAGAAAAACCTGAGGTAAGGGAATTCTTAACCCGATTTCCATTCTTTGGGTTAACCTTCTTCTTCATTATTTATGTTGTATAAATTTTTTTTATGTAATGGGTTTTATTTATATTATGTTTAATTTTGTGTATTTATAGTGTATATACATATTCCATACACCCTATTATGTCTTGCTTCAATTATATGATTTATGTAGGGGCTTTTCTTTTAAAATCCTCTTAAAATTCTGTTTTATGAAATTCAAAAAAAATGTTTTTATTATATTATCATGTTTTATGATTATGATATGGTTATCAGCCATTTTTCATGATGAATGGTGGTACATATATCTCCCTACAATGCATTGGGTATGTGTAAGTTGGAGGCTGACCGTATGGTTACTCCAAGTGTAACTGTGATGGTTACAAAAATTGTAAGGTTTTCATGAGGGTTACAAATTATAATGTAGCTGAGAGGGTTACAATATTATGTAAGTAATGACGCAAGATACCTCTATGGTCATATTTATGTTCTTATGTTTTTTTCGGATCTTATGTAAATATCATGTTTCACAAAGTAAGTGTATATGGGTGACAAGTATTTCTTTTGAAAATGATTTCATACGTTACAAGTGTTTATAGACTAATGCTTCTTTCCTTTTTTTTATATCCCTTACTGAGATTTTTGTGCTCATCCTAAGTTTTTAAATTATTTTCATAGTTTATAAGGATGTTTAAGACAAATAAGGAATCAATGCTAAGTGTTTTAAGATTTATCAAAGAAATCATGTTTTATGTGAAATGTTTTATATTTTGAAAGAAATGAATTCTATTTTTATTGTATCCAGTATGTAATAATGTGTAATTTTATGAATGTATTATGACCCTTTTCCCTAAATATGTAAACTTGAAATGATCCTCAATGTGAAAGGAATTGATTTCTTGACTGAATTCAAGATTATGAAAGGTAATAAGGCTGGGTCCTTATACTCATGATGCACCCAACATATCGTACCTCACTGAAAGAATATGGTGTCATAGTTTTTATAAATACATCTAAGTACATGAATCATGATATTATTTAATAATAATCTCAAGTTTAATGAGTTATGAACACATCTGAAAATTGTAATATCCAATTACATATATAACATTTATAATTCCTATGAATATGCATGTTCACATAACCTCATATCTTAGATATTACCAAGTGTGAACTTCATGAGAAGAAGTCTCAATGTCTTATGAGCCTCCAACACTTGATATCCAGGATCATCTATGTCCCATTATATGAATTACATCTGGACATAAAAAATATATTTAAGAATATTGTCATGTAATTTCAAGGTTCTCATCATTGTAAGGAAGTTCTATGACATTTCAACATGAAAAATACTCTAAGTACATTATCATATTATTGTTATGTAAGGTAAAACTCAGAATTTGATAATATATTTATTAATATTAAATACATTGAATTTATATGAAATAAAAAATATGAAGTAATTTTCTAATGGTCATCAACTCCAATAAACACCCACATGCACTAGTGCTCACTGCTAATGAATTTTAGCCCACCAAAACTCACATGATATTCATTCTTATATAGAGATAAGGCTTTAGTCAACATGACCACCACATTATATTTCATAGAATATCCTCTTACAATGAACTAACCACATTGAATAAAATCTATCAAGAGGTGAAATTTCTGAAGTATATGTTCCATCCATTAATGTGACCATAGTTCCTTAGCAAGGCCCACTGCTGCACTACTATCACCAGATAGTGTGATAAGGTCGATTCAATACACCACATCAAGATTATAGATGATTTTTATCCACACTACTTATTTATCTATATAAAATCCAAAATATACTTGAACTTTTTTATAGAATTGATGACCACTGGATGATTTGAGCACTTCAAGATCACAAATCCTATGTAGAGAGTGTATATATATCCAGACTATGATTTCAGTTCATTTTAATATGTCTATAAACTAGAATATGAATATAACTTAATGAATAGCTCGTCATCACCTCTATAAAATATGAGTATAGCCTTAATATTACTAAGACACTTTAATATATTATCGAATTCCATCCAGTAATGGTTTTCTAGATCTAGT
The DNA here is from genome assembly GCA_963277665.1 of Viscum album. NCBI lineage: Eukaryota > Viridiplantae > Streptophyta > Magnoliopsida > Santalales > Viscaceae > Viscum > Viscum album. Next base: position 1,063,512,631 of record OY728134.1, on the reverse strand, counting down.
GATATTTCCCTACCATGATCAAGACATTGGAAACATCAAACCTGATACATAGCATGGAATACATGACTATTACTATCACTAATTCATAAGGAATACTAGTAATCCTATGTCTCTAAACTTATGTATGAGGATACATTTTCTTAGAGTGATTTATACCATGTGACATCAGAAACAATCCCCTCTTGGAATGTACCATACTAAATCACTTCTGTATTTGGTCAATGTATATACTCAGACTTAGTCCAAGAAGACTCTTAGATCTATCATGAATAATATTAATCCCTTGAATATAAGATATTTCACCTAATTCATTCATGTATAATTAGATTTTCATTGACTTATTAACTAACTGATAGACTGATATCTCATTTTTAATTAGTAATATTTCATCAATATATACTACTATTAAAACGATTTCAATCTAAATAAACCTCTTGTATACACATGGAACACATTAATTATATGTGAAACTAAATTCAATTATGGATTCATGAAAAATAATTTCCCATGATTAGGATTATTTCCTCAACCCATAAATGGATATTTCTACTTTTCATAGCTTATTGGTATCTTTTTTGATTCAAACACCCTAGATTTTCTAAATAAACATCTTCTATAAGGTTTCCATTAGTATATTTTTTGAATTCCATCTTCCAAATTTCATAATCATTATATGATATTATAAAAATTATAATTTTGATGAATTTTAGCATAATAAATGTTGAATAGGTTCATTATAGTCTATTCCATGATGTTTTTTAGACCCACTATTCATTATATATTCTTTATAGATACTAAATTTACCTTCCACATCCAGTCTCTTCTTGAATACAAATTTTTACCCAAAAGTATGCAATCATGGTTCTAGTACATGGAATATATTTTAGAATTCCTTAATGTTTTCCATCTCTAAGATTATGAGCTACTTACTACTTTATTATAGGACACAAGTTTATTACTATCAGCTAATAATGATCCTCCTTACTCAGTGAATAGAAAAATATATCTCTTTGGTTCTTTAAAATCTAAAATACTCCTACACAATATTGGTGCCTTTGGAATAACCTCTTCCATGGGACCAGGTGGAAAATGTTACTATACCAACTCTTGTGTATATTGAGAATCAAATTATTCAAAGTCAATATTTCCCTTATTATATCTTTTGGATATGTGCTCCCTCTCAAGAAATAAGTTCTATATTTCCACTATTTAATTATTTTTTGAGGGATTGTATAGTTAATATCCACTTGTATCATTGGGATAAATTAGGATGATACACACTATACCCCTAGGTTCTTGTTTGTTTCTAGATACATCCTTAAAAAATTCTTTGAAACCCCATAAATGAGTTTGTTCCAACACAGATTTACCCCCATAAATTAAATCAGGTGGTATTATGTTTACCACTTTAGTTGGAAATCGGTTTAGTATGTGTGACAAAAACTATAATGCATATCACCAAATAGGTAATGGAATGTATACATGAATCATCACCAAAAATACCATATTTAACATGGAGTAGGTCCTCCTTTTAAAGACACCCTTACACTATTGTGTATAAGGATTAGTGAGTGGATATATAATCCTAAACTCTTTAGGACAGTCAGTGAACTCAGGTTAAAATATCTTCCACTTCAATCCAATCAGTTTTTTGTATCTTATTACCAATATGATTCTATACTTTATTCTTGAACTCTATAAATTTCTCAAAGGAGTCAGACTTATACCTCATTAAGTATAAATAACAATATATACTCAAGTCATAATTAAAATTAGTGAGGTACATGTATCCACCAATAGGTTCAACTGGAAAAGGTCCACAAAAATATTTATAAACTAATTCAATAATCTTTATAGCCTTTTCACCCTTTCCTCAAAATATTGGTTCGATCATTTTACCATTGAAACAAGTGTGACACATACCAAGTGGTTTTATCTAAATAAAACTAAATAAAAATCTTGATATAGCTTTATCAATCACCTCTCATTTATATGAACAAGTTTTTGATTCCATAATTTGGTGTGAAATAAGTAACATGAACTCGATTATTTATCAATTTACAACACTAACTTTTCACATTCTAGTAAAAAAGTCCATTATTAAGGTGTTTTATAACACTATAAATGTTATCTTTTTAAAAGTATAATATTTTGTTAAAAAACCATAATAATAATAAATAATTTTTTAATCTAGATGCATATATAATGTTTTTGGAAATAGTAGGCACATAATAAAATTTATTTAGGAATATAATCATTCCCCTCAGTAAAGTAATATGGTAGTCACTTATAACCAATGAAGCTAGTTTTTCTCTATTTTCAGCTTGAAGATCCACCACACTTATGGAGACCACACAAAATATAATTGGTTTATATATGTGGATAAAAATATAATATACAAAGTTTTTATATAATAATCAAATTGTAGATATATAGAGATTATATTCAATAAAAAATTCAATTGGATCTTCCTCTTGCTTATCCATTAAGGTGAAGCTCTTTTTACTGACTGAAAATTAAATTTTTTATTTCAAAAAAACACTTTTGAGGAAAAGTGAGAAACTGGAGTGACATAAAAGATTTAATACACAACCATGCCTCCATGGGACAAAAAAGGTTCATCAAGAAAAAAGACAATCCAATTCAAAAGTAATAAAAAGCCCCACCCTAGTAAAAAACAATACGATCAGCATCCACCTTCCCATCTCTGCACGACTACCTGTCCCGTGCAAAGATTCATGGGCCCAGTACCGATGGAAAATGCCATACCCTCTCAAAACTTCCAATTCCAAGTAGAAATGAAATAGAGGACACTCCCTGCTCTGAAACTCATCTAGGCAGTCCCTTACAAGAAAACTGGATGCAGAGTCTCATGGACCAAACCCACAGTCACCTAATGCCACAAAAAATTCACATAATTCAAACTGCATAGCCTCCACAGTGCACAAAAACACAGAACAACCCTACCTTCAATAAGTCATAAGAAATAAGAGTCGAATCTCCATAATCTAGAATACATTGCATCTTCATTTGATCCTTCACTAATTTTAAATCATACCAAACTTGCAAGCCACAAAACATAAACACAAAAAACTGTAATCAATACCAATGGCATGAGAAGTTCCCATTTAAAATCTTACACTCTGTTGCCGCAATACCGACGATTCCACTGCACCCAACCCAGAAAAACCTCAATGGTTTCTGTGATTATGATATAAAGCAAAAAATCACATCTGAGCTTCAAAGATCCAATGCAGACAGTAAAACCAGATCTAGAAATGTAGAAAATCCGAAGCAAAAACCCCAACAACAAAACGGAAAAGGGAAAACAAAGAGAAACAAAGAAAACCCCAAAGGTATCCTCTTGGACTTGACGTAAACATGAAAGATCTTGTCACCGCCTTCACATGATCACTCGGAAACCGCCTTGAACCGCCACGCGCACTCCCAGCAGACACAGAACCGCACACTGACCCACGTTAGGAGAAGCAGGATCACCGGTCGCATACTCACCATGCTGCCAGATGAAACCCTACCCAATGAATCCTTTGACCGTGAATTTGTCGTAGCAACTTCTTCCTTAGACTTCCTCTTATTTTCCATAATGAATTCCGAGTTTCTTACCTCATGTATTTATTTGGTTGGTGAATCATATCAAGAATATCTAGGAGTGACTTATCAACATTATTCATATTATAATACATAATAAATCTAATGAAGCTATGAGGCTGTGATGAAAGAAAGAGGTAGGTGCACAAATCATCGAGTAACATGAAACCCAAGATGTCTAAATGTTCAATATAGCCAATCATCTTAAATATATGAGGTCTAGACGATGATCCTTCTTGAATCCTGTATGTGAAATGTGACTGAGCGACATCATAACACACTTGTATAGATTTATCTAAATTTAGATCATGGATATGGGGAAACATTTTATATGAATATATATCCTAATATTTCTTTGGGATCTCATTAGACATGAAAAATAACATGGGGAAATAAATATCCAATGAATTATCTATATGTTTCTAAAACATAGTCTATTCCTCCTCACTATCCCCCTATGGAAGGTTATTTCACAAGAACATGGGACCCAAAAAAGTAGAATTTATGATCATTTCATAGTATGATGTGTAAGAACTTATACCACTCTTGGAAATTAATGTTAGTGGGGAGATTATATTTCTATAATATAGATAATAGTGATAATTTTGAGGTCATATTACATTCCATTTTCAATAAAATATTATACTAGGTTTTAGTACTTTATCTCGATTACCAAAAAGTGTTATAATAAACTTTATATATTAGTATACCACTATTTTACTAAATCACAATATCCTTTACCATTAGATTTAAAATATCATATCATGTGGATATACTATTTTAAATGATCAATATTTCTTTTCTAATAACCTAGATGGGGGCTTGACAAGTTATTTAGAAATATTTAAGTAGGTGGGTTTTTTCCAGTTGCATTAAATCACAAATTCTTGATCCATTGATTGGAATCCCTAATCTTAAAATCTCAGACTTATATCTCTTAAAAACTTTCCTCATAATATCACCAAGTAATGAGATGAAAATAAACCCTTGATTCTAACTAAGTTACGTAGACCAATTTTTTTTGTTAAAACTCCCTGATAATTGAAAGCACCTAGAAAGTGGTTAGAAATGTACTTTGAACTATAGTTACATATTAACTAAATTAATAAAAGGATACAACAACCTATTATTTTTATTTATGGTATTCTTATCTTATGTGAAAATATTATTTATTTTATCCTTTTACATTTTTGCTAATTTTATGGGGATTTTACATAACTAATTAACTATGTCGCTATTAAATAGTTTATATATAATCAATTTACTTTTCTCCATATTTCATTATTCTTAATTTATTTGATTTATATAATCACAATTAACATCCAATACAAAAGAAGCCAAAAAATAAATAATCAACCATGAACTAGATTAAAATAAAATAAATATATGTGGCATTATCATGAACTTTACTACTAGCCATTTTATAGGAAATATAATAAAATAACTTTTAACCCTAGGGTAATGAGTCCTAGAATAAAGCTTAGTTTGAGTTGTGTAATTTCACCCATAAAACCATGTATCCCCTTGGTTGGTTTCACCTTGAATCCACCTTCAACTTGATCCACTCTCCTAAGAGATATATCCTTTACATAAGCATACTCACAAAATGGTGATGGGAACTATGTGTATGAGATTACATAATCCCTTTTATAATAAATTGGAGGGGATGATTCATAGATCATCATTTGAATTAAAAAATAATTATAAAAAACTATAAAATAAAAATAAAATTAAAAGTAACCTAACTTATACATAAGTTGGTGAAGCTCATGATTATCCATGATTTCAACTACTACACATTTAATAAAACTATCAAGAATTTATTTTTATTCATTTTTAAAGAAAACCAATCAAATTAATAAATTAATTATCATATTAATTAATTAATTAATTAATCTTAATTTTATATAAAAAAACATTGGAGATCCTTATCTTTTATAATTTTAAATAAATTAAATAATTAAATTTAATTTAAAATTAATACATACGTGGTGTGTAATGACAAGAGACACAACATGTATCTTTCTGATTAGTCTAAAATTATTTTATGAATTTAACACATTATAAAATAGATGCAAAAATACCTGAAACCTTTTACACAACATATACTGCCTCTCACATGGTCTGTGACCATGCACTGTATAGTCCTTTTCATATACCGTAAACATGAATTACTTGTAGCATACATTAAGTGTCATTATATTACATGACATGTAGTTATGTGAGTCAAACAATATAGTTTTCAAGATATTTATGAGTACACATCATGCCATAAATATATAGAACATGCATCATAAGAAATACCCATGAACTTCACAGAGTGTGTGATGAACATACACATCATGTAGTTCCAATATAAAGTGTCAAATAATTAATTAGTCAATCAATTCATTAAATTACTCAGCATGTATTTTTTTTGAAAAACGGTATCACATGGAATGTATACAAGCTACACACCTTGTAATTTTATTTAATTATTTTATTAATAATTATTACACATAATTAATTTACATGATGTAAAACTGGGCTTGACATATACTTAGTATAAAGGGGTATGAACTACATAATGTGCACAACCCAATACACATCATGTACTCCATTATACGACCACTCATAAAACATGACTAAAGACTTGGTGTTTGATCCATATAGGTATTTTATAGTTACACAATGTGTACACTAGATATATTCCATATAAGCTCATATTGATCTTTTTTCTCAGATTTCATTAAATATACTACATGTAATTAATAAATTTTATGTACTTTGACCACACAACATATACTATTCCTATAGATCCAAACTATGTGTGGGTTATATGGCATGTAGGATAGATTTACATGTTCCATCAGACTGGTCAATAAGTAGTGTGTAATGATTCAACATAATATTCTCCCTCAGGAAATACTGTGATGATGAAAATAATTCCTAGTTCAGTGAACTTGGGTACATAATAAATACTTTTCAGTTACACATCATGTATCAGTTTTGTCTGGAAAAAATATAAGGAACTTATATATGGGATCTTTATCAAATCTTCAGATTTTCTTTGCCAATTCTTGATAATATGAAACTGAATGAAAATATTATCTATAATTTCAGATTAAATAATGAATAAATGGAAATAAAAATCTAAAAAAATCCATAATTCGATAAAAATTAATAAATAATTATAAATTAATATATATTCACCATCAAACCACTTGAAGGTTCTAGGGAATAATACAATAATATTAGACCACTACCCAACAATGGTATATTTTTAGTTTCTTCAGATAAATCCTTATAATTGGAGGAATAGAAGCCCAATAATCCTTAAGAACATGATCATTCAGAATCTATATAGATAAGAATTACCTTAGTTTTAAAATTAAATCTTCATTATTGAATTGGTTGACCAATATTGTTGTACTATTATTGAATTGAAGGATAACGGTGTTGAATCACTCTAATAGTACCCACACGTTCTCTACAAACCTCAAAATGTTGTCAAAAAATCTCTAAGTTCCACTACATATGATTCAAACCACTTGAATTATTCACCATTGATCAAAATGATAATTCCTTTCAAACATAAAGGACTTTATATAGTATTCTCTAGACTTTAGAGAGATATGTATGATCAATTCTCTCCATTTATGAGATCATTCTAGGGAATGTTCCCACTAGACATGAGATAATTCTATAAATAGAATTGTTACACACAATGGAACATAACCCTATAAATTATATAATTGGGTAAAAATACTTAGATCAGAGAGTAATATAACACACAAAGTCCCTTAACAATTCTCTTAATTCTAAGAGAACCCCATATCGAATAATAATAATAATAATAATTATATTATTTTTATTTCCTTAATATGCAAAAAACCTAAGGATAATATAAATATGATTTCATAAATAAATAAATAAATGTTTATTGAAATTTTGTTAAATATATTATTCGTACTGAACCCTTATCTTTGTCAATAAATCCTCCATGTCATTTATTGAACAATGAATAATAATTATTTATTTAAATAAATAAATATCAATGTATTATTTCTTCAATAAATAAATAAATGTTATATTCCCAAAATTAAAAACTAAATATTTATTTAATATTCAAATAACACATATATTTTTTGAGTAACTGGTGAATGAATATATAGGATCTATATATCCTGAATAATTATTACTCATCTAAACTTTAGAGTAATATTTATTTTAATATTGAACTCAAGTATAATTTAACTGAGGTTTTGGATACACTTTATGTGCGACTCTATAGGAATATTTCTAAGTAATAGTAGTCTAAGTGGCATAAATTACAATACCAGCATCAATAAATAGAGTAAGGAACCCATAGGTAAATTCTATAATATTACAATGACAAAAACCTCTTATAGACACCCATTGTGTAATACTATCCCATTTTCATGACATATCATCAAGTATGTTTCATTAAGAATGTTATCAACCAATATTCTTGATACATATTTATTTGGATTTCATGAAATGAGCTTATCAATAAAACATACTTGGACACGGGCTTAATCAAGCTGTTCTATTCCATTCAAATGACCTGAGATATCTACGTCCATTAACTTATATGTTACAAATCCTTTCCTGACTTATTCCTTGATTCAATATTACTTGTGAAACACCCAACATATCCTACTTCTCAATGGGTATATATGATCACAAGTTTTGTTAATACATCTATGTTAAAGATTCCAGATATACATGAATAATAATCTTAGGTTTAAGGACCAATACACACATCTAGAGATAAAAATATCCAATAAAACATATAACAAGTTGATTTCCTATTGGACAGTTTTTTCTCATAACCTACTCTATTAGAGATTACTGAGTGTGAACTTCATGATAATAAGTCTCAATGTATTTTGTGCCTCTAACACTTGATATCCTATATCATCTATATACCATCATATTGATGTAATATGATGATAAAACATATGTTTAATAACATTTTCATAAAATTCCACAGTTCTCATAATTGAGGGGAATTGGAATGACATTTATATGTGAAAGATACTCTATGGAAATTACAAAATTAATGCAATATTTATGAACACTCACCATGTGATATGATATTTATTAATATTCAATACATTTAATTTATAGATAATTGAAAAAAAAAGTAGTTTATTCTAGGGAACCAACTCCAAAAACGTTTCTATGGAATATTATTTATTACTAAGACATGAATATCTAAATGGTTCATTTGGGATAATACAAAATATATAATTATCCAAAATCTTTCATACAATTGATAAATTGGACTTTTTTTATGATAGGTGGGGCCTGAAATTATATATTCCCTCGATGTATTGGTAGGTCTCTTGAGATAAACTAATTTATGGTATTTAGCGTATACCTACCCTATTATGTATGATTTATTGGCATATGAAATTGATTTTATGGTTTTTTATTTCATGGATGAGGCCTTAAAGATACAAATAAATTGTATAAAATTATTGATTCCATCACTATAAATTCATTTATTATTATCCATGTAATTATTTATTCCCTTTATTATGTATTCCATGGGTACATTTTACTCATTTGGAATATATTTGATTCTTTATTCCTGCTATAATATTTTCTCCCTAATTATTCCTTGATAGATTACACTGTACACTACTCCTTACTAATTATCTGATATCACCCATTTACTTTGTTTCCCTTTTTCCCAATAAATGAAGAAGGGTATTGTGCATGATCTAAAGGTATTATTTGAGGAATAATAATGTTTCATTTAGTTTTATATTTAATGAAATAATAATGTATGTATCTAGTACTTTATGGTAATTAAACTATTAGATCCTATATAATTTGATCTCTTTTATTCTGAACCAATGTCCTAAAATAACAAAAACATATAGGTTAGTGGATTAAAGGTGTTATAGTTGGTATTAGTCCAAGTTTAGTAGAAATATTTGGAATTATATTTAGAAGAAAATAATTATAAAACACAACTTCATAATAATACCTTGGGATATTCTTGAGATTATCTTAGAGTACATTAACTTTATTTTTAATAAATGTATAAGAATTTTAAACTATTATAGTTTTATTCATAAACTAATTGTATTTATGAAATTATTTAGATTTAGTGCCTAATTAAGTAAATGGAAAACTTGTAAACAATCATAATAAATTTACAAATCCCACTCCCAAAAAAGTGAATGATGATGGTTTTGGAGCTGAGTATATTATCACTACATTAGGGAAGTTAAATTAGTCTATAACCAATCACCCTACCTTCATAGAACTAGCTTTCCCTCAACATTTTGTAATAATCATACTTTTTCATGTGAAAACAACCACCATCCTTTAATTGAACAACTAATATATTAACATCTAAGTAATGGATGAAGTACCTAGAGAAGATATTTATCTATTTGGGATGTGTTAAATGGGAGAAGGTTATTGTGGAAGTATATAAAAAAATGGTATATTCTGATCAATGGTTGCCATTTCTTTAAAACACTATGAATAAATAGGTGATAAATATCATACAATAGTATTCGTTGAGTGTGACATTATTCAAAAAGTATATTCTTCATGAGTAATGAGATGATTTGTAAATTCAATTACTAAATTTAAGAAAAAAGGAAGACTGAAATTTTTCTGAGTATGAGGCTACTTTTATAATATTAAAAAAAATGTTTCAAACTATGTATATAATAAAAAAATAATTATTGATCACTTATTTGATGGTAAAAAACTAATTCTTAAAATATAATTAGTCTCTCAAATTTTCTTTACATATTATTGAGATAATTTAAAGTTCCACTAAGACTGAGAAGTAATTCTCAATATATTTTATTTTTAATGTAATAAAAGATAATAAAAGGATAGATAATCATAACATATGGTGAAATTTATCCAAGGATAATTAAAAAATGGTGTAATTCCGAACTTTTAATAATTTTGGGATTAAATACCCTATTTCTTTCTTGAGGAGAGTGGGATTTTTCTATAATTGTGGAGATAAAGACCATCAATATCTTAAATGAAAGGAAAATAGAGAATATAAAAAAGTACAAATCTTTAAATTCAAGGAGATGAGGCATTATTTTAGTCAATTCCCTAATTTTCAATGTAATATATAGAATCCCAGAACATGTACTATAAAATCCAATGCTTAAATATATAACTTAACATTTACATTATAATGTAGATAATTTTGACAAAAATTTTCCATAAAAACCTTACAAAATCAAAATAAAATCTCAGATCACTTATACTATAGAGGATCTTTTAGGGTTAGATTTTTAGATAATTAGATAAAACTACTACATAAGAAACTCGTATCAAGTTGGATTCATAATTCATCAAAAGATCATTTATCCAATTTAACACATCTTTTCTTATTTCACAATAGGTCATCAACACCATCCTTTTAAAATCCTTTATAGAAATAGATCACTCAAAATCATTCTTTAAAACCTATGAAAAAGGAAACATAAAAAGGGTGAAATCAAACACTCAGTGATGGTAAGACAAAACATTAAAAATTAAATGAAATCTACGAGCATTAGAGTACATAAGGGCATGATGAAATAATCAAGGTGAATGATCAAATCATAACAGAACTCATAACCATCAATACTTGGAATATCAAATATGAAAACATGGAGAAGGAATGAGTCATTAGAGTCAATAATCAAAATCAACGTGATATCAATATTGATCATTAGAAACATTTTAAACTCATATAAAGCATATAAAAACATAAATATATCTTGGGACATCATTATGATTTTCAATCTAATAAATGGAATAACTTTGAAATCGACTTCCATACATGTCACTCTTATAAATGAAATATCCATATGACTGGATTCCATACCCAATGCATTAAAGGGATATCATAGAACCACCCATCCTTGTTCTATCATGGAACCACCCATCATTGGTTTATACCATAACCACCCATAAAATTTCCAAGTACCATTTCAAAATCATTACACATAATCAATCCATGGAAAATAAATGGGTTCAATAGAAATCCCTTCAAAACATTATTACCACATGGAAATAAAATAGTTATAATAAAAAATATATTTGAAACATTAGTAACCCATGTAAAAGAAATGGTTTAAATAAAAATATCTTTGAAAAATTACTAACCCATGGAAAATAAATGGGTTAAATAACAATATCATTGATACATGATTAACCCATGGAAAAGAAATGAGTTAAATAATAATATATTTTAAAAAAACATAATATATACAAATAAAGAATGAATATGGCAACCAATAAAAAATATCACTAATTTTGGATAAGTAACAACATGGGTTGTTAATGTTAATTAATGTAAACTCCATTAAAATATAATTAAAACATTATTGAGGAAAATAATCATTAAACATTCCAAAGCATCTCGTACAACTTTGAACAATTTGAACCCTTAACCCCATGAATGGAATAAAAATAAATGAAACTTATAATATCATGATAATAAGAATATTAATTATATAACATGTTAATGTATAAGTATATACTCCTTGTAAAATAAGATAGGTGTATAACATATCAAATATCTTAAAGGATAATTGTCACTAAAGTCCATTACCACTTTAGTAACATCAAAACCCTAAACCCCATGAAATATAGATCCTAAAAAGGATATGTAAAACACCATAAATTTAAGGATAAGATTCATAAAATACATTAATGGTTAGTATATAAACCATATAAAATAAACTAGGTTCATAACAACAAATATGTATCAATGAAATTTAAATTGAGATAAAACCCCTTACAACTGTGGTAACATATGAACCAAAAACCCAAAATGTAATAATCATCAAATGAAACCTTTAACTAAATTTAATATAAAATAATTAATGATTTAACATATCAAAAAGGGATATATATACAAAACACAAATTCAATAGGTGGTGATTATGACGTATGTCTCATAGAAGTAAAAGTGAGAAAATAACCCCTTACATTGAGTCTGATTTGTTATAATTTTTCACTATCTTCCTAAAAAATAAACTTATTTTAAATATATTATATCTTCATAACCGTTTTCAAATTTATTTTTACTTTTATTTCACTTATAAACAAGTTATATACTATTACTTAATCAATAATGTTTAAGTCGTATGTTTTGACCATAATCAATTTGTGTGTCAAAAAATTACTTTGCTATGTCAACTATGGTCAAAGGATCATTACTAATAAAGATTAAGAATAATAATAATGACATAATTATCATATTTATATGTAAATTATATTTTTAAAACCTATCATGAATGATTGTTATGAAAAATGATCCAACATTAAAATCATGGAGACGGTAGACCGTAAGTACGCATGAGTAACATTATCATTTTTCAATTATCGTTATGGAAATAAAGAAAGTAAAATTTATATTTTAATAATTATAATTATATAATAAATAAAATATTATTAAATCATATATAATTATATAAATAATTCTTGTGATGTAAATGTAATCACATCGCGTCGAGGAGGCTGTAGTCTACACATCCACGAACAACATTATCTCTTTTTCAGTGCGTGAAAGGGTAATAAAGAAGATGATATATTATGTTTATAGAAAGGTAAATATGTAATGAATTTAATATATATTTAATTTATGTCACATATGTTTAATTAAACCCATACTTAATACATTCAATGTAATGTGGGAATGTATTACATCGCTTTCAGGAGGTGGTAGTCCCCATGTCCACAAACGATGTTATTTAATTTACACCAAATGGAACACCTGAAGTTATGTGTTATATAACAATTAAAAAAATAAAAAGACATCATAAATATCATATATCTAATATAAAAATATGTTGTACATTATAATTTCCAACCATGATAGTTGGTAAAGAAAAAACAGAATACATCATTTTGCAAGGCGGTAGTTCGCCGTACATGAATGGTAATTTTGTTGCCCATCTGATATAATTGTGTATAGGTGTAGGTAGAAAAATTAACATAAAAACATATTAGTATATTTAGTATAATGAAGTTATTATATAATAATAGAATAAGAATAATTTAATGGATGGAGAAAGAAATAAAACATAAATGCTCGTTGAATAATGTCACCTCTTTTTTGAGTAACGCCTTTTGGTTTTCACCAAAGGGATTCATTGGTTAGATTTTTGACCAAAGTGATGAATCTAGGTTTATGGGAGGTATTTTGGGAGTTTATGGTTTCAGTTTTTGGATTAACCAAAGTGATTTTATATTTTTGAGGAATGGGAAGAGTGAATACCTTTTTATAGTGGAGGATGAGTGGGATTTTTTGTAAATACCAAAAGGTAAACACTATTGGGAGGTCTCCCTTACCTCATGTACTTAAAAATTGAAAAAATAATGGAATAAATAGGAATTATGGTCTATATAAACTCACAACACACAAAAATAAAATCATTTTTTATAATTTGGTTCCTTAGTCTTAATGTTTCATTATTTTTATCATTTTAGTTTTTATTAAAGAAACTACTTTTCTATCCTAAGTAATTTAACCATTAAGAATAAATTAAAATTATATTTATTTGAAAATATATACCTAATTAATTATATATATTATATCTAGTTTAAAAAATTTAAATCAAATGTATGTTGGAAATTAATTTTAAAATAGTCATACGTAACATGAAAAAACACCACTTTAACCAGAACCGTGCTAACAATGTTTTTTACAATCTATGGGTCAATATGTTAATTATAAAAGATAAATTGGTAAATTAATAGACCATATTTTATATTTAGTAACACTTAAAAATTACTTGGAATAAGGTAAGAGTTTTTATTAATTTCAAATCATTTAATAAAATATCAATTATTATAAAATGACATTAATGTCAACTTTGACATTATTTAATTAATTTAAATATAAAACATTATCAAGACAATGGTTGAATTAAAATATATTAATTTGAAAGATATTTAAAATGATATATTAATATAAAAAAATAATGTAACACAATAATTAATTAAATTTACTTTTCTTTAAATGTTTTTAGCATGATTTATTTTATTTTTTATTAACTAAACAATTAACGCATTAGCATTTATTAAGTGTTTAGTGTAACTAATTCATCTCGAAAAATTATTCTTAAATTAAAATGTTAAAAAAAATTATTTAACATTAAAAATAATGTATATAATCAAAAAATATGTATCTTTTTCCATTCTCCAATGCTTTATAGGAATTAAAAGCAAGAAAGGTATAATGTTTTTGTCTTTTTCTTTACTTAACTTATTATATGGGTCACTTTCATGAAAATGTTTCCCAATAACTCAAAAAATATATAGAATAGGATATGTGATCAAAATAAGGTCATAAAATTGTGTTTTTTACCTATGTATAGGTCATTTTGGACCTTAATTTTATGGTTTAGTCCTTTGTTAAGAGTACTTTTACATTAATCACTGTAATTAATTTTAACTACTTTCACAAATATTTTTGGTAAAAAACTAATTTGATATTATTATGCTGTAAATATTATACTAATTATAAATATTTATGTATGATTTTACAAATTCAATTCACATAAGTAGAAATATTAAATTTAAATCTAATCCCACAGACGTAGCAAGAAAGTGGGTTTTTAAAGTGAAAATGTTCAAAAGTTCATTAAGTGTTTTGTCTAAAATAATTTCAAAAATGATTACAATGAACTTAATTTTATTAATATATATATATAATTGATCTATTTTTACTTCAAAAAAATTAAAATATAAATATAAATTAATAATTATTTAAACGAAAAGGAAAATTTCAACTAAAATACAGTATTTTTTACTATTCATCAAAAAATTAAACTTCTCAGAAAGATACAAAATATTATATCTAAGATAATTTTGTTGTTAATATTGAAAAAAATGAAGTTTATTTTTTCATACAATAATTATAAGGTCTTGAAAAATTATATTTAAATTAGGTGCACCATTAAAAGGCGGTAAAACTAACTTTTAAAAATATACATCTTTTTATGCTTAAAATTGGATTTATTATTATTTTAATACTGTATAATTTTTTGAAAGAATTTCAAAACATTTTATAAAAATGGGAAAACATAATAGAGATATTTATATTTACTTCCACTAATATAATGGTCAGGTGATAACATTCATATTAAATAATAATATCAACAATATATTATTGTTTGGTAAGACTCGACCTTACATATAACATAAGTTATCAATGGGATTCAATATTGCATGTAATGAAAGAAAACTGGTTTTTCATGTTATTAAAGCTAAACTATGTATATCATGTAACACAATATAGTAAATAATTTAAATTAAATTGAAAGAATATAAAATATCAGGATGTTACATCCTATCACCGTTAAAATTAATTTATCCATCAAAATTAATCTTGGTTATCAGATGATTAACATTTATAGAATTCATTTATTGAAACAAACATTTAACAAAGGGTTAATAAAAAATCATCATAAATATGGGAGGAGGGAAACATAGAATTCACTGAATTTACACACAACAAGTATTCAATATAGGGTGAACTTTAGTGGGAAATTAAAAGATTTATTTGGAAGAAAAAACTAATTCCCAAGGACTAATAGAGAGTGATAGAGAACAAGTTCAATAGGAAGTCAATGATGAAAAAACCGAAATCCCAATAGGTGTAGAAGATGTAGTTGATATCATTAGAAAAGGTGGTAATAAGATGACATTTTATTTAAATATCCTTTTCCTAGTGTTGAAGTATTCTATTACCATCCAGACCAAGAGAAAAATAAAAAGTAAATATACTTAATTTATGAGTATAATTTCATCTTTTGATAAATTTCCAACAAAATATCATATTTTTCTCCAAAATATGAGTTATCAAGATGAATTTTTAATTCCTAAAGAACTCAAATCAACTTTTAAGGGCCACATATCCATAAAGGGGATAGTCAAGATATTCCACTTATCTTTAGATATTAACAAAAAATGGTTATCACATGGTAAGATAATTCCCAAAATGAATAAAACTTCAAATTGTACAAAATATTAAAAATTAAATACTAATAACTAAAGTTCAAAATGAATTATTCCATAGATATCCTTGAAATTATTCAAAAATTTCCTGACTAAGTTTTAAACCTAAGGATTACAAGGATTTGATCATATATTATTCCAAGATAGATCAACCATTAATACTCAAATAAAATACAATATGTTTATGAAATTAAAATAATATTTTTAAAAAATATTTAATACTTACTAGGACATCATGTTGGCTAGCGGTAGTTCATGAAACCCTTACCATCCTTTATTCATGGGTTCAAGCCCCACCACCTTGATAGATGTGATGGAATGTCCCTGAGAATAACTATTTTTATTTTTTTCATTAGACATGAAAACTAATTCCTACCTAAAAACTCTTCACTTTAAGCCTAGAACCCATACTCATGAATCCTATGATAAAATCCATAACTTTATATTTCTAGAAAAGATGCTGATAATTGTGTCCCAATTTTTTTCATAAAACATTTAAGACATTAAAAGGAAAACTTTGATCACATACATACTGGAGGAACTTTTATTTTTATAATTTTAGATAATTAGAAAAAAATATTACATAAAAAACTCATATAAACTTGGACTCATAAGTCATAAAAATAATATTTCTTCCATTTAACACATATTTTCTTATTTCACAATAGGTCATCGGTATCATAATTTTCAAATCCTTTATAGACATAAATTGTTTAGAATTATTCCTTAAAACCTATGGAAAAGTTAACATAAGAAGGGTGAGCTCAAATTCTTAATAAGGTTAATCATAAAAATTAACAATTAAATTTCATCAATGAGCATAATTGTTTATAAGGGTATTATGACATAATGAAGGTACATGAGAGAATCATAAAAGTATTCACACCCATCAATATCGAGAATATCAAATATAAAAACATGAAAAAACAAGAGGCATCAGAGTCAATAATAAAAATCCATGTGATATCAATCTCGGTCATTTTAAATATTATTAACTCATAACTAGAATATAAAAACCATAAAGGTATCTTACGAAATCATTATACTTTTCACTCTTATAAATAGAATACCATGCAGTTGACTTCCATACATGTCGCTTTTACAAATGGAAGAGCCATTAAGCCAACTTCTATACCCAATAAATTAGAGAGATATCATGGATCCAAACATCCTTGATCTATTAAGAAACAACCCATCATTAGTTTATAATGTAACCACACGTTAAATTTCCAAGTAACATCGCAAAATCATCTCACATAAATAACCCATGGAAAAGAATTGTGTTCAATAACAATCCATTCAAAACATGATTAACCCATGGAAAATAAATGAGTTTAATAAAAATATCTATGAAAAATTATTAAACCATGGAAAATAAATGTGTGAAATAAAATATATTTGAAACATGATCAACCCATGGAAAAGAAATGGGTTAAATAAAAATATTTTTGAAACATGATTAACCCATAGAAAAGAAATGGGTTAAATAATAATCCCTTTGAAAAAACATAATCCTCTCAAAGAAAAAATGAATATGGTAATCAATTTAAAATATACCTAGAGGAGGATAATTAATTTTTTTTGATGTTAATGAATGGAAATTCCATAAAATATTTGAAGGAAATAATATTTAAACATTCCAAAATGTCCCATTACACTTTGAAAAATTTAATCCATTAACCCCATGAATGGAATAATAATAAATAAAATATATAATATCATGAGAATAGGAATACTTAAGATATTTTTTTTTAAATTATAAGTATATACACCACACAAAACCAGATCAGTGTATAATATATCAAATGTTTCAAAGAAGGCTAATTGCGGAAAAAGTCCATTACCGATTTGGTAACTTTGAAACCATAAACACCATAAAAAAGAGATCATAAAAAAGTATACATAAAACTCAAAAAATTTAAGGATAATATTCATCAAATACATTCATCGGAATTATATAAACCATATAAAATATAATAAGTGCACAATAACAAATATGTCTCAATGGAATGTAAATTTTGAAGAAACCTCTTACAATTGTGGGACCATTTGAATTGGAAACCCAAAATATAATAATCATAAGATTAAACATTTAAATAATATTAAGATAAAATAATTCATCATATGATATAAAAAAAGGGGTAGTAGATACACCACAAAAAATAAATAAGTGGTGATTCTGACATATGCCTCATGAAAGAAAAAGTGAGACTAGAATCCCTTACATTATTTTCGGTTTTCCGGATTGTTCTCTATCATCTGGAATAATAAAATTATGTTAATTATTTAATTTATTAATAAAATTTTAAAATTTTATTATTACTTTTATACAACTTATAAAAAAGTTATATACAATTACTTAATCAACAATGTTTAAGTTGAATGTTTTGACCATAATTGGGGTATTTGTCAAAAATGACTTTGGAAGGTCAAATATGGTCAAAGTGGTAATTATTAAAACATATAAATAATAATAATCATGAAATAATTATCATATTTATACATCAATTATACTTTTAAAACCAATCATGAATGATTATTATGAAAAATGAACCAACGTTACAATCATCGAGACTATAGGCCGTACGTACACATGAGTAACATTCTCATTTTTAATGATCATTATGGAAAGAAGTAAAGTAAAATTTATCTTTCCAAAATTAAATTTATATCACAAAAACCATGATATTTAATCATATATACTTATGTATATAATTATTGTGATTTTAAAGGAATCACATTGCTTCGAGGAGGCAGTAGTCCACACGTCCACGAATGACGTTATCAATTTTCATTGTGTGAAAGTGTAATAAAAATATATATTATATTTATAGAAAGGTAATTATGTCATTAATATCATATAGATTAAATTTAATTCACTTTTTTTAATTAAAACAATCCTTAATACATTCCGTATATTGTGTGAATGTATCACATCGCATTGAGGAGGCAGTAGTCCACACGTCCACAAATGCTGTTATCATATTTAAACCAAATAAAAAACATAATGTTATGTGTCATTTAAAAGTTAAATAAGTATTAAGATAACATAAATGTCATATATATCATATAAAAATGGCGTGTCCATCATAATTCACAACAATGAGAGGTGGAAAAGGAAAAATAGATTACATAGTTTCGTGAGGTGGTAGTTTTCTGTACACGAATGATAATTTCGTTACTCATTTGAGGTAATTGTGTGTAGGTTTATGTAAAAAAATTAACATAAAAACATTTAAGTATATTTATGATACATATTTTATTATATAATCAAGGAATAATAATAAATAAATTGGTGGATAAAGAAATAAAACATAAATTCACGTTGAAAAATGTTACGTCTTTTTCGGGTAACTCTTTATTTTGAACTAGGGATTAATTTGTTGAATTTATGCCAAATTTAAAGACTATAGGTTAATTTTATGGATTTTTAAGATTATTTGGTAAGTTTTTGGACAATCCAAAGTGGTTTTATAGGTTTAAGGAAGGGGAATAGTGAATTCCATTTTATAGTGGAGGAGGAGTGGAATTCTTATAAACACAAAAAGGTAAACACTATTGGGGGATCTCCCTTACCTCATGTGCTTCCAAAATGGAAAAATAATGGATTAAATGGAAATTATGGTCGATACACACTCACAACACAAAAAAATAAAAGAATTTTTATCATTTCTTCCTTAGTATTTATGTTTCATTATTTCTGTCATTTTAGTTTTTATTAAAGTAACTAGTTTTTTATCTTAAGTAATTTAACCATTAAAAAAATTAAGATACATTTATTAGAAAATATATACCAAATTAATTATAAATATTATATCTACTTTAAAAAATAAAAATCTTCTGTGGTTTGTAAATTAATTTTAAAACAAGCGTATGTAACACACAATAACCCTCCTTTAACCCCAACCATTGTAATAATGTTTTTACTTGATATGGGTCAATATGTAAATTATAAAAGATAAATTGGTACATTAATAGAACATATTTGATATTTATTAAAACATAAAAATAACTTGGAATAAGTTAGTATTTTTTATTAATTTTAAATCACTTAATAAAAAATAATTTATTTTAAGATGACATTAATGATAATTTTGACATTATTTAATAAATTTAAATTTTAAAAAATATCAATACAATAATGGAATTAAAATATATAAAGTTCACATATATTTAACAAGAAATATTCATATACAAAAATTAATGGAACACTATAATTAATTAAATTTACTTTTATTTTAATGTTTTTAGCATCATTTATTTTATTTAATTATTATATAAATAATCCATGTGTTAGAATTTGTTAAGCGTTTAGTGTAACTAATTCATCTCAATAAATTATAGTTAAATTATCATAATTAAAAAATCATTTAACTTTAAAAATAATCTTTATAATCGAAACTATGTAACTTATTCTATACTCCAAAGCTTTACAGGAATTAAAAGAAAGGAAGGTACATTTTTTTGCCTTTTTCTTTACATAACTTATTATATGGGTAACTTTATTGAACATGTGTCCCAATAACTCATAAAATTAGAATGGAGAGTATAACACCTTGAGATTTTATGAGATTGATTATATTGAATTTCATTGTTGTCTTGTGTTGTACGCTACAACAAGATTAGATTGCGCTATACACAACACCATATTAGATTGCAGTATACACAACACTATACTTAGCTTGTGTTACACATAATTTCAATTTCGTTTGATAGAATTCATTTCACACTACACTGAGTATAGAATTTTATCAATTTATAAAAGAACTATGTTTGGATTATGTTATAATCATCACCAAAGTAAGCTTATACTAAATGCAACAATGATGTGGCTAGTATTACACGTAAGAGTGACCTTCCTCGATAGCTTGGGTTGTACGCAATACCGTGTTTCACTAAACAATGATATATTATTAAAATATTATATAAAATATATGTTATTAATAGTATTAACCTCATTTTTAATTTTATATAACATTAGCATTAATCTTAGGTATTTTCTAGAACATGATATAAGAACAAATTCAATTTTTTCAGATAAAAGAAGTATTTTTCAAAAAATGCAATTTTTTCCACCTTTTGATTGCACAAAAATTTCAAATATAGTTTTTAAAACTTTTATATATTATATTTTAAAAAATAAAAATCTTCCTAGGATGTGGGATATCAAAATTTATCTTCGTTGAAATTTTGGTATTTTTTTGATGAAATTCACATTTCGATAAATAGTGAAAAATACTACATTTTATTTCAAAACATCATTTTCATTTAATTAATTTATATATTTATAATATCATTTTAATTGGTTTTAAAGTGTAATTATATTATGTTTTTATCATTTAATCCAATTTTGGTCGTTGGAAGTAATTTCACATTTAAATTGGTTATAAACACATGACAATATTTTGATATGTTTTTACTTCTTAAAAACCCACTTTTTGGTTTTGAAAACAAGACTTAATTTTAAATTAATTTATGCCAATTATATGATTCGAATAATTAAAAATGGATTCCAAATTTGGAATCAGTGGGTGAATTTTTTTTAATAGGTTACTTTTATTTTTTTGGATAGTATGAATAGTAACTATGCTAATTTTTATTTACCACAATTAAAGGTAATTCGGAAAAAGTAGGGTAACTAACAATATGATAAAGATAATAAAATTACCCTAACACCTGAAAAAATCATATTGGATGAATTAATGTCAACAAATATCACATATTTCTAGGAATTGATTTATTTAATGGACTTTTTTCCCTAGAAAGTGATGTAATTATAATTAAAACAAAAGAAAGTGACAATATGTCACTCTCATATATCTTATATGTATAATAATTTTAATGTAGTGATAAAATTAATAAAACTTAGAATATAAATATTCTCAAGAAAGATAATAAAATTATCTACATTATTTGAATTTATTTATCATTTTTAAAGATTAAATAATTTTCATTAATGATGAAAGAATAGTGATGTATAAATTATTTTATCTATATAAATATCAAATAAATGGTTTAAAAATATTAAAATAAATATCATATGAAATAATTAATGTGGTACATGAATTATATAGGTCAGTATGAAATTTTAGTAGTGTATTAATTTTTTTTTCGAATTTATCTTCTCTGTGGATTTTATTTAATGTCAAATAAATGAATGCTGTCAAAATTAACACTTGATTTTTTATAAAAATAACATATTATTAACATATCTAAAAATCATAGTTTTTTTTTAAAATTACAATGTTAAAATTATATGGTCTAAAATATCATAAAGTATCCAATTATGTAAAATTGAGAACAAATGAGTAAATATTTATAACCATTTAATGTTTAAAATATTATTAACACAAATAAAATTAAATATATTAAATAAGGATAAATCAAAATTATAAGGTTTAAAATAAAATCAAAACATGTCTAAATTTTATTGGTTGAGAGGATTTCTACCCATATTAATTTTATCATTGAAATAAATATGTTTGGGAGCATTATAAATAGAAAATGAATTTATAATAAATTAATATTTCAAGACATTCCAAAGGTGGACCTCTCTTCTCTAATAAATGGGAACCCCTTCTTATCTTTTAATCACACCTTCAAATCCCTTTGTCTAGGCCAAAAACTACCCAAATCTCCTACTAACATATCTAACTTCATCTGAGAGGCCTCTATTTGGGCAGAAATCCATCTTAAGGAGTTATTCTGTGCGTACCAAAAGGAGATACCTAAAAAAGGTAATTTTTTTATCACCTATTTTAAAATTATTTTCTTCTTATACTTCCTCTTATTTTATTGTTTACATACTAAAGTAAGAAATATTGTATCTTATGCATGATGGGATATTATTATAATTATGGTAAAACCTTATATTTCCTTTTATCCATCTAATGAATAAAAATATCACCATGTGTGCATACATACGACTTACCATCTCCAGGTCATGGTGTAATTGTTATTGAACAATACATAATTTGTATGGGTATATTGATGAGTATATAGATTTAAATAATGAATATAACATAATATTACATCTTTAAAATTAATATAACATCCAATTCCATATAATTTAACCATCAAGGGAATGATATCGTCGCTCATGTGTACGGACAACTTACTGTCTCCACGACACGATGAGATTCATTCTCCACGTCAACCATTCAAGAATGATTATAAAGTATATATCATAAATAATAATGAAATATATGAAATAATAACGATATTTTATTTATATATATATATATGTAATTTACTTGCTTCCAATCTATTCAATAAGGAAACAGAAACAACGTTAATGCATATGTACAACCTACCGTCTCCATGAACAGTGAATTCCATTTCATTTATCTATCTGAAATAAATATTTCTATATGGAATATTTATGATATATAAATCTTATTTTACATTATTTAAGTAATTGAATCACTATATAAGTAATAATATTAAGAATAACAAGTAAAAACATGTATGATAAATTAACTGATTATTACCCAAAATATTGCTTTAATATGGAATTGATAAGTAAACGGATAATATAAAGTCCTAAGTGAATAATATATGATATAATAAATATTATTATGGTTCTATTAAAATTTAATAATATGTTTAAAACTACTATACAAGTGTTTCAGATACATACTGAAAAAATCAGACCTAAGGTAAGTGATAACTTTGCCAATCCCATTTTTATGTGAGATTGTTTATTTGTAATTATTTACTAGGGTGTATTTATCATCCATATCAATGTTTCCTAAATATTTATTTAAAAATATTATTTATATGATTATATAATTTTTTAAAGTCAATTTTACCCATTGGTGAATTTTTACTAAATGGTATGAATGGAATCTTTTGTTGTTTTCGGTATGAGGTATTTTTTGAATTTTCTGGAAAAAGTATGAGGATAATTTTTTTGACTTATACGACATGAATAGATTTTTACATCCTTATAATACCTTATTTAAACCAATATTACACTACATGATTTCATTTTTATTTTAAACTAAATACTTTTTTTTAAAATTGCACAACATTTTGAGAAAATAAAACATTTTTGAAGAAGAAAATATATTTTCCTCAAGAATTAAGTTTGAGTGTTTTATAAAAATTGTTTTCTATATAAGACGATTCTATTTAAATATGGTTTTGTTTATATCCATATTATTACTATGATTTTATTGTGTTAATGATTTAATGATATTTTATATATATTATGTTATGATATAATGATGTTTGATAAACCCATTTTATTTTATGGTTTATGCTATGGTGAATGATTTATGTTTTTGTAGAACATGTAATAATGATTTCATTATGATATGGGGAGATTTATATCTCCCTAAAATGAATTGGGTAAATATTTTTATCACATGAGATAGACATGGCAGGAATGAAAAGTAAATCAGGTTTAGTAATACAAGGCTGGAATGACAAGTAAATTTGGTTTAATAATACATGGCTGAAATGATAAGGAAACCCCGTTCAGTAAAGGAATTTGTCCACTATTATGGACTTAGAGGAAATTACTTGAATACTATTGAAATCATTTTATGTTATTATTTATTTCCATAATCCCATGTTTTATTCCAATTCTATTTTGTCAAGGTTAATTTTCCTATATGATCTATGCCTTACGTACTGAAAATATTTATTTTAGGAACTATGATTTAGATATTTAAACTTTATGTTCATTTTTTTATATTCTTATATATATGATTTGTTATATTTTCTCAACTTTTACCATTACTGAGCATTTAGCTCACCCTTTTTATATCTTCTTTTCCACAGGATATAAATAATGGTTTTGGGTAGGAAAACAAAAGGGGAAGATATTTATATTAGATTTTGAAGATCTTTCACCAAGTTAGAAGATTACATTAAACTTTTCCCAAGACACTAATCTAATATGGTATTTAGGAGTGTATTTTTATAACATATTACATATTCTGCAAAAGAAATGTAATGTCGATGTACGTCAAGCTTGGATCATCATAGTTGGTATCCGAGCGAAGGTTTAGTGAACCTTTGGAAACTAGGATGCAAAAAATTCAGTGAGATCCCTTGAGATATTTCTATGGTATGTCTAGGGATATCCCTAAGGGTAAGTCTAACTATAGGTTACAGTCCTAGAATTATGTTAATTATCATTAATAACCTAGGATTAATCATATGATGTTAGAGTTTGAAAGTACGCCCCCTTTATTATGTTGTTTTCCTTACATGATTTTTCTCTCTCACACTACTCTTTTTCAGTTTTAGACAATGGATGGAACCCAAAGGAACCATGTTAATGATCAATGAACTAGGAAATGCAATTATTTTCTTCCTAATCAACAAAATTTTATGGTAGATGTAATGAAAAATATTATTTCTATACTTACACAAGATATGAAACATTCTGGACTTCCAAATGAGAATAGAAGGGAACAACATTCTGTGAATCCTTCATGAGACAACATCTACCTTCTTTTAGTGGGACTTATGATCCATTTTTTGATGAATAATGGATCAGTACCATTGAAAAGATATTTTCCATCCTTCTCTGTTTGGAACTTGAAAAATTAATTTTGGATGTTTAATGTTTAGAAGGTGAAACATACCAGTGGTGGACTTTAATAAAGAATACAGGGCCACAATATGAAATTGAATCCAAGTAATGGGATTAGTTCAAGAACTTATTTCTCAATAAGTACTTCCCTCATATTCTTCAAATAAAGATGGAAAAGGAGTTCCTTGAGCTTAAGAAAAAGGATGATGAATCTGTTGGTACGTACATGGAAAATTTTACAAGACTTGCAAGGTATGCTCCAGGTTTTATCATCCAACCTGAATGTAAAGTAGATAAATTATTCAGGGGCTTAAAACCAACTCTTTTAATGGAATTATCTATAAGAAAATTTATTAGTTATGAAGAGATTGTGTGTTTTCTATCAATGTATAAATTGAAGTTGGTATTATATATCAATCTAATGGTTTTTATAAGAAACAAAAGATGGATTTCAAGGGAAAATCTCAAAATAATGGTGAAAAGAAGATGAATGTTTCCTTATACTCAAAGTGTGGAAAGAATCATGGTAGAGATTGTATTAAAGGAACTAGAAAATGTTTTAAGTGTAGAAAATAAGTTCATGAAGTAGTTAAGTGATGAAGTAATAGGAAAAAGGTTACTAATGATGTGAATAATGAAAATACTACATAGAATGCACCACCCACACTTCAATGATACAAGTGAATATAAATGGGAAATTATGTTAACCAGTTCCCAAATATAAGGGTTAATGATGATGATCGACATCAAAAACCTATTAATTCTAAAGACAAAGGTAAATCACATGCAATCACTATTGGTGATGTTGAGTATGACAACTAATTGGTGGAATGATTAAGTGTTTATGTAATGGGATTCCAAAATAGTTTTGTTGAATCTATTTTATAGTATTATAGAATATTAGAATATCTATGTATTGGTATATTGTGGTTTTCCATAATTATATGGTACCAGTAACCATGAAAAGTGATTGAAATATTATTAGAAATCACATGATATACGCATAAGGAAGGGATAAAAATGCAATGAGATTGTTTATAGTATTAATGAGATTCTGAATAATATTAGGGAAAAGCGATATCATGGTTTGAGTATATATAATTTTTCTATTTTTCATGTGTGGAAAGATTTTATTTTGATAGAATTCATGTTTTCACCAGGTTCTATAGTAATTCATGTTATTACAATGTTTCATGAGAATACATGATTAAGGTATTCACATGTTTGAAATGTGATAACCAAGAACTACCTAATTAGATGTGGGAGATAAATGGTATGTAAATTTAGTTCACCTATTTCTAAAGTTTTATATCTTTTAGTTTTTGGAAGGATTATAATTTTATCCATTTATGGATAATGTAAGTTATATTCTGTTTGAATTTTGTTAGATTAATGTATTATCTCACTATATGTGGACTTATGCATATTTGATTACCCAAGATAACCATTTTTTTGAGACAGATGGAATGACATATCATTCTATTTCATGATTTTATAGAACTTCAAGAATTAAAAATTCAACTTCATTTATTTAAATTAGAGATGAATTGGAAATTGTTCACGACACGAACAATGGTAAGATTTTACTTAAATTAAGTAAGTTTTCATTCTCATGAAAAATTCATCAACTTTAGGGAAATAATATTGAAAACAAAATATGTTATCTGAGCACCGTCTTATCTGATGAATTATATGGCCTCTTAAATCATTACATATTTATGGCTTTCTGGTCGTTAACTTTCTCCGAACCTTGTTCTCTATCACTCTCCATCAGAACTTGATGGTTTGATTTTTTTCTTCCATATCCATGTTTTCACTTCCCACCTATGTTCTCCTATGTGGAAGCCCAATTATGAGATAATTTAGTT
The DNA here is from genome assembly GCA_963277665.1 of Viscum album. Taxonomy (NCBI): domain Eukaryota; kingdom Viridiplantae; phylum Streptophyta; class Magnoliopsida; order Santalales; family Viscaceae; genus Viscum; species Viscum album. The sequence continues at coordinate 1,063,484,596 of OY728134.1, read as the reverse complement.
AACCATTATTTTTCTAACTTTCCTTTTTAAAAGGAAGTTTTAGTATTCCTTTTTACGATGTGGGTTTCTATGAATGTAACTTTCAACCAGTAAACCTTTTATAACCCTAAGGAATTTTGAGGGAGAAATTCATTTTAAGGGTGGTATAATGTAACAAACTTAGATTTTATGAGATAAATTAATTTTAAATTTATTTTATGTCTTGTGTTGTATGTTACAACAAGATTAGCTTGCGCTATATACAACACCGTATTAGCTTGTAGAATACACAACACTATACTTGACTTGTGTTACACACAATTTCAGGTTCTTTTGATAGAATTAAGTTCACAAAACACTGATTATAGATTTTTTTCTCAATGTATAAAAGTACTATGTTTGGATTATGTTATAGAAAACACCAAAGTAAGCTTTCAATAAATGAAAAACTTACTTATATTTTATTACACACAAGGGAAACCTTCCTCGATAGATTGCGTTATACGCAATACTGAGTTTCACAAAACAAAGATATATTATTAAAATATTATATAAAATATCCATTATTAATATTATTAACCACATTTTTAATTTTATATAACAACAAAATTCATCTTATGTATTTTCTAGAACATGATATAAGAACAAATTCAATTTTTTTGATAAAAGAAGTGTTTTTCAAAAAAATTTAGTTTTTCCGCCTTTTGATGGCATAATAATTTTAAATCTAGTTTTTAACACTTTTATATATTATATTTGAAAAAATAAATGTCTTATTTATAAAAGGGGAAGCAAAATTTAACTTGGTTGAAATTTTGGTATTTTTCTGATGAAATTCATATTTTGATGAATAGAGAAAAATACTGCATTTTAAATCAAAACTGCATTTTCGTCTAATTTATTTATAAAGTTAGATTATATTTTTAATTTGTTTTAAAGTATAATTGGAATATTTTTTTTCATTTAATAAAATTTAGTTCGTTTTATGTAATTTCACATTTAAATTGTACAAAAACACATGACAAAATTTTGATAAGTTTTTACTTCTTAAAAACCCGCTTTTTGGTTTTGACTATAAGAATTAATTTTAAATTAATTTATTCCAATTATATGATTAAAATAATGAAAAATGGATTCCATATTTGGAATAAATGGGTCCAAATTATGTTAATAGGTTACTATTAATTTTTTTGGATGTTATGAATTGTAACTACGGTAATTTGTTTTAACACTGCTAAAAGTAAATTGGGTAATGTAGGTTAACTAACAATATGATAAAGAAAAAAAAATTACCATAAAACCTAAAAAAATCCTATTGAATGAATTAAAGTTGACCAATATCACCTATGGGTCATAATTGATTCATTTAATGGACTTTGTTTCCATGAAAGTGATGTAATTATAATTAAAACAAAAGAAATTGACAACATGTCACTCTCATATATCTTTTAAGTATAATAATTTTAATATACTGATAAAAATGATAAAAATTATGAAATAAATAGTCCATTGAAAAATAATAAAATTATATACGTCATCTGAATCTATTTATAATTTTTAGAGATTAAATAATTCTATTAATGATGATACCATGGTGATGTAGAAATTATTTTATTGATAGAAATATCAAATAAATAGTTTTAAAAATATTAAAATAAATATAATATAAACTAATTAATGTGACACAAGAATTTTCTAGGTGACTATTCCATTTTAAGAGAGTATTAAATATTTTTTTTTGAATTTATCTTATGTTTGGAATTTATTTAAAGTCAAATAAATTAATAGTATCAAAATTAACAAAATTGTTTTTTATTAAATAACATGTTATTAAATTATTTAAAAATAAAAAACAATATTTAAAAAATTAAAAAGTGAAACTTATATGGTGTAATATGTCATAAATTATCCAATTATGTACAATTTATAACCCATAAGTAAATATTTATAACCATTTAATATTTATAATATTATTAACACAAATAAAATTAAATATATTACATAAGGATAAATCAAAATGATAAGGTTTAATATAAAATAAAAACATGTGTAAATTTTATTGGTCAAGATTATTTTGACCCATACTCATCTTATATTTTAAATAAATGAGTTTGGGAGAATTATAAATTGAAAATGAATTTATAATAAATTAATATTTGACGACTTTCCAAAGGTGCCCATTCCCTCTCTTATTAAAGGGCACCTCTCCTTATCTTTTAATCACACCTCCAAAGAACTTTTTCTTTAAAAAAAACCTGCCTAAATCTCCTAACAACTTTCCTCAATTCATCCTATAGTCCACCCTTTGGGAAGAAATCCATCCTAAGTTGTCCTTTTGTGAATACCCAAAAAAGATATCCGAAAAAGAAGTAATTATTTTATCACCACTTTCAAAACACTTTTATTATTATACTTTATATTCTTATGTTTTTTCCATAATAAAGTAATAAATATATAATATTATACATGCTGATATGTTATTATAATTATGGTATAACCTTATACCTCCTTCTATCCATCCTACGAATAACAATATCACCATACGTGCGTACATACGGCTTACTGTCTCCACGACATGGTGTAATTATTATTCAACAATACATAATTTGGATGGGTATATTGATGAGTATAATGAATGTAAATAATGAATATAACATTATATTATTTTTATAAAATTCATATACCATCCAATTCCATACCATTTATCCATCAAGGGAATGATATCGTCACTCTTGCATACGTACGACTTACTGTCTCCACAACGCGATGAGATTCATTCTCCACATTAACCATTCAAGAATGATTATAAAGTATATATAATAAATAATCATAAAATAAATTAAATAATAATTCTACTATATTTATATATATATACATGTCATTTAATTTCTAACATTCAATTCAATAAGGAAACAAAAACAACGGTCATGCGTACGTACGACCTACCGTCTCCATGAACGATGTATTCAATTTCATTTATCTATCCACTATAAATATTTATATACTGAATATTTATGATATAAAAATCATTTTATATATTATGTAAGTAATTAAACCACTATCTAAGTAATAATATTAAGAATAAAAAATCAAAACACGTATGATAAATAAAACAATTATTACCCAAAACATTGCTTTAACATGGAATTGATAAATAAACGGGTAATATAAAGTCATAAGTGAATTATATATGATATAATAAATATTATTATGGGTTTTTACAAGTTAATAATATGTTTAAACCCAATATACAATATTTTTAGACACATACATAAGAAATTGACCTAAGGTAATGGATAACTTTTCAAATCTCATTTTTATCTGAGATTGTTTATTTGGAAGTATTTATTGAGGTATATTTATCATCCACGACCATGTTTCCAAAATATGTATTTAAAAATATTATTTATATCTTTATATAAATTAATAAATTCAATTTTACCCATTGGTGAATTTTCTCTAAATGGTATGAATGGAATCTTTTGTCATTTTTTGTACGAGGTACTTTTTGACTTTTTCAGAAAAAGTACGAGGAGAATGTTTTTTTAACTTATACGGAAAGAATGGGTTTTTACATCTTCATAATTTCATATTTCCATGAATCCTACTCTAATATATTTCATGTTTATTTTCAACTAAATACTTTTCTTTTGAAATTGAATGACATTTTTAGAAAAGAAAATGTTTTTGAAGAAGAAAGGATATTTTCTTCAAGAATTAAGTTCAAGTATTTTATCAAAATTATTTTCCCTCTAAGATGATTATATTTAAATAGGGTTATGTTTCTATCCCTATTATTACTATATTTTATTATGTTAATTATGGAATGACATTTTATAAGGATTATGTTATGATAGAATAATGTTTAAGAAACCCATTTTATTTCATAGGTTATGCTATGATTAATGATTTACGTTTTTGTGGAACATGTAAAAATTATTTCATTATCTTATGGGTGGGACCTATATCTCCCTCCAATGCATTGGTTGATGATTTATATCTCATGAGACAAAATTAATGTAATGAAAAGTAAATCTGGTTCAGTAATACATGGATGGAATGACAAGTAAATCTAGTTCAGTAATACATGGCTGGAATGAAAAGTAAACCCAGTTTAGTAAAAGACTATGTTCATTATAATGGTCTAGGTTGGAATGCCTTGGATACTATAGAAATAATATAATGTGCTTATTTATTTTCCACAATCCCATGTTTTATGACAATGCTATTTTTTATACTTAATGTTACTATATGATTTATTCCTTACGTACTGCCAATATATAGTTCATGACCCAAGATTTTGATATTTAGACTTTATGTTCATGTTTTTACATTCTCATGTTTATGGTTAGTTCTATGTTCTCAATGTTTACCCTTACTAAGGATTGAGATCACCCTTTTTGTGTTTTCTTTTCCCAAATATTTAAATAAAGGTTTTAGTTAGGAAAACAAAATGTAATATCTTTATGGGATAAGTTGAAGATTTTTCACCAAGTTAGAAGATTATTTTCCAATTTTCCAAAGACACTAAACTAATACAGTCTTTGGGAATATATTTGTGCAATGTATTAAGTATTTCGAAAAATAAATGTAATTTCCATGTACATAAATCTTGGGTTGTTACAAATAGGGTATATGTTATAAATATTGGTACCTAATGGATTTTTTGAAAGTTTCTAGGTCATTTTGGAGATTAAGTTTACGGTTTAGTCCCCTGTGAATCCTAATTTTACCTTAACTATAATTAATTTTAGATACTTTCACTAATTTTTTTAGTCAAAACATTAGTTGATATTATTAGAACATAAATATTATATTCATTACAACCATGTGTGTTCATTTTTATAAATTCAATTCATAGAGGAGAAAAAATTAAATTTAAAGCTAATCCAACAGATGTGGTGAGAAAGTGAGTTTTTAAATTGAAAATTTTCAAAAGTTCATTAAGTATTCATATATAAATTAAATATAAAAATTATTCAAATGAACATAATTGGATTAATATATATATAACTTATCTATCATGACTGTAAAACAAATTTTATATATAATTTAACTTTAATAATTATTTAAACGTTAGGCAGTTTTCATTTAAAATACTGTGTTCACTATTTATCAAAAAATGAAACTTCTTAGAAAAAAATAACCATAATATAATTTTGATGTTGGAGTTTCAGAAATTAAGTTTATTTTTTCATATAATAATTATAAAACTATCAAAAATTATATTTAAAATAGGTGTGTAATCAAAAGGTGGTGAAATGACCTTTTAAAAATATACATATTTTTATGATTAAAATTGAATTTACTCTTATTTGAAGACTCTAAAATTTATTGTATAAATTTAGAAATATTTTATGAACTTGTATAAACATAATATAGTTAATCATATTGTTTCTGACGCTTTCGTCGGGGCACACGCGCATCCGTCTGCGGAGGAGGACGCGCTGCACTGTTGCCCCTCATTCCCGCTTTCCAAAGGCAGGCGACATTCGCTCCTATTTCAGGGACGTCTGCTCCTTGATCGAAACGGGATGATGGGATATCGGTTCTTCCTTCCATGTATTCCTCCTCGGAACTCATCACCTAGTCCGGGTCTCCCTTATAGATTTAATACGTTGTTCGTGAAACTCTTCCCAGTGCCATGTTTCCATGGATGCTGGTTAATTACACTGCTTCTTTCGGGACATTCCAAAGGGTCCAGTCAGGGCAGCAACCTTCAGTCGGGGGAGTAGTCACGTTGAGGCATCATTAACGTGTCTGGATGCTGGGGAACTGGCATTTCTATCTTTTATCCCTTTTCATAGGGCTTCTCGAGGGCGTGGAAGCCCGAGGCATCCCACATCGAGCGCGAGGAATTATATGCCATAGACATATATCTGAGGTTTTCCTCAGCTTCCTATGTTTAACACAGGGTATGCCGCAGGTTTAACATCCAGTAAAGACAGATCAGCCCGATCAGAGCATTAGCTGGAATGGATCAGATTGAGGAATTTCCCTTGAAGGGGTACCGATACCGGGACCAGCCCATGGGCGGCTGCGAAGAGGAGCAGAATGGTATGATCCTACCAGGATATGGCAGTCTGGGTGAGAATAAGGATGGGTGATGGAGAGTTGAATGAAGTGTAGGGGGAATGAATACGGGACCATCGCAAGGGCGACAGTAAAGTTGGGCTTGAGTCTCTAAGAAACCTCCTACATATCCCTGTGGTAGGGAATCAAAGTCTGCGTAGTTCGAGATGGTGCCGGAGGACTGACATGAAGGTGGACCTTGGTCCGATGGATTTCGTTAGCGAACCAATGTGAAGGTGAACCCGGGGGTCCACTGGTGGTGGGCTTGAACCTCGTGAAGGCTTCCTACGTACCACGCCTTGACATCGATCAAAGTCCCCGTAGTTCGGATGGAATGTGGAATACAGTTTAACGTCATGCGGGATGGGGGTGAACCGACGTGAGTGAGGTCGGGACGGCTGTGTGATGGGCTTGAACCTTATGGGGGATTCCTACGTACCATGCCTTGACATGGATCAAAGACCACATAGTTCATAATGGTGTATCGGCGATCCAACGCGAGCAAGGATCTTGGTCCAGATGGTGTGGGGCTTACACACTAGACTGCCCGGGTGTTGGTGAACTGACGCGAAGAAGGTCGGGGTGACCAACAGGTGGTGGGCTTGAACCTCTGGGAGGCTTCCTACGTACCATGCCTTGACATGGATCAAAGACCACATAGTTCAAGTTGGACGCCGGAAGGCCGACGTGAATGAGGAGGACCAGGGGGTCCTAGTGGTGGTGGGCTTGGACCTCGTGGAGGCTTCCTACGTACCATGCCTTAGCACGGATCAAAGACCACGTAGTTCAGGTTGGTCACAACGACTTGCCGCTGGACCGGAATGCAATTTAGCGTCGTGCGGGACGAAGGTGGAACCTGACGTGAAAAAATGACGGATGGGCTTGAACCTCATGGAGGCTTCCTACGTACCATGTCGTGACATGGATCAAAGACCTCGTAGTTCAGAGGGGCTTCGTCGGTGAACCGACATGAAGGTGAACCCGGGGCCCCACTTGTGGTGGGCTTGAACCTCGTGAGGCTTCCTACGTACCATGCCTTGACATGGATCAAAGACCTCATAGTTCGGGATGGTTACAACGGCTTGCCGTCGGACTGGAATGCAGTTTAACGTCATGCAGTACGAGGATGGACTCGACATGATGAAATGACAGGTGGTGGGCTTGAGCCTCAGGGAGGCTTCCTACGTACCATGCCTTGACATAGATCAAAGTCCTCGTAGTTCAAATGGGTGTGCAGTTTAATGTCATGATGGACGAGGGCATATTTTTTAACGTCACGTTGGACGAGGCCATACAGTTTAACGTCATGCTGGACGAGGGAATACAGTTTAACGTCATGCTGGATGAGGGAATACAGTTTAATGTCATGCTGGATGAAGGTATACAGTTTAACGTCATGATGGACGAGGGTATATAGTTTAACGTCATGCTGGATGAGGTATTGTCATAGCCAATGCCAACTCTAATCCCACGCGAGTCATGCTCGGTGTGAGAAACAAGAAGCAGCAAGGACCTGACGATCACGCCGTGAAGGGTGCACCCGTGAGAAGCGAAGAGGGTCTTACGCGTTAGGCGGCCCATGGTGCTGGGACTTACTCCAGAATGGAGTCCCGAAGTGCGGAAAAGTGCAGTGAAAGAGGGATTTGGGACCAATTATGGGAGGTGCCTCGTTCCCTATCGCACCCTCCACTGACCTTGGTAGTGGGGAAGTACGTAGATGCAGGGGTGCAGCCATCCGTTGGGGGACTGGGGGGCGGGGCTTACACCAAGGTGGTTGCCCTTCTCCCATGGACATACGCTGCTCCGATAAGGAGGATATCATCCCTTGTGGGGGGAGTGATTCCACTCACATGGAGACGAGTGGCATAATGAATGTCGGAGCTGGGGGGACCCTTCGTGCCAGACACGGGGTCGGGTCACAGTTTAACGTCATGTGTTGAGGACGTGGTGCTTGGCAGTTTAACATCCTGTAGCTCGGACGATGTGGGTTTACTCCGTACCCCTAGGACTTACATGGCCGGCACCCTTTGCTCCTTGGGGGAGGGAAGGTACCATTAAGGCCATGGTCAAGGGGGTCGTAGAGAGAACCATCGAGGGGTCCACGTTAGCGTGACTATGCGAAGAAGCAATAGCCGTTAGCGTGCTTATGTGAAGAAGCATTAGGCGATGCGATGCTATGAGTGGTGTGGTCTGTGGGACTTTGAAATTACATCATGAAAACCTGGAGGGTCACACGGGGAGAGGAATTGATAAGCAGAGGAGTGTGCTTCACGAAGTGGGGTGCCTTGGCCTTAGCATGGGGCAAAGGTGTGAGTGGAGAGTGCTTCGCGAAGTGGAATAGTATTCATGGAGCATTGCCTCATGAAGAGGAGGTGCCTCACGAAGAAAGGTACTGTGGAGCAGTGTGCTTCGCGATGTGTAGAGATCCTGCCTTAGCATGGGGATCACTAGTACAGGAGGGGTGTTTCGCGAAGCATAAATGCTCTACGGCTGCCCGGGTTCCCTTGGGAATCCCCCTCCTTCGCGAATGCCCTTGAGGTTCGCGAAGGGCATCCCTCTCGGAAGAGGGGCTCAAAATGAGACAAAGAGAAGGCGTCACGTGAAGTAGAAGTACCTCGTGGAGCTCATGATTCCCGGGGCAAAGGGTGCTTCGCGATTCGGGAGTGGAGGATCCGAAAGGTTGGATTGTCCGTCGTATTGGACTCAGGGGGAGCCCAGTATTTATAGGCAAGGGGCACCGCGAAGCAGAACTCCCGCACCGCATTTGGTGCTTCGTGGAACGCTCGCAAACGTCAGGTCATTCGCGGAGAGGTACCGCCTCCGAGGCTTCGCGGCGGGCTCGTGAACGTCAGGCCGTTCGCGGAGAGGTACTGCCTCCGGCACTTCGCGGCAGGCTCGTAAACGTCAGGCCGTTCGCGGAGAGGTACCACCTCCGGGGCTTCGTGGTGGGCTCGCGAACGTCAGGCCTTTCATGGAGAGGTACCGCCTCCGGCGCTTCACGGAGAGCTCATGAACTTCAGGCCGTTCGCGGAGAGGTATCGCCTCCAGCGCTTCACGGGTTCACGTCGGGGCTTCGCGAGGCAGCGTGCGGGGCTTCATTTTCGTCCCTTCCTTTCGTGCAATATTTTGGCGCCAACAAATGCCCCCCTCAGACTTGGAGCCGCGGAGGGATGAAGGGTCGAAGTCTGAGGGAAAATCACCAAAATTGTCGGCGGTTCGCGATGCGACCTCGCGAAGGGGGCCCGCGGTGCTGACCGCGGCCACCGGATCCGGACACGCCGCGATGCTCCGCGCGGGCGAGGCACGCCGCGAAGCTCCGGGGTCACCACATATAAATAGGGGGCCGACCTCTTTTGTCTTCATGCGATTTTCTTGTCCTTTTGCGCTCTTGATTTCGCGAAGCTCTGCATACTCTGCCTCTGCTCTCTGTGAATCGAGCTTCGCGGCGAACCGCGGGTCTCCGACTTTACGACCGCGCCAAGCGAACTCCTGTTTTCCAGCCTAGGTCAGACTCCGCGGCTTGGTCTCGCAACCGACCTTCATGAGCCAGCTTCGCGATCCAGCTTCACGATCCTTTCTGAAAAAATTCTTTTCTGAGTGTCAGAACCGAAATGGCCCATCAAGAAGATTTATTGGGGGTGCTTGCAGATGTCGCCCGTCGGGATGAGATGGCCAACTGTCCGGGCCTTGGGGAGATGGTCCGAAGCCACTCGGACCACATTTCTTTGACAGAGCTGCTATCGAAGGGTCGGAAGAATTATCTACAGTGAAAGAAGCTACCACTATATGGCTTTAGGTTGAGGGATGACGTCTTCATCCCTGAGGCGAGTAGGGACGAACCAGCTTTCTGGTTTAGGAGCACGCCATGTCAGCACCAATGGTTCAGGGTAGCCGATGGTCATGCGCAGGAAGAATTCACACCCGTCACCGCCGACTGTCTCTACAAACATGTGAACAATATTGACGGGAAGCCACTACAACCGGAGACGTCCCCTCCTCTCCACCGTACCATGCTGAAGGCGTCTTTGCAGGATTTGAAGAAAGGGTGGTCCGATGAGTGGGACCTGCGCCAGGGCGGCAACTTTACTGATGAATGGGCATGGGCCTACTGGGTAGGCACCTCATGCGAGGAGTTTGGGGCCAAGCTGAGGAGAGTGGGTTTATATGAGGCGGCATGGGCCTCCCAATTCCACATTTACCAACCGAAACAACTGATGCCGGAATTGCTGAGCAGATGGTCGTTTAGGACCAATACCTTTCACTTTCACCACGGGGAGGTGGGCATCAGCCTGTAGGATGTCCACCAGATTTCGGGGGTTCCGATCTTGGGGGCCATGTATGATGAGTTCCTCCCCGTCATGAGCGCATGGGAGGATACAGAGCAAATTCCGCGACTGGCGTCAGTGCTGATGGCACTCGTCCTTGGAGAGGAAAAGGAGGCAGTAAGAGATGTCCACTTTAAGAAGTGGTTCAAGCGCTTCCTGAATTTCCCAGAGAATTGAGAGTTCTCTTCGAGGCCTTGAACTTGTCCGAGGGCAGCCCAACGGGGTAAGGAGAACTTGTATTGGCGGGTCATGGAGGACAGCCAATGGAAGACTTGGGGTTTCAGCGTCAGCACTGAAAAACAGCCGATAGTTAGGCTGGCGGTGTTCATTGCGGCTCTCATCTGCGGTTGGATCCTACCGGTGAGGGATACCAGCATGGAGGTGCGGCCCAGCTCTTTTATCATGGCGTCCATGATGGACATGGGGTAGCGGGTCAATATGGGGATTCCAATGCTCTCCAAGCTATACAGAATGCAGTGGCACATTAGCAAGGGCAAGAAGCCGCCAAGGATATTCGGGCCCTTCCACCTCCTGTATGGGTGGATTGTGGCGCACATCAGGGGGATCTATGAGTATCCAAACCCTATCTCGCCGCCAGGATCAAACCTCTGCCCCTCCATCCTGAATGCGGTCGGGAGCTTCCTGTTCAAACTAACCGTGCCGATGGTGCTGAACCGGGTGTGGAGGGCGGATGAGTTTAATTTTTACCCCTTCCCATTGTCGATGGGGATACTTACTGACAACGGGTAGGGAACGGAAGAGCATCTGGCTTCCCTCCTGGACTTTTGAGGCAGAGTTTTGGTAACATGAGTGGATCGTGAGCTGCTCTGCGAACTGTACACCCTGCATCGGTTTGCGAGGCAGTTCCGGTGCCTCCGGCGGCTGACCCCGCAGGTCTAATGGGAGGTGTGTCACGAGGAGAACCCATGTGTGATGAGGAAGCTGTGGCTCATGTTCACACAGGAAGATGGGAAGATGTGAATTACATTGCCTCCATCCACCGCCGCTTTCAGATTGTTGAGGGAGTATTCCATTAGTTGGGAGGATGCTTACCCAGGGGAAATGCTTAAGCAGCCAACTATTCGGGTTGGTGACGGTGGGCCTCTATCCTGAGGTCGGCGTCGGAGGGCAGCTAGGGCCTTTTGCAGTGGCGGGGCTACTGTGGCGGCGAGACCCACACCGACCGAGGGTGTGGAAGCAGCGACAGATCCGGTGATTCCGGTAGAGTAAGGCCATCCGGAGGGGCGGCCACTGAGAGAATTTCGTAGGATATCCACTCAGGCTCTGGGGAAGCGGCTGCGTCATATTGACATGGCAGAGGATGCCGTCTTCTCGGAAGCCTAGGACATTTGGGATGTCAACCGACAATTCCTCAGCCCACCCGAGATATGGGCGCACTTGAATTGCCTCAATATGGAGTTACCGAGAATAGGCCCAGTCCGGGATGGTTTCATGGCCTCTCCGGCGGAGGCAGAGCAATACTTGGATGAGTTGGAGGATTACATTCACTCCAGTGGTGTCCCTCGCCCAATGACAGACCGGGTGAGGGTACTGCTGGATCGAACGGTCCCCCCACAGTTGTCAGCCTCCAATCTGAGGGAGTGCTTCCCCCTGCTAGAAGAATCAGAGGACTCCTCTCGGGAGGATGATGCTGGAAGAGGGAGCCCGTTGGAGGAGGGCGAGGTCGGATATCAAGGATCAGATTCCGACGATTTTGCAGAGGCTCTCGAGGTAGCATTCCAAAATTCTTTCCATATGGTCTGTTCTTGGTCCATTATGGACTTCTCACTGATTTTTGAGCCATGCAGAAGGAACTTGTACGCATGCCTCGTTCTCGCCCCTCGGCGGGTGATGATGCAGGACCTTCAGAACCTGCGCTTATGGCTGCGTCCAGTTCCGTGTCTGGTGGGACCAGAGCACTCGAGGTGGCTCCTCCGGAATCTCCAGACCTTCCAACAGTATACGGAGGGCCTTGCCTCGGGGTCCCGTCCGTATCGGCTCAAGAGAAGCACCAGGAGGTTGACCTCTGTAAGTTTCCTATACCGGTTTCCTTGTCGTTGTATGTAGACTATGACAACTAACATTTATGTCCCTCTCTGTTGTACAGTTCTTCGACTGGCATGGGCTACTGCGGCAAGGCTAGTCGGGATGTCTGGTGGCATCCCTCCTAGGGGCATGCCGGTGATGGTGGCGATAGTCCCCCCATCTCCCCGAGCTGCAACACACATCATCACTGGCGGGACCACCAGAAGGGGCGTGCCCGAGGTCATTGACGTGGACTCCGATGAAGAGGATCGATCGGCCGGTCCCACTCCTGTCGCGCCTGCTTCATTGCTAGATGTCGCGCCAGATTCAACGCCAGATGCAGATCCTGCCGAGGACTTCCTGCAGGCGTATCCTGCGTACGAGCCTGCCAATCGCGCAGACTGGGACGAAACGGCATCTGACGAGGAAGATGGCAGCATAGTCCGCCGCCGGTCATGGAAGCTAATCATGCGCTTCATCAAGGACATCCCCAAGCACTATGGCTGGAGGAAATGGATAGACTTCGCTCGTGGCTGTGCGAACTGTGCGCTGGGGGAGTGGATGCCCAACATCCTCACGTGCTCGTCTGAGATCTTGTGGCTGAGAAGATCCGGGAGCATGATCGTGGGCTCAGCGTGGGCTAGCAGCGGAGGAAGGAGACAAACATCAAGAATCTCTAGGAGGCTGAAAGCGAGTTCCAACAGCTCTAGACCTGGGAGGATGAGCACTCAGACTCTCTTAATTCACAATATGATCTGATCTCAGGGTTGAAGGCCCAGCTGGCAGAGGCAGAGGAGCATATGAGGCAGGTTTCTGGAAAGATGGCTGCCATTCAGGCTGGGGTAGAGAGAGCTAGAGCCAAGGCTGACGAACTGCGCCCCGCCGCTGCTGAGGAGGTGCGGGAGATGAGTCAGTGGCAGAAAGTCTTGGACACCACAAGCCGAAGGGTGGCGGAGCTGCAATGCTCTTTTGACGGGGTCAACCTGTCTATGGGGGGAGTCGACCATCGGGTACTGTAACAAACTAAAAACCTTTTATTGGTACTTTCACGCTTCAATTTCTTCCTTTTTTTTTGAATTCCGCAGCATGCACGATTTCCACTGTTTAAATTGGTTCATTACATCCCTACAATGTTTGCAGGATGTTCGACGCTAATTCCCCAAGATCACGTGGGTCAAGCCCGATGTGAGAAATAGGAGATAGTTGCCTTCTCGTCCCACCTAACATAAGAGTGGAGACCAAGCTCCGGGCATTCAGGATTTGGATTACTAGTCCGTATTTCTGAAAGATGGGAGAGGCTTGGCCGGAGAAGGAACTTCTCAAAACAGCCGAATTACCATTTCTTCAGCGTGCCCTCATGCACGAATGGTGCAACGCCAGGGGCACGGAAATCGGTCCGAACAGACGGAAACGGGAAGCGTGAATTACGATGCCCAAGATTCGGAGCACTGTGGGGATGGCGTGAAAATAAAGGACAGCCATTAACCATGGAGGAGAAGCGGTATCCTTATTGTGTTTGCCTAAAATGGGGACAAAAAATGAGGGTCGACCATTGACCATGTTCGAAACACGAGACCATGTCACAAATGTTGTCGGTCAATCTTTCGGGACGTTGACCCAGGACAGTTGGCGGACCCTGGGCCGAGCATCAATACTGTTAGGGGGTCCCTCTAAATATGACCAGTCTTCCAGAACGCTGGCCCAAGATGGTAGGTGAGCCGATGCGGCATGAGACCAGGCCGTTAGGGGGTCCCTTCAGACATGAAAGGGGATGAGGGTCCGAATAAGGGGAACCCAAAGTGTGGAATATCGAGTGATGGTTTGTCCGAACAGAATCCGACAAATAGGTAGTTACACCACCATGGTGGGAGTACGCCAAATGGGCGCGTTGGTTTGGTCATGTATCCTTCCTTCTTTGGGATAGGGCCTCTCTAGCGAGGGGTCCGACCAGGGGGGCGGAAAGTGGAAGGATGGGATTAATGATTTCTATGGGCTGGACCCTAGGCAAAACACCAGGGTGTCTCTACGTATCCTATGAGGATGGGAATCAAGCCATACATAGTTCTGGAAGCGTAGTTTATCATCATGCAGGAAGATGAGAAGCTTGGCCGTGTTGGTACACATCCTTCCAAAACTAATAAGCCCACATGAGTCATGCTCGGTGTGGGAAACAAGTAGTGGTGGGACTTTCCCGACACAGAAAAGGGGAGGTTAGGGTGGAGATACGCTTGGTGAATACCAGCCCCATGATACTAACACACCCATGTGGCACACTTAGATGTGCGAAGAGATAGAGCCGAATATGTTGGAATTCCACTTGAACATGAGGAAGTGGAAGTGTGTGAATCATGACGCTCGATATTTGGATCACAATGACAGCACCGTGACGATAGAGGATAATTGTTAACCATGGCGGAAACGCAGCATCCATATCGTATTAGCCTATAATGGGGACAAACAAACGAGGGTTGACCGTTGACCATGTTCGAAACACGGGACCATGTCGCAAATGTTGTCAAAGATCCTTAGGGATGTTAGACATAAATGATTGGAGGGCCCTTAGGTCCAGCATCCATGGAGAGCCCTTAAGCCTAGTATTCATGTCGTCTGAGGGTCATTTTGGATGTGGAAGAGGATTCGGATCCAAATAAAAAGCTCACGAAGATTGGTCATGGGATGAGGGTAATGTCCCCATGAAAATTCCACACTTCGGGCTCTTTGTCAAAACACAGCTGAATACGACAATGAGACGTATTAGATAGAGGGATCAGAGTCTTTTTCAATAGGGAGATCTTAGTTTAGGGTCATAGAATTCAGACCAAAGGGCGGGAGGAAACATGGGAGGCACACAGTGGGGTATCTCAGACACCTGTCGTGAATGGGAACCGGAGGTTCCGATCACCATGTGCTTCTCGGGAAATTTCCGGTCGAGGGACCATAAACGAGAGTTGAGCTGGGCCCGAAGAAAATTTCAAAGGCATTCCTACGTACCCCATGAGGATGGGGATCAAGATGCACGTAGTTCTTGAGGGATTCTTAGTTTATGGTCTTAGAACTCAGACCATGAATGGGTAAGGGGAGCAGGGGACACATGGAAAGGCGGTTACAAAACCCGATGTGAATGAGGACCTAATCCCTACTTACCATGCGTTCTATGGGGAAATGATCGAGTCGAGGGATCGAAAACGAAGGTTAGGCTGGGCCAACAAGGAAGTGCCCGGGTGCTCCTATGTATCTCATGAGGATAAGAATCAAGCCATACGTAGTTCTGTAAGGTGGAATGGTAGGGTACCAGTGCTGGGGAAAAAGAGGAGTGCAGGCGTGGCCCTTGCATTAAAAGAAGCAGAATTTGGTAAATCTTGTTTGTCCTTTAAGGTGAGTGGTTTTTTTTTTGTGAAGCGACATGCCTAGGGTAGTAGGCCCTGGTGTCTCCACAAGAATCAAGCCGTGATAGGCGTTGACAAATGGAATGGCACGTGACCAATACCCAACGTGATGTCCTCTACAACGAGGTCATCACAATGCAATGCCGTTTTTCATCATGCGTCCAGGATGATAATGTCACAGTTTAGGGTCATGTGACAGGACCAAGCATGCATTTTAACGTCATGCATCGCAGACGTAGCAGAGGTGATGCTAGGCGGGGAATGTGTGCAGTGTCATGAAACACAATTGATGGAGACATGATCCCACATCACACTGTATGCCACTCCGAGAGGGAGACCTCAGGCTGAGGGGCCTATATAGAGGTAAGAGGTGAAAATAGGGGGGGGGGGGGAGAGGCTAGCTACCTAAATGGGTTGGACCCGAAGACAAGGCGTCCGAGCGGTCCTACGTATCCCATGAGGATGGGAATCAAGCTAAACGTAGTTCTAGATGGATCTTAGTTTATGGTCTTAGAGCTCAGACCATGAATGGCGACAACTTCTCGAGTAAGCGCAGACGTCAACCCGATCCCTAAGCCCACGTGAGTTAAACTTGGTGTGGGAAACAAGGGGGGAAACCTTATCGCAATACTTAGGGCGTCCATCAAAGGGGAGTCAACAGAGAGCCCCGAAGGACACCTTTGACGCGGCTTGTTCCCCCAACGCACAAACGTGCACAGAGGAAAAGTACAAAGAGTTCCGAGACTCTACATGGACATGATGAGACTGGATAAGGATGTGAATTGTGTTATCGACATTTTGGTATTAATGGGGTTGGCGTGGCGATAGAGGAAAACTGTTAACCGTGGCAGAAAAAATAGTCTCCATATCGCGTTAGCCTGAGGTGGGAACAACAAATGAGCATCGACCGCTGACCATATTCACAACGCGGGATTTTATCGATTTGTTGTCTGAAACCCTCGAGGGCGTTGGCCCGTAATGGTAGGAGAGCCCTTAGGCATAATATCTAGGCCGTTCTTGGGGGGTCCCTCCGGGTGTGAAAGATGATGGAATCCCTGATGCAGGGATACACAAAGCCTGGAAAGCGGGTGCAGACGTGTCCGAGTAAGGTTTGGCATTACAGGTAATAAACCAGAGTACCCTTAGGCACATTGGTGAACCACTGAAAAGGGTTGACGGAATAACTCGGGAGTGATAGGTACATGGCATGGTCATTATAGGACCGACGTGAATGAGGACATAATCCCATACCACACCATATACACCCCTCGTGGAGGAAGGTTAGGCCAAGGAGCCAAGATGGGATAGAGATTCCCAAGAGATGGGGCTGGACCCGAAGCTTAGTCATTCGGGTGGTCCTACGTATCCCATAAGGATGGGAATCAAGACACACGTAGTTCTAGAAGATACCCAGGGGGAAGGATACCCTAACAAGGATGTGACGATGTGGCGAGTAGCCTGACGTGAATGGGGACGTAATCCCGCAGCACAACGCACAATCTTGTGGGACAGAACTTGGGCCCAGGGGCCCGGCAAGGCCAAGGGGCCGGAGGCTCGGCCTCGGTCAGGAAGGCCTGACAAGCTCGCAGTTTAGCATCTTGTAGTGAGGATGAGGGTCGGGGAATAGGATTCCCTGGATAGAGGAGGTGTATGGTACACTGAACAAACTGACGTGAATGTGGACATAATCCTTCACCACACTATACACTCCACGTAAGAGCTTGGGATAGGGCCCGAAAAGGCCTAGGGGCCTGAGGCTAGGCCTCGGTGAGGGAGGCATGAGGTTGGGCCTCAGTCAGGACGGCCTGACTAATTTGCAGTTTAACGTCTTGCAGCAAGGACGAGGAAAGAGATAACTATATTTTGTCCGGGGATGTGTACGACATGTAAAGTAACCTGACATGAAAGAGGACGTAATCCTACAGCACGCCGTACATTCCTTATAAGAGAATCGGGGCCGTGGGACCGACCACTGGAACCACCCGTAGGGAAGTTTGTCGCTTCAGGATGGGGCAGAATGAGTTACTGCACTCGATGTTTGGGCCATCTTGGGGTGGAACCGAGGATCCAAGACACTATTGACCATGTTCGAAACACAGCGTTCCTATGGTGACCTGATATGGGAGCAACAAATGAGTGTCGACCGTTGAAAAAATTCACAAAGCGGTACTTGTATCGACTTGTTGCTTGGAAACCCTCGGGGGCGTTGGCCCGTATCGGTAGGAGAGACCTTGGGTGTAGTATCCAGGCCGTTCTTGGGGGTCCCTCCAGGTGTGAAAAATGATGGAATCCCAGTCAAGGAGTGGGTGAAGCATAGCTGTATCCATCCACGAATGAGGCGAACATCTCCAGGGGGGACGTGCAGCCGGGTCGAGGCTTGCTCGATGTGAGTTGGGGAAAAAGTGTACACCCTGCCATATGTCTTGACCCGAGGGGAAGATTTTGGCTTTTGGGCTGGGCCAATGGACGAAATGTCCGAGCGTTCCTACGTATCCCATTAGGATGGGAATCAATCCATACATAGTTCTTGAAGGCCATGCAGTTTAACGTCATGCGGTGAGGACGTGGGAGGATAGAAGAACGGGAGTGGGCACATGGTGCAACCCTTAAAATCCTTGTATGAGCGGGGCTGTATGAGCGGGGCTATGAAAGCCTACTCCTCGCTACGCAAGGAACCTCCAAGGAAAATATTCCCAGGGGGATAGTGGGAGAGAAGAGCTTGGGGCTGGGCTCAAGGTGAGGCGTCCGAGCATTCCTACGTATCCCATTAAGATGGGAATCAAGCCACACGTAGTTCTTGAAGAGCAGTTTAGCGTTGTTCTGGATGAGAAATGTGTCTCAACTGGGTATTTGTATGGTACGATGGGTAACCCGACGTGAATGAGGATGTAATCCCACACCACACCGTACAATCCCATAAGAGAGTCTGACTCGACGAAGGCCAAGGGGCCCAAGGCTGCGCATTGGTCAGGGAGGCCTGACTGGCTTGCAGTTTAACGTCTCGCAGTAAGGATGGGGGCGGGGGCCCGAGAAGGCCAAGGGGCCTGGGGCTGAGCCTTGGTCAGGAAGGCCTGATTGGCTTGTAGTTTAACGTCTTGCAGTAAGGATGAGGGGAGATCTTAGTTTATGGTCATAGAGCTCGGACCATTTTTCAGTTTATCGTCCTGCAGGACGGCGCTGCGGTTTAAGGTCGTGCAGGACCATACAATTTAAGGTTGTGTTGGACCATAGAGTTTAAGGTCGTGTTGGACCATACAGTTTATGGTCGTGTAGGACCATACAGTTTAAGGTCGTATTGGACCATACAGTTTAAGGTCGTGTTGGACCATACAGCTTAAGGTCGTGTTGGATCATACAGTTTAAGGTCGTGTCAGACCATACAGTTTAAGGTCTTGTTGGACCATCTAGGATCAGGCGAAGTACTGCTTGAGGAACCTGGCATTGGTGGGAGGAGTTACGTGCTCACCATCCGTGGTCACCAAGGAGTATGCCCCGTTTGGGTAAACCTTATAGATGATATAAGGCCCTTCCCATTTGGGTTCTAGCTTGGGCAGTTTCCTACCGGGGATCATTGGCATTTGAAGGGACAACACTAGGTCTCCCTGTAGAAATGAATGGAGGTGAACCTTCTTGTTAAAGGCCCTCTCTATCCTATTTTGATGCCTTTCCAGATTGTGCAGGGCACGATGCCGGTTCTCGTCCAGTGCTTCTAATTCAGCTAGACGGATTTCGGCCACCTCATCTGGCACCTGCAGGTCATAGACTGCAGTGCGTAACGATGGAAGCTGGATCTCAATGGGTAGGATGGCCTCACCACCATACACCAAGGAATATGGGGTCACCTGGGTAGAGTTGTGAGTCGTCGTCCGATAAGCCCAGAGGGCGTTGGGGAGCTTGTACGGACAACTTTTCTTGTTCTGACCAACCATCTTATGAAGAATGTTAGAGAGGGTTTTGTTGAACGCCTCAATCTATCAGTTTGCCTGCGCGTGATAGCGGGAGGTATGGTTCGAATAGATGTCGTACTTGGCGTACAATTTCTTCAGCTCAGCCGCTCGGAAGTTGGTGCCGTTATCGGTGAGGATGACGTGAGGGACCCCAAACCGGTGGACAATATTGGAGCTCACAAATTCAACGATGGAACGGGCCTTGACCTCTTTGAGTGGAACTGCCTCTGCCTACTTGGAAAAGAAATCTGTAGCAGTCATGATGGACCTACACTGGCGAGCCGTTGCCGGTGGATATGGTCCCACTACATCAAGTCCCCATACCGCAAATGGCCAAGAGTGCATGGTGGGGTGGAGGGGCTCCGGCAGCCGATGCAGGAAGTTGGCGTGAACTTGGAACACGTGGCATCTCTTGGCATACCCAATACAATCGTGGATCATAGAGGGCCGAAAGTACCCCAACCCTCGGATTTGATGGGATAGCTTCGGCCCAGCTTGATGGGCACCACAGGAACCGGCATAGACCTCTTGAATAACTTGAGGAATCTATACTCCTTGAATGCAACGGAGGAGGACGCCATCGAAGCTCTGCTTATAAAGGATCTGTTCAAGGCTGGGGCCGTTCTGGATGGTAAATTTCAGCCCGTGGCATCGAATTTGCTCGCGCTCGGCCCGATCATCCGGGAGGCGACCATTTTGGAGATACTCGACAAAAGGTGCCCTCCAGTCGGGAGTGGCTTCAACCACTGTGTCTGAAGAACCCGGGACCCCTGACGTAGAGGGCCCAACGGTGAGATGACTTACCCGCATGCCATCATTGTCCTCTTGGGTGACAGGGGAAATGACTCTCCAGTGTGCCACATGTATGATCAAATCATCTTGCTTGGGTTCTGCGAGCGATGCAGCTAAGCCATCCAAGGCGTCTGCTTGACCGTTCTGTGACCATGTGACATGGGTAATCTCTGTCCGAGAGGATAACTGGGCCATTAGGTGGAGGGTACACTCCAGTAATGGCACAAGCTCTGGATTCCTGACGACATAGTTTCCATTGACCTGTTTGATTACCAGCTCGGAATCTCATTTCACATGTAGATGGGGTACGTCGATCTCAAGGGCCAACTCGAGGCCGGTGATGAGAGCCTGGTACTCTGCCTCGTTGTTGGTATAGCCTTCTGACAACAGGAATGAGTATGGTAGGATGGCTTGTGCCGGGGTAATGAAGACGATACCCAGGCCCACTCTATTGAGCTTAGGATCGTTGAGCCTCCTACCGGTGGGGCTCCGGGAGGCACCGTCGAAGTGCATTTGCCAACATGGGACGACATGATCGACTGAGAGGATCATCTCATTAGGAAAATCCAGGTCCAGGGATTGATCCGCAGAGGTTGGATGGGCAGCTAAAAAGTATGCCAATGCCTGTCCTTTAATGGCCTTCTAAGGTACGAACCTGATATCAAACTGCTGGAGAATCACCACCCACCGTGCTAGTCAGCCAGTCAACATGGGGCAGTTCAGGATGTACTTCAGTGGGTCTACCCAGGAGACCAATTGTACCTCATGGTGCTGCAGGTAATGCTGCAACTTTTGTATGGCAAAGACGAGCGCAAGGAAACTCTTTTCGATAGGGGAGTATCTGACCTCCGTATCGAGAAGCATGCGGCTGAGATAGTAGAGACTGTTCTCAGTACCCCCGTTATTCTTCTAGGCGAGCAGTGCACCGAGGGATCGTTCCAGGGCAGTCACGTAAAGGACCAGCGGCTTTCCGGAGACGGGTGGCATCAAAACTGGAGGTTGGAGCAGATACTGCTTGATTTCCTCAAAGGCGGTCCGACACTCCTCATCCCATTCATAGGCGGCACCCTTCTTCATGAGTCGGGAAAAGGGCTTACACTTGCCGGCCAGATTCACGATGAATCGGCGTATATAGGCTAAGTGGGCTTGGAGACCTCGAAGTTCCCGAATATTGCTTGGGGGAGGCATTTGGCTGATGGCCTTGATCTTCTCTGGGTCGATCTCAATTCCTCGATATCTAACAACAAAGCCAAGAAACTTCCCAGAGGTGACCCCGAAGGCACACTTCAACGAGTTCATCTTCAGGTGATGGGAACGGAGAAAACCGAACACTTTCTCAAGGTCTTTGAGATGGTCCTGGTGCTGGAATGATTTGACCACTAGGTCATCTACGTAGCATTCCACGAGCGTCCCGAGAATCATCTTGAATATGCGATGCATGGCCCTCTGATAAGTGGCACCTGCATTTTTCAAGCCGAAGGGCATAACCTGGTAGAAAAAGGTACCTTGGGGAGCCCTGAAGGCATTGGACTCCTCGTCCTCGGGGGCCATCCAGATCTAGTTGTACCCGGAATACCCATCCATGAAAGAGAGAGCTCGGAACCCAGCCATGGCATCAATGAATAACTCAGTCACCGGGAGTGGGAAGTCATCCTTTGGGCAGTGGCGATTAAGGTCGCGAAAGTCGATGCAGACTCTGATCTGCCCATTCTTCTTCCTGACTGGCACAATGTTGGCAAGAAACTTGGGGTACTGGACTTCCTTAATGAAGTTGGCTTTGATAAGCTTGTGAACTTCGGCCACAACCATAGCACCATGAGAAGGGTGCATCTTCCTGGGAAGCTTCTTAAACCCACGATGGTTTGTCGGGAGGCCCATACAGTGAACGACTACCTGGGGATCTAGTCCTGACATCTCACCGAAACTCCAGCCAAATACATTACGGTGTTGTTTGAGAAAGTCTATGTACCGCTGTCGCTCCTCGGGGGACATGGTTGCACTGATCAATGTGGGTCTCGGATCTGCCTCGCTACCAAGGTTCACCTATACCAGTTCATCAACCATGGTAGAGACGCCTTCCTCAAAGGCGGGGGGAGAATCCTCCAGGTCTTCCTCTCCACCCGTGGGGGGATTTACCGCAATGAGAGATACTTCTGGGATATCAAAACCTGAGGGGAAGCTGGTGTCGTCTTGGGCAGCAGTGGTCATCATATCAGGAGACTCACTCGCCATTAAGACCATAACAATGAAGGCAGTCGACCCTATCCCATCTGGCCTTCGGCCTAAGGGGCCACGTTTGATGACATCAAATCAGTGGTGACATGTCGGCTTGAGTGGGTTGATTCCAGCCCGACGGAAGAGACACGTATGGCGTACCACCGTTGTCATAAGCTTGACATTCCGGTACCGCACAGGGGTAGGAGGCTCCGGGATCACCTGAGCCTGGTTGGTGTAGGATTACGAGGTGATTTTCTGCCGTCGCTTGGACATGGGAACATACCTTCCTTTCATACTTGAAATAACAAAACATTGACCCATGTCGGGGGTTGTGGCCACCAATTAGTAGATCAGGAAGATGTAGGCGTCATCCATGCTTTCCCAGGGATCACTTGTGACCGGGGTGGGTTCATCCTCACTTACTAATATTTTCTTATCCTTACACTTGTAATAATAAGCATCCAGATAGCGAGCCTCACAAGAGGCGAAAGGAGATGCATCTCCTTGGAGCACGCCTACTCGACCATTGAGGGATTATTTGAGGCACTGGTGATACGAAAAAGGGACTGCTGCGTGTAAATGGAGCCATGGACTTCCCATCAACGCGTTGTAGGCGGTGTCCTGAGAGACGACCATGAACTCGGTACTAGAAATTAGGCCACCGAACTGAGTCTTCAGGCGGATCTTGCCGACTGGGGTTTGCTCGGTCCTGTCGTATCCCTGGATTCTGAGGTCAGAGGGAGTGAAATCATCTTCAGACAGACCCAGCTTTTGTAGTGTCTGATTCCGGATTAGGTTGATTCCGGAAGCCGTGTCAATGAGGGAGCGGCGGACTTCCACACCATTGAAGTGGCCAGTGATGTAATGTGGGCGAATATTCCCCTGTATAAGAGGGTCCTCATCTTCACCGGAGAACAAGATAACCGCCTGACATTCAGCATTCTCAATTGCCTCGGCATGGAAGGCCTCTGTGGAAGCCACCTCTGTCTCAAACTGGAGGGGGCTCCTTAGGGCCTCGGCAAGTGCCTCGTGTATTTCAGACGATAGGCGAAAGGCCTCAAGGATAGAAAGCCTTGCCGGAATTCCAGCCAGGTGTTTCAGGACATCATACTTTCGTGCCAAGCATGAACCTCTGCTTATAGGAGGTCGTTCGGTAGTTGGAGGCATAGCGGGTCCTGCCGGTTGAACCGGCGGTTGGCTAGTGCTGGGTACATCCTGCTGCCTACTAGTTGAAGCCTGGAGAGTAGTCGCCGAACTAGGATCCGACAACAGAGACTGGTCTGTAGCCGGGCAAGACTGACTGTGATACGAATGAGGAAACTCTTCCTGATCTAGTAGCACAAATGGCGGTGGAGGTAGAGCTGAGGGCGTCAGATGGGGTTGCGCGTGCTGAGGTCTACAATGAGCCTGTTGTATGGTCTCAGTAGCGTGCACGACTTGGATGAAAGTGCCCGCTAACATGCCTCAACGACCGTCGTGGTTGTGGTTCCATTGACGTTGACGTCGGCTAGGGACGTTTGGGAGGATCACCTGGCGTTCCCCTTCGTCGGGAGTCATATAAGGATTTACCAGCTCCATGGTGTTAACCGAAGCGTACCCCTGGCTATCACTCGATGAGTCATCCACTACCGGGCGGATTCTAGGAGGAATCCCCATTTCAGTGGGAAGAAAGTTTCCAAGAGCGCGGGATGACGACGACACCGGCAGAGCGCGTTGTTTCTTCTTGTGTCATCGTTGCTTTCCCTTTTGGGAAGAGGTCGACTGTAAAGGCGATGCAAAGGTACTGGATACTTCTTATGAAGGTTTTGGCTGCTTCAGGCGTTTCCAGATGATATCATGGGCACGAACGAAGGTTTTTCAAGCCATCCAGTCGTCGTATCTCTAGGACCCATGGCTGGGAACCTGCTGCCACTCGCCTTCGCTATCGCTACCAATATCTGACCCTGCAAAGACACCCATCACTTGTGTTGGTGTCGGGCCCAACCTGACTATGTTGTTGTTGACCTAGTCTTGAAGCCATTATTTAAACACATATCATTTCTTGAGGGTGTTCCCCAGAATCTGATGATAAGGACAGTAGTTGGGGTGATCGGTGAGATTCGCCTCTGCCAGCCTTCTGCACTCGGGTAGGCGCACAATCCCTTGCTCTAGAGCACTTAGGATGTATCCAGGGACCTGTTTTTTGTTGAAGGAATAAGTCTGGTGCCTTCTTTCCGGATAGGGGGCCCTGGGGGCCTGGCCCTGAAGTGGGGCCGGAGGGGCTTGCTAAGGAGGCGGTGCCTGATTGTCTCGCCTAGGTGGAGGTGGCGCATTGCGTGGGGGAACCTGTCGATTCTGAGGCGGTCGCTGCTGGGCAGGAGCCTATGCTTAAGGTGCAGGACCTCTGCAGGGTTGCGAGGATGGTGATGCTAGAAGTAATTCCAGCTGCCTGGGGGCTTCTATTTGGGCCACCGCGGCCGGTTTAGCTCTGGCAGTCCTCCTGGATGGGATCATAGGGGGCAACGAATGTGCCTGACTAGCCTGTTGCAAAGCCTCCTCAAGACGCTGAGCCTTATCTGAGAAATCCTGGAACCCTCCAGGGTAGTTCTGGGTAATCAAAAAAGGTACCAGCTCCATTTTAACATTCCCTACACACATCATCAGTAATTTATCATGAGTGAGTGGCATATCAAAGGAGTATGTAAGTCCCTTCCACCGGGCGATGAAATCTGTGAATCGCTCATCAGGCCTTTGCTTTCACTTGAAGAGGTCTGCAATGCTGGTCTTCTGTGTGGTGGAGCTGAACTGGTATATGAACTACCGACGAAGATCCTCCCAACCGATCACCGATCTGATAGGGAGCTGACTATACCAGATGAATGAGGGACCTCCCAATGTCTGCCTGAAACATCGGATCTTGGCAGCATCTTGCTGGGCCGGAGTCCCCAGCATGGGGCCACACCTGGAAGAAAAATGTGCCAAGTGCTGCGGTGGGTCCCCTGTCCCGTTGAAGGGTGAGCAATTGGGGTTCCCCAAACCCGGGGGTGTGGGCATATCATCCACCCACGCGGGATACGGCTTGCCATCCGGTGGGACTGCCACCTGCCGCGTTTCCAATGCTTCAAGGCGGGCTATGAGTGCTGCTATAAGATCATCTGGGTGGGGGTCCCTGTCTTGATGGGGATCCCTAATCACATGTGCGTTTCTAGGTTCTTAGACACGGTAGATGGCTTCAGAGGATCATGGAGCGACTGGCGGAATGACATGTGGGGCGACTGGGGGAACCCAGACTGGATTCTTTAGATTGCCCCGTCGTTCAGGAGGGTTTGGCGAGACGTATCGTGCCCTCTTGCCGTAAGTTCTGGCTTCTGCCCTGTCTGCGGAAGTAGCAAGATCAGGGTTGCCCGGAGGCATCTCACCGGGGGGGGGGGGGGAATTGTTCCTGCCCCTACTGCCCCAACTTGGGGTTACCATAGTTGGGTTGCCGCTCTGCAGTGCGCTCGACCAAGAGTTCGTCAACCAGCCTCTTCTGCTCCGCAAGCTGCTGGCGTAACGCGGGCTTCTCGGGATCTTCGTCCGTTTTCTGTACAGAGGAGGACGGGTCAGAGTTCTTGACAGTTCCGACGTGCTCCTTACCCTTACCGGCATTTCGACTGAGTACCAGTGACTCGGTGGGTATAGGGAGGCCTAGAAGGTTCCTCTACTGGCGGGTAACCCTCCCTGATGGGTCCAGAAGTGGTGGTACTTCCTCGGGGGGTAAGTCTCCATCGAGAAATTCAAGCTCGTATTCCTTGTACACTACGTTAGCCATGTGGACCGTGACCCATCTCGAGGGCATGTCCTCAATGTCTCAAAACGAATCGGGCTACTGTCGGATAGGGCTGAAGAGGAGAGCGTCATAGTGTCCCCAGCCACGGACTTGCACATGGGGGGTAGCTTCCCGGATGACTCTGCGGAGTACTTTGAAACTCTAAACACATTTCCGTTGAAGGGTGCTCTGACGGCCTGGTGACTCAGGGTGCTGGGCCACAGGGAGTGCGGCCAAATCGATCAGGCGACATTGTTCGCCGATTTCTTCAAAGTGCTCTCGACTTCTGGGGTACATCACCCGCTCGTAATGATGGTGGAAGTGTGTCGCCCATAGGGTTCGGCAAAAGCACCCACTTCTTCTGGGGTAAGGGACTCTGGGGCACGAAAGTTCGGCGCTGCCGTCGGCCAGAACTTCTCCGGGAAGTGATCCGCTGCGAGAAAGCTCCAGATGTTCCTGGGTTCGGACTCAGGGTCTGGCCTTGTATTGCCCCACTCGTCAACCGGGGGTGGCTGAGGGACCGGTAACGGTACCGAGGTGGACCGCTGGGATAGTAAACTTGGTGGCGGAGAATACGGCGAACGAGCTGACTGGCCGCCGAATTCCGGGCCATCCTCTGAAGAGGGAGGTGACCTGACCACGATATCACAATATGATGGGCTGATAGCCACAGATTCAGGCTAAGGAGTTGCGGTTGCCGGAGATAGGTCATGTCGTTTCTCTACCGCCGTTGGTCCCCAAAACATCTATCTATGATCTCTGGTAGAGGTAGAGGGCGCTTCTGGTGACAATGGTGGTGATTGCACGGTCGGGACCTACATAATTTCCACGATTTCTTCCTCCTGGATGTACCTGCGGAGAGAGGTGGGAATCCGGTGGACCTCGCATTCCGGGAGAATGAGGTTGATGCACCTCGTTCCTGCCCTAGTCCTTGATGCAGAGGAGTGGGAAGAAGGTTCCATCGTTGATTCGCATTCCTCTTCAGAATCCGAGAAACGAGCCGGTTTGCTCTCCACCCGCTCCCCCCCAGGATTCTTCCTGTGGCGGCGACGACCCGCTGTTCTACCCCGGGGTGGCTCTTCGGGACAAGGTTGATTCTCAATATGTAGTCTTGGGGCGGCGCTGGAACCGTGGCAGAGAGGGCCCCCGCTCGAGGTGGCCGGGGTGCGAGGGGCACCAGGGAAAATGTCGAAGGGTACATGGGGAGGACCTCCATGGACGGTGCGGGTGGAGCGAGGCTAACCTTCACTCCTCAAGTTGCCGGGGCGAGGAGGACTTTTTCCAGTTCCAGAGAGGACGTAGGGAGGAACCCCATGTTGGAGAAGGACCGGATGGACAGTGTCTTCATATCGGCGGTCGGGGGCAGGAGGAGGGACTCCATACCCTGTATAGTGGGCGCGGGAGAGGTTTCCGCGTCGAGCTTCACTGCTGCGGGGCGGTTCTTCCTTCGGGATGTGGGTAGCACGAGGCATACCTCTGTGAAAAGCTTCGGGGTGGGGAAAGCCCACGCTCTATGGAATGGTGGTACAGAGAGGACCTCTGTATGGAGTGACGTTACTATGGATTGGTTCACGACAATCATCGCTGGGGCCTGCGACCCCGAGAGTCAAACCAGCTTGCCCATGGGGCGGCTGAGGCCTCGATCCCAATTGGGTAAAGGAGTTCCCCTGCTTAGTGTATGCAGGAACTCCATGATGTGCATCGGAGGTGGCTTGGACCACAGTAGTTTTTGATGTCGACGTATCTTGGCGAGCGTCCTCAGCCCGGGCCCGACACTGACGTCGGGTCAGACGAGCTGGCGCAGGTGGTGTAGGGGATAGCCTACCTGCTCATCTTGCGAAGTCGGACGGCGGTGCTAACGTGGACGAATGGGAGCCCTTTCCTGGAGCCCTTGGATCGGGACTCTGAGTGAGCCGATCCGGACGTCACCCGTCTCATCAGCATAAGGCGAGGAGTCGTCGAGGCATTCCGGGGACAGGCTCCAAAAACGATTGAACATTGGGGTGGGGAGCAGGGGCTCCCTGCACGGCCTATTAGGGCGGCGTTGACAATGGGGCCTGGATGCCTCCAGGTCCAGGTGGGCCATATCCCAAGTTGGGATTTCCCCTTCCTCCTCGTACCTGCGTACAAGGTTGTTGATCACCCTTCGATGGAAGATCTCTGATGAGGAGAGGGGACGTGGGTGCCCCATATTCACGGATGTAGAGGCCGTCATGGCAGTAGCGGAGCCATGCGGGGTGGCTGTGCCGGTATTTCCCCAACCCCTGCATAGGCGAGCGGGCGGTGATCGTGTCTCCATAGTAGCAACCTGGTTCCTGGGAAACAGAGGGATCAACTCATCAGCACTGCGAGGAAAAGGATTGACAACCAGTGCCCCAACGTCCTTCCATTCTCCACGTCTGTAAGAAGGATCCACGCCAACACGTTGCAGAATGGAATGCCCCACGTTACACTACCCCAACTTCCGGTGAGTTTCACGCCAGGCCCGCTATTTGCTTGGCAGGACCCGGTGCTGGATATCTGGATCCAGTGACATGTCAATCTACTGGTGTCTCAAACGCTACTAATCTCTACTTTGAGGAGAAGAGATTCACGTCGGGTTCACCATTTCTGTTTCCGACGCTTTCACTAGGGCATACGCGCATCCGTCTGCGGAGGAGGACACGCTGCACTGTTGCCTCATATTCCCGCTTTCCAAAGGCGGGCGACATTCGCTCCTTATTCAAGGATGTTTGCTCCTTGATCGAAATGGGATGATGGGATGTTGGTTCTTCCTTCCGTGGATTCCTCCTCGGAACTCATCACCTTGTTCGGGTCTCCCTTATAGATTTAATACGTTGTTCGTGAAACTCTTCCCAGTGCCATGTTTCTATGGACACTGGTTAATTAGAATGCTTCTATCGGGACATTCCAAAGGTTCCCTTCAGGGCAACAACCTTCAGTCGGGGGAGTAGTCACGTCGAGGCATCAGTAGCGTGTCTGGATGCTGGGGAACTGGCATGTCTGTCTTTTATCCCTTGTCATAGGGCTTCTCGAGGGCGTGGAAGCCCGAGCCCTCCCACATTGAGCATGGGGAATTATATGCCATAGACATATATCTAAGGTTTTCCTCAGCTTCCTGTGTTTAACACAGGGTATTCCATAGGTTTAACATCCAACAGAGACGGATCAGCCCGATCAGAGCATTAGCTGGAATGGATCGGATTGAGGAATTTCCCTTGAAGGGGTGCCGATACCGGGACCAGCCCATGGGCGGCTGCGAAGAGGAGCGGAATGGTATGATCCTACCGGGATATGGTAGTTCGGGTGAGAATCTGGATGGGTGATGGAGAGTTGAATGAAGTGGAGGGGGAATGAATACAGGACCATCGCAAGGGCGACAGTAAAGTTGGGCTTGAGTCTCAAAGAGACCTCCTACGTATCCCCATGGTAGGGAATCAAAGTCCACGTAGTTCGAGATGGTGCCAGCGGACTGACGTGAAGGTGGACCTTGGATCGATGGATGTTGTTAGCGAACCAACATGAAGGTGAACCCGGGGGTACACTGGTGGTGGGCTTGAACCTCATCAAGGCTTCCTACATACCACACCTTAACATGGATCAAAGTCCCCATAGTTCAGATAGAATGTGGAATACAGGTTAATGTCACGCGGGACAGGGGTGAACTGACGTGAGTGAGGTCGGGACAACTGTGTGATAGGCTTTAACCTTATGGGGTCTTCCGACGTACCATGCCTTGACATGTATCAAAGACACCGTAGTTCATAATGGTGTGTCGGCGAACCAACACGGGCAAGGATCTTGGTCCAGATGGTGTGGGGCTTACACACTAGGCTGCCCAGGTGTTGGTGAGCTGACGCGAAGAAGGTCAGGGTGACCAACAGGTGGTGGGATTGAACCTATGGGAGGCTTCCTACGCACCATGCCTTGACATGGATCAAAGACCACGTAGTTCAGGTTGGATGCCGGAAGGCCGACGCGAATGAGGAGGACCAGGGGGGTCCTAGTGGTGGTGGGCTTGGACCTCGTGGAGGCTTCCTACGTACCATGCCTTAGCACGGATCAAAGACCACATAGTTCAGGTTGGTCACAACGACTTGCCGCTAGACCGGAATGTAGTTTAGCATCGTGCAGGACGAATGTGGAACCTGATGTGAAAAAATGATGGATGGGCTTGAACCTCGTGGAGGCTTCCTAAGTACCATGTCGTGACATGGATCAAAGACCTCATAGATCAGAGGGGCTTCGTCAGCAAACCGACATGAAGGTTAACCCGAGGGTCCACTTGTGGTGGGCTTGAACCTCGTGAGGCTTCCTACGTACCATGCCTTGACATGGATCAAAGACCTCATAGTTCGGAATGGTCACAACGGCTTGCCGTCGGACTGGAATGCAGTTTAACATCATGCGGGACGAGGATGAAATCGATGTGAAGAAATGATGGGTGGTGGGCTTGAGCCTCAGGGAGGCTTCTTACGTACCATGGCTTGACATGGATCAAAGTCCTCGTAGTTCAAATGGGTGTGCAGTTTAACGTCATGCTGGACAAGGGCATACAGTTTAACGTTATGCTGGATGAGGTCATACAGTTTAACGTCATGCTGGACGAGGGTATAGAGTTTAACGTCATGCTGGATGAGGGTATACAGTTTAACGTCATGCTGGACAAGGTATTGTCATAGCCAATTCCAACTCTAAGCCCACGTGAGTCATGCTCGGTGTGAGAAACAAGAGGCAGCATGGACCTGGCGATCATGCCGTGAATTGTGTGTCTGTGAGAAGCGAATAGGGGATTACGCGTTAGGCAGCCCATGGAGCTGGGACTTACTCCATGATGGAGGCCCAAAGTGCGGCAAAGCGCAATGAAAGAGGGATTTGGGACCAATGATGGGAGGTGCCTCGTTCCCTATCACGCCCTCCACTGACCTTGGTAGTGGGGAAGTACGGAGATGCAGGGGTGCATCCATCCGTTGGGGGACTAGGGGGGGGGGGGGGGGGCTTACACCAAGGTGGTTTCCCTTCTCCCGTGGACATACGCCACTACGATAAGGAGGATATCATCCCTTGTGGGGGGGAGTGATTCCACTCCTGTGGAGACGAGTGGCGTAAAGAATGTCCGAGCTTGGGGGACCCTTCGTGCGAGGCATGGGGTCGGGTCACAGTGTAACGTCATGTTTGAGGACGTGGTGCTTGGCAGTTTAACGTCCTGCAGCTTGGACGATGTGGGTCTACTCTGCACCCCTAGGACTTACATGACTGACACCCTTTGATCCTTTGGGGAGGGAAGGTACCAGTAAGGCCGTGGTCAAGGGGGGTTGTAGAGCGAACCATCGAGGGGTCCATGTTAGTGTGGCTATGCAAAGAAGCAATAACCGTTAGCGTGCTTATGCGAAGAAGCATTAGGTGATGCGATGCTACGAGTGGTGTGGTTTGTGGGACTTTGAAATTACATCCTGCAAACCTAGAGGGTCGCACGGGGAGAGGAATTGCCAAGTAGAGGAGTGTGCTTCGTGAAGTGGGGTGCATTGGCCTTAGCATGGGGCAAAGGTGTGAGTGGATAGTGATTTGAGAAGTGGAATAGTATTCGCGGAGCATTGCCTTGTGAAGAGGAGGTGCCTCGCGAAGCAAGGTACTGTGGAGCAGTGTGCTTCGCGATGTGTAGCGATCCTTCCTTAGCATGGGGATCACTAGTAGAGGAGGGGTGTTTCGCGAAGCATAAACACTCCGCGGCTGCCCGGGTTCCCTTGGTAATCCCCCTCCTTCGCGAATGACCTTGAGCTTCGTAAAGGGAATCCCTCTCGGAAGAGGGGCTTAAAACGAGACAAAGTGAAGGCGTCACGCGAAGTAGAAGTACCTCGTGAAGCTCATGATTCCCGGGGCAAAGGGTGCTTCGTGATTCGGGAGTGGAGAAGCTGAAAGTTCGGATTGTTCGTCGTCTTGGACTTAGGGGGAGCTCAGTATTTATAAGCAAGGGGCGCCGCGAAGCAGAACTCTCACGCCGCCTCCGGTGCTTCGCGGCATGCTCATGAATGTTAGGAAATTCGCGGTGAGGTACTGCCTTTGGGGCTTTGTGGTGGGCTCGCGAACGTTAGGCCGTTCACGGAGAGGTACCACCTACGGCGCTTCTCAGCGGTCTCGTGAACCTCCTGCCGTTCGTGGGGAGGTACCGCCTCTGGGGCTTCGCGGTGGGATCACGAACGTCAGGCCATTCGCGGAGAGGTACCGCCTCCAGCGCTTCGTGGTGGGCTCGCGAACGTCAGGCCGTTCGCGGAGAGGTACCACCTTCAGCGCTTCGCGAGACGGTGATGCTCGGGGGTGCTTCACGTCGGGGCTTCGCGAGGCAACGTGCGGGGCTTCTTTTTCGTCCCTTCCTTTCGTGCAATATTTTGGCACCAACACATATTCACTCCTTCCAATATAATGACCAGGAAATTACTTCTATTTTAAATAATAATATCAATGATATATTATTTTTCTGTAAGACTCGACCTTGCATGCAACACAAGTTATCAAAGGGACTCAATATTGTGTTCAATGAATGAAAACTTGGTGTTGTGTGTGATAGAAGACAAGCTATTTATTTCATGTAACACTATATATTAAATAATTTAAATTAAACTAAATGAATATAAAATCCTTGGATATTATTGAATATACCACAAAAGTGGACGAGGTAAATAAAGCAGGCTTATGAATTTAGTACAGTGGATTTTTAAGTATGGAATGATGTTATAAAAGTTACCTTGATCATAAATTCAAAGATTTTCAATTAATTATTTTATTTTAAATCTACTCAATCAATTATATATTATTATTTTTTAAGAAAATTGAACTATCCTTGACACATTGAAAAGAAAGTTGTCAATCAAAACACACTATGTAAATTTTTTTATAATGAGGATATATTGGGTAGTTTCTATTAAGATGAATAGAGATTAAATAGTTGAAAACATTCTTTTGATATCTATAGTTGACTTTGATGTAATAGTTTTGGGGAAGTATTGGGTCTCAAATTATAATGAACGAAATTAACGATGAGGAAAGAAAGTTAATTTTTTTGAAGGAGGTATAAAATCCCTTATTTTAGAGGAGATACCTCATTATACAAGTATTTTATAGATCCACCATTTATAACTGACATTAATAAAATATTTCGAGAATTAAACGAGTAATTCCAATCTATATATGGGAAATATATCTTAATAATAGAGGATATACCTTATATACAAGAATATATTGATGTATTTTCTAAGTAAGTACCTAGAGATCAACATAATGTTTGAGGTTGAATTTTTCATTTAACTCATCCCTAATGAAAACGAAATATTAGCCTTCCTATAGTATATACCTATTTTAATAAGTGGAGTTGAAGAAAAAATACAACAAATGTGATATACGAGACACATTTAAACTAGTATCTCACATTAAGGGAGATTGTATCCAATTTTAAAAAATAAGGATGTATTTACGAGGCTGTAAATAA
Organism: Viscum album; assembly: GCA_963277665.1. Classification (NCBI taxonomy): domain Eukaryota; kingdom Viridiplantae; phylum Streptophyta; class Magnoliopsida; order Santalales; family Viscaceae; genus Viscum; species Viscum album. Next base: position 1,063,450,583 of record OY728134.1, on the reverse strand, counting down.
ATTATAGAGAAATAAATTCCAATAATAAAAATAATAAGTATCCTTTACTGTACATTAATGAATCTATGGAAGAAATTCAAAGTTATCAATACTTAATGATTGATCTTAATTCTCGTTATCATCAATTATAAGTGAATAAGGATAATATTTCAAAGACAATTTTTCATAACAGGTATAGAAATTATGAGTTAATAGTAATAGAATTTGGATTAATCAATGCACCAAAAATATTTATGAATTTGATGAATATATTTTTCAAGGAATTTCTTGATAATTCTTTTATTATTTATCGATGATATCTTAGTATACTCTAAAATCTATAAATTGTAAGTAAACTATTTACGAATTATTCCCAAGACTCTTGGATAAAAGAATATATATAGGAAATTAAAAAAATCAAACTTTTATATTTAATATGTTTCTTTACATAGGAATATTATCTATAAGGATGGGGTATCATTATAGTAATCAAATACCACATTCAACAATAAATGAATAAAAAATTAATTAAAATAAGAAACAAAATTTCATTGGTTTAGCAGGTTACTATCACCAACTTTTTAAACTTATTCCCAATATATCCATCCCATTACCCATATTAACACATAAAGGAATAAAATTCACATGGTTAAAGGAATAGGAAGAAAATTTATAGTAATTGAATAGTAAACTGGTCAATACACCTTTATTAACATTATTATTAGGGAAGGAATGAATTTTGATATACAGTGATGCATCAATGAAAGAAATGGGGTGTATTATTTAGAAAAATGACAAGGATGTTTTTTATGTTTCAAAAAAACAAAGATACTATAAAGAAACTATCTAATTCATGATCTTGAGATAGAATCTTTAATATTTACCTTGAAAAAACAAAGGAAATACCTATTTGGTAAAATATGTGACATATATATAGATAAAAAAGAATTTAAAGTAAATTTTCATTTATAAATAGATTTATATGAGATAAAGGAGATAGCTAGAACTACTCAAGGAAAATGATTATAATTCCCCATAAAATAAACAAACCATTATTACAATATTTATAATAAGGGTTTAACTTTATTATATTTCCAAGATCTTTTAGATTTAGAGTTTTAAATAATTAGGATAAACTAATACATTACATATGGAATACTAACACACAGTGTCCATTTTTCCCACGAAAATAGTATTATTAATTTTACACTCTTATTTTATTCATAACAAACTTTTTTTGTTCAAGTAAAATTTCATTTAGTTATTGGTAAACATCATAATAGACCCTAATAAACTTTAGGAATTATGAAAAACATTTGTGAACAAGATATGAGAAAAATAATGCATTTTAAGGGATATAAAAGTAAAGGAATCATATTAGGTGAATGATAAATATGAAAAACCATAAAACCATTAACATTTTAACAATAAATTATTGAGATCATAAATAAAACATATACAAATAGGAATGTCAAAATTTTATTAATAATTTTTTTAAAACCCATTAGTAGCAAAGAAAACCCATGAAAGAAAAAAATTGGGTTATGGTATCTCATGAAAATAAACCATTCAACTATAAATGTTCATAAAATAATATATTGGCCTAAAATAAAAGGAAAATAACATCAATGATGAAATTAATGATGAATTATGGGTGATGGAAATGTAATAAGAACTTAATAAATTTGAATTAAATAGAGTTTGGGAACTAGTAGATAGAATTAAATACACTCTGACCATAGGAACTAAATGGGTGTTTAGAAATAATGTTGACGAGTAAATAACTATTGTGAAAAATAAAGCTAGATTTGTTTTACAAGGATATTTTCAAGAAGGGAGTATTGATTATGAGGAAATATTTTCATTAGTGGCCAGAATTGAATCCATTATAAGGTTTCTTACCTTTGAAGTACATTTGGTTTTCAAATAATATTAGATGTATTTAAAGAGAGAATTCTTAAATGGTTATATAGTTGGGGATGTTTTTTTTAAATAACCCCAACGATTTCAAAATCCACATTTTTGAAATCATATTTTTTAATTAACAAAATATTTATATGGTTTAAAACAACCCTTTAGATATTGGTATGATAGGATCTGCTATTTTATAATTGCTAATGGTTTTACTAAATCCATAGTTGATACTATGTTATATTTAAAAACAATTTCAAAATTTTTTTTAGTTACAAAAATTTATATTGATGATATAATCTTTGGACCTTATAAAAATTATTTTTGTACATATTTTTACAAAATTTTGATAAGTAAATTTGAAATGGGTTTAATGGGTGTGTTAAAATTATTTCTTGGTTTTCAAATTTTGTAAAATAAAAAAGGAATTATTTTAAATTAAACAAAGTACAAAAATAAATTTTAAAAAATTTTGGGTTTGATAACACAAAAATTAGCGATTCTTCTATGATTACAACTTGTAATATGGATCATGATGAAACTAGAAAATCAATGGATCTGAAACAATTACAGAAGTATGCTTGGAATCTTGCTGTACATAACATCTAGATGACATGATATTATGTTTTTTGTATGTATGAGTGACGATATTCAAGAAAATACTAAAGAATCTCCTATCAAAATAATTCTAAAATACCTATAGTATACAACCAGTTTAGGATTGTTCTATCTAAGAGGACATGTATTTTATTTAGAGAGTTATTCAAATACATATTTTTGTGGTTTTAATTTAGATAGAAAAATAACCTATGTAAAATTTCACCTATTAGGTAAGTCACAAGTGTCTTGTTCTAATAAAAATAAAAATTTTGTTTCACTATCTACTGATGAGGATAAATATATAAATGAAGGAAGTTGTTGTGCACACTTTTTTTTGGATGAAACAAACTTTACTAGATTGTGGATATCAATTTAGACATGTCACTATAAATTAAGATAATAAATGTGTAATAAATATTTCCAAGAATCCCATATCTCATTCTTGTACAAAACAAATCGATATATGTCATCACTTTTTGTGTGATCATTTTAAAAAATATGATATAACTCTTGAATTCATAGGAACTGAACATCATCTTACTAACATTTTGACAAATATCTTGATTTCTAAGATATTAAACTATATCAAACATGAAATAGTAATCATAAACTTTTATTAGTCCTTTATCTTTAAATTTACACCATTGGGTGATCCACCATTACTGATCCACAATTAGTGGTCCACCATTGGCGATCCACTTTTGAGAGATCCACCATTAGAGATCCACCATTGGTAGATCCACCATTTGGTGGTCTAATGGCCGTGTCTAAGATTTATTTTATATTGGTTCTATTTTCTATGCATAAAATTTGTTATAATTATTTATTTATATATTATGATATTTTATCTCTATAAATCCATAAATCATGAAATCAAAATTTTAATTTTATTTTGGGAAAAATATTTCTTGAAACTTAGTTAGAACCATTTTTCTTCCATTCTCTCCTGACCTTAAACCATACCCATGCTCATCCTTCTCAATTTTCTTCAATACAATGGTGAGAGTGAATCATGATATTGTGTCTTTTACTAAAGTATTTCATCCCCTGAAGAGATAATGAGAAGAAACCCATCGATGCTACTGTAATCCAACTAAAGAAACAACAACTTGCAACTGGAGTAGTTATTGCTGAGAAAGATATAGATTATTTTTAGTTTATTTCAAGAATGTATTTAGTGCCAAAGGCGATTTAGGATCAGGGATTGATGAAATTTGTTTCAAGGAATTATCAACTATTCTTTCCTAGGATGGTTCACCAATTCTACAAGTATGAAGAGTATAGTTTTAAGGAGATTAAACATATGATTAAAAGCATGATTCAGGTTAAATAATTTGTCTCATCATCAAAATAGTGGTCCATATGACTCAATGTAACTCATAAAGGCATTTCAGATCAAATTCAAGGATATCATCCTAGTAATAGAGAATTATTTGTATATGAGAATTATATTTTAGAGTTCACTAGAAATGATGTTGTAGGAAGAAATTCTTCTATAGAACTTAATAGGGACTGTAGATTGCTTTTTAAATTCATCTAGCACAAGATTTTTTTCCAGGAAAAGGGAAATTAGAATGATGAGGTATCAAGATGTTTTTTCGTTTATTCCTTATGAAAAGATGGGATAAAGTAAATCTATAAAGATATCTAATGGTAAATGTGACGGATATGAGAAAGGCCTTATCAAGGTATAATTCCTTCATGCATCATAAGATAATTTTAGCTATGTTAGAGCCACAAGTCTAGTGGTTAAGTAATAAGATGCTTTTGTAATGTGTGGTGGTTTTTGTTTGATCTTGTTTACCCATAAGAGGGTGAAGGTAAATTAGAATCCATGGAGAAATAGATGGGTTGAGAATGATGAAACGTTATATAAGGATTTCAATCCTATACAGAACCCTAAAATACCTAAAGATATAGTTGATCCTAGATTTGTGACATACGAAGTTTCAATTTACTCTAATGAGGAAGTGGAAGAAGAAGAAAATGAAATAAGAGAAAAAGAAGTAGCTACTTTAGTTGATGAAGGGAGTGACCCAAATGTAGTAAATATCCCCTATGTTTCATATGGTGTTGCCATATTTTCTATATATATTCTTTAAAGAAAGATATTTTTAAGTGAAGGTGAAGAAGAAGAGACTGAATTCTTTGTATAAGAACATGTCGAAAGTTATTCTGAAATCTCAAGGGATGAAGTTGAAGATTTATATGATTTATATAGATCTAAAAATAGGAATAGAGAAGGAAATTGGGCCTTAGATGGACATGATGTTGTTGGTGATGCTGTTAAGGAATTACTATATCATCATTATCCTAGAATTTATTTAGGATATAATTGTGACCATGTGAGAGTTTTAGAGATTCATCTTTTGGTTGATGCTGCATTTATTAGGGATGAGTCTGGGGCATCTGTTGAGGGGAATGAATCTCTGGACTCTGCCAGTCAGAAATAATTTCATAGAGATGAAACATTCATTTCATCCACTTCATAGGATGATGAACTAACCAAGGGATAGCCAAATCCTGGTTACAAATTACTATGCATCTCCTAAACCGACTCATATGGAGAGGGTGACAATAGTGATGATGATGACGATGGTAGTCCACCTGAGCTCGGTGGAATTTACTTCTCTTTTCTTTTCCATACATGTTGATGTAAAATATCTTATGTGTCTTTGGTGGAGAAAATTTATAAGGCTGGCTAGCTAGAAGATTTTTCAATAGATGTTCCCACTTCATGGATATGATAATGTAGAGGGTATTTTACCTGAGAGGATTCTATCTCCTCTACCTTATGCTCCCTACCCTCTGATTATGAAACTAAGGATGATTTTGATACTTTTAGAGTGAGGAAACATTCTTATATCAGTAGGATTCTTAAATCCCCACCTCCTAAGGAGATCATATTGAGTGAATTTGATACCAGATGAATTTTTGAGTTGGTTATTTCCCACATTCATCCTAAGATGATTCCAAAAAATCAAGAAGTGAAAATTGTTAATTGGATATTGGATAATGGGATGGAATAACTTAAGACTACCATGGAAGATATGAGATCATGATGTGTTTTAGTCTATAAATTATTTATGGAGAGTTTTTAAACCTTACCTACAAATGGTGCTTCTACTTTTATTCCTCCACCTACCACATCTTCAATAGATATAGAGATGATTAGATCTATTATAGGGGAGGAGCTACTTGCTATATAGGGTGATATCAATACATAACATCAGGATAATATTAAAAAAATAAAGACGTTGGGTGAGAATATATATAAATTGGTTATGGATTATTTGAATGAATCTTTATGTGATAGGGAAATTATCACTAAATCCATAAAATACTACCTTTCCAAGAATTTATACTAATCATGAGGTCAATTATCATTTAAAGTTTCTTTTTAAAGATTTAAAGATACCTCTTGTGATTGGGTCCTTCAAATATAAAGTGAACCAACTTAATGTTTTGGACCCTATGTTCAAGATTTTTATGGAGGAGAGGAAATATTTCTTCATGGAAATAAAGAGAGGTGGAAATATAATTATGGACATTATCAAATTGATGATGCCCTTTTTGTATGTCTATGGGACTAAAGTGGTGGTAACTGAAGCTATACAAGTGAATGATTTCACTTCTCCCTTTCTTCTCCACCCATGACTGCTTAATTTCAACCTTTTGGCATATCACAGGTTGAAGAAGTTCAGTATCTTAGGCCAGTAGTGACCAAGGTTCTTATTTATTCTCTCTCTACACCCTCTACCTATGCATATGTGCCTCCTATCCCAGGTGAAGGAAAAGACCCTATTGTTCCATAAGCTCATCGAGATGATAGTTCTTCTGATTTGGATTATTTTTTTTATAGGGATTGTATTTTCACTTGAATTACTTTTTGGAATATAATATTTTAATATTTTATATAATAAATATTATATATTATTATTATTTATTTATCTATCTGTATTTTATATTATAGTTTTATCTTTTTGATAATTCCAAAACGGAGAGTATTCTTGGGTGAAATTTAAGATTTTAAATTTTTTTTGAGTATGGATAACTTATTATATCACATTACTAATTTCATATAATACACATATCATATTTTATAATCAACCATTCTTACTTTTATATTTTTTTTCATATACATGGTTATAAAATTCCATGATCAGTGATTATTAAAAAGGGGGATATTTTTGGACCATATTTTTTTAAATACTCAAAAATCATGATTATTATTTTTCTAACTTGTTCAATTTTTTTGATAGACAATCATATTCTAAGTAATTATGTGATCAAACTTGGTATAGTAATGATATACCGTGAGTATGAAGATATCTAACATTAGTTCAATCAGATATACTAGTGGACTATATCTACTCTCTGAATCTACTACTAATGGATCTACCATTGATAACATCCACCATTAGTTGAAGAGATTTATGTGATGTTATACCGTTAGTTTAATAAAATATACCAATGAACTATATCTACAGATGAAGGATCTACCTTTAGAGTTGTGCTACTATCAGAGCTCATCAACCACTAGAGATCACATAATACCAGAATAGATCTACCTTTATACTATATCTACATCAAGATTAGATCTACCTCTAGACTAGATCTACTACCAGACAAGATCTACCACCAGAGGAGATCCACTGTAAACACATGAGCCACTGGTTTATACTACCATTAGATTTGATCTACAATTAGTATAATATTCCATTAGATATGTTCTACCCCTAGTATGATAACATTAATATTTAAGATTATTAATTTGAATTTAAATCCTCTAGAATCTAGTTTATGGAATTTAATTTTGTTTACTACACATGTATTTAAGAGTAATTACTCTTAAACTACTCCATGGACGCATTAAAGAAAAAGTCATACTTCTTGATTTAGTTCCCATTATGAGGATCCAATAAATTTTAATTACTACCCATCAATAGATATTTTAGACTTGTAGAGTTATATATTAAGTTGAAATCCTCATGCATGATATATTCATGTGCATGAAACAGTAATAGGAAACAAAAATAGGTTCATGAATAGAAAATAAATACTTTCATATTCTAATCAAGATACAAGCAAGAGAGGATTCTGGTGTTCTGTAGAGAGGGATTTTTAGATATCCACAAAACTGTATTTTAGTTCACATTCTAAGAAATATTATTCGAGCTCATTTCCTAATACAAAATCAAGGGCTCAAAAAAACTAAATAATCATAGATCAAGTTTCATAACACTTTATATCTATTGGACTTTTTATGGTTTACTTTGGAAAGTGTGTGGTTGTACTCTATTTATCGATACACACCATATCCTATGCTTAAAATAGAGAATAAATGATATTATCTCAAACTCTATTTTACTTTTTCCCATGAATAACTATAGAATAGGTTCTCTGTGGTCTTTATTGTTTTTATCCCCACGTATAACTATGAAAGTGGATTTGAGAATGGACAACCCCGAGTTTCATTGATTGTAAAATTCAAGCCTGGTTGTAGATCTAATTATTATTATAATAAACTGCTTAGCATTAGGTGATTTAAAAGTGGAGGGGATTAATTTTAATCTTCAGATAGAACCCTTTGTTTTATTCTGTTGTGAATTTTATCAATTGTTTTTATATATTTCAAAGCTAAAATGATATCTATTTTCAAAAGCATTAATTTTTTTTTACTTTGACACTTACGCTTAATTTGTCGTTATATAATGTTTTTGACAATGTAAGTTAATTTTAAAAGTTAATCTATTTATAAAATATTTTTACTGGGACTTAACCCCCCTTTTACGAAATACTTTAAAAGATCAAATTTATATAATTCTACTTTTTTGATTTGCTGAAAATTTTTAGTAATTTTGGGGATTTAATTTTAATTTTTTTAAATATAAATTTTATTGGGAAATTAATTCACCCCTATTGAGTTACTCACCCCAACCAACAATAACCACCATCCCTGGTTATATAATAACCATAGTAACATAATGAAAACCATAAATACGTGTGCCATAAAATCATAAAATATCCACCATATTATCACATAATAACCCGTGAAAAGAGAAGAGGTTTTATAAACATTTCATCCATTTATCATAGCATAACCCATGGAAAATAAGTTGGTTTCATAAATTCATTTTAATCATAAACATAAAAAATCCTTACAAATATTAAGGATGGTATTAATGGATTATATCCCCCTTTGAGATTATTTAATTTAAAAGAATTCCATCTTATATGAAAAATGATTTTGATAGGTCACTTGGAACATTTCTTGAAGAAAATAACCTGTAATTTTTAAATCTATTCTTTAAAATATAAATGTTTCCAAAACATATTATAAATATTTCTATAAAAATAACCTTAAATTTTTTTTAAAGTAATACTTAAAACATTGAGCGGTCATGATGATGGTGAATTCTGTTTATGTTGTATAAGTTAAAAGAAAACATTCCTTTCATATTTTTTTCTAAAAAGTCAAAAAGTACCTCATTCAAATAATGAAAAAAGATTCATTTTAATTTTTTTTAAAAAGTCAATCATGTGTAAAAATAAATCAAATGATAATGTAAAAAACTTATTTAATATTTATTTGAAAACATGTATAAGGAAGAAAAATGTTTTTAGTCTAAAGGGAGATATGAAGTTGATTTTCCTTAAAAACATATTTTCCGTCTCTAAAGTACTTAAGGTGAGGAAAATTAAAAGAAATCATTTTCTTGAAGAAATAACCATATTATAAGAAAATTATTGAGTTTATTGAGTGGTAGATCCTATTTTTCCTCCTCAGAAACTTAATTAGAAACAATCCCCATATACAATTAAATTGTAATATAAAACACATACAACTTTGGTAGCTTTTGAATCATAAGCCCCGGGAAGGAAATAAACATGGATAGACATTAAAATCCCCATAATTTTCATAATAACAATCATAACATAAATTAATGGGTAGTATGTACACCACATCAAATAAATAATTGTTTAATATTTCATGTATCTCAACGAAATAAAAGTTATATGAATACCCCTTACCCTAAGTTCCTCTTGACTTGAAGGCACTCTAAAATCCGGTATAATAAATTTAAAAATGTTATAATTTTATTTAAGAATCATGTACATACTTATAATATAATATATATCAATCATATACATATTTAGAATAGTTTATAAAATGAAAATATAGAAAGTAAATTACAATATTCATGGAGAATATAGGTCGTACGTACGCATGAAGGTTGTCTTCAGGTAACCAAAGGATGGAAAAAAAGAGAGGTAAATAAAAATTAAACATTCAAAAATCATTATTATATCATATATATCATATTTATTAATCATATTCATCCACTTTATCGCCCAATTATAATTAAAATGAAAAAATAATCACATTACTTCTTGGAGGTGGTGGTCCACACGTACACACAAGCGAAATTATTATTTTCCAACGATCTAGAAGGTAGGAAGTTAGATATGATATTATCATTAAAAAATAATAATTTTTTCATAAATATAATATGTATATATATTTTTGGTCAGAGTAGTTTACTCAAGAGGGGAGGGGTGAATTGAGTAACTATAAAAACTTATGTTAAAAGAATATTATTTTCAAAAGAAATGGTTTCCCTAAAAATAGATACAACCCAGTTAATCAAGGTTATACTGTTATAAGAGTTTGAATTTTTAAACAACTTCTTAGAAGATTGATTAATTCTAAGTAATATTAATTTGTATTATTAATATTACTTTTGAAGTTATCCTACTAAGACAAATCAGTTATAACTTTTTTCCAAGACTAACTATCCAAGTGAAATTAGGGTTTTTCTGGATTATGCAATAAAGCAGTAAAACAGAGAAGACTAAATTTAAACAGAATAGTGGATATGAAACAAGTGGTTCCGTCTCAAGTTGAGACCTAATCCACTCCACTTGGTGATCACCTTCCATCAAGAAGTTTATATAAATAAACTTTTATCCACACCCTGGATTGGGGTTAACAATATTACAAAGACTATCCAGGTCACACAGGGACCTCTTCCACAGTTTTTGTGTGTAAGAAAAATAATAACCATTATACATAAGGATATATTACATAGTTGTAATGGGTAAACAAAAGTATAATGAGTTTGGTGTAAGGATTTCAGTATCCTCCAGTTCAGCTCGGGAGTCAGTGTGTGTCAAAACAAACAGGGGAACACATTGCTCATAATGTAAATAAAAAGATGATCACAGTCGAGCAAGAATATAAATATGAGTTTTGAATTCTCATGTGTAATATCAATGCAACTCTGGACTTCTTTTGAATGAAGAAGACGAAGCTCTGAGTCCTTCTTTGGAAGTTGTGTGAAAAACAGAGTGTCATGATTCTGCTTGTGTTCTTCATGAGTTTTGATAATGCAGAGATGTTCTCTGGATTCCAGTGTACTTCGTATATTCTTCAGTAGAGTCGAATTACATGCATGTAACAATGCTTCCTTTTTAAAATCTTACAGTATGTTCTTCGTAGTCATGCTCACAGGCTTGTTTTTCATTCAGTATCACTCTGCATTGCTCTTGGGCACACTTCACTCTTTATCTTTGAATGCATGAGTTTTAGCCGACATGTTCCATGTGCTTCGTACCTCATCACTCATACTATGTATACAAAGAAACATTAATTATGTTAGTGAATTAAAGGCATCAAGTATGACCATTAAAAATTAAATTGAAAGATGACAAAATAGTTTAGGAAATGGTGTCACAGTATGTTATGAAAACGGTGCCTCCTTCACATGGTGTATGAGTGTCACAGTGTCTGAGTGTCATGGTGTCTTGTTCACGGTGTCTTGTTTCACAGTGTCTTGATTTATGGTGTCTGGCTTCACGGTGTCTGGCTTACGGTGTCTGGCTTATGGTGTCTGGCTTACGGTGTCTAGCTTACTGTGTCTGGCTTATGGTGTCTGGATTACGGTGTTTGTCTTACCGTGTCTGGCTTCACGGTGTCTGGCATACGGTGTCTGGATTATGGTGTCTGGCTTACAGTGTCTTGTAATTAGGCAAATAACTGTATTCAGACTTAAATAGTGATATGCATGAAATGGATTGAGCATAACCATTATAAAGCATGAGAGAACTTGAAACATAAATACACATTATTGGATATAATTTATAGGAGTTAACTAGGTTGAATAAGATTTGTGATCATTAATGTTATTTGTGATCATTAAAACATGATTAATACATTAGGAGTCCGGCAATCTCCCCCTTTTTGATGATCACAAATCATGTATAGTTTAAGTGTAAATTAGATGCAACTATAGAGAAAACAATATATAGAAACTTCTCCCCCTTTTGACATTATCAAAAAGTATAAATAAGAGAGGGCAAACAGTGCACATTCCATTAAGAGTAAACATAGGGTTGTAAAAAATAAATGAGAAAAAAAACAATGGCATCCCCATCAGAAAGGAGTAAGCACTGGTCTTCTTCAAGGACTGGCCTTCTCTTTGCCTTTTGCAGCAGGAGAATAGGAATCCATAGGGGTAGTGGTTGATGTAGAAGAAGGTAGAGACGTGGTAGATAGAGAGGTTAAAGGGAGACCTTCAAAGACTGGGGGAGCCATGGTAGGAGTAGTAAAAGATCTAGGCATTTTCTGATCAAGAATCACAGGCCTGATCTGAATGAGAGCTTGGCCAACAGACATGGTAGTTGAGGCTAAGGAAGAGGTGAAGGTAGGCAGGCCAGGTCTGAGAGGTGCAGCTGCTAGAGCAACAATTGTTGTACTTTGGACATGATGATAAGGTCTCAAGAGTTTGATGAAGTTTGCAATAATCTCTCCACCGTACTGCATGGCTTTTTCAAAGTCATCTTTTTCTTTTCTATAAACTTGTCCAACAATCGGGTAAACTCGGTTAGCTTCTGGACTTGGGTTTTGAAGGCTTGAGTCACAGTAAGAATTCATAGATTCTTTACAGGGTATTTGAAGTGGATAGTCATATCAGTCTTGGAGAAAATTCAGTTGAAATAGAAGTCTACTTTCTTAGAAATCTTTTGCTGGGCATCATTTTCAATCTTGGAGTGAATTTGTACAAGATCAAGCACTCTATCACTGTTCTTGACAACTTTAGATAAAGAACCCATATGAAATCCACTGGAAGAATTATGAAGCTCTTCTTTGACTATATATCTAAGCAAAGTACTGTCCAAGGAAGGTGTAGAGGATTGACCAGAGGTATTTGAAGATTTGACGACTGTTGCCAGAGAATTGTGTTGATTTAGTACATTTTGAAGAAAACTAGTTTACTAATCAGTGAGTTTTTGAGGTTCACCACAAGCTCTCTCATCTCCTTCAACATCTGTTTGTGCCTTTCCACAATATTTTCATCGAAGGATTCCAGATAAGGCTAAATCTGAGACACAAAATCTTGAGGGATTTGAGAAACAATGGGTGCTAGAGGAGCAGCAACAGGCTTAGATCTCGAATGCAGCTCTTTCTGCAAGTCTTCAACAATGCTTTTTAGGGTTGTGACTTCATTACTGGGAAACTTATTTTCAAATCGTACTTCTTGAATACCGTAGAGCATGTTAAGTTGTATTTTCCAAATGATCATTTCCAATAATAGTGAGGCATCTCTCTCACTCATATTTGTCACAGGACGAGGTTGGGAGTTCATAAGATTCTCAACACCAGATAAGAGAGTATCTACAAATGCCTTTAGACCATCCTTACTGAAAAAGGACAACTATTCAGATAAAGGTTCATGTGTAGCAATTGGTACAAGTTTAGGTTCAGGCTCAGGTTCCTTCTCAGGTGCAAAGTTTGTGATTGATTTTAACTAAAATAAGGAAGAAAGATCAAGCCCGGTTGCAGTAACCTTCTGAGACTCATTCACATCATAGAAACTAAGAAATTTTTACTGAGTGTCCACATGACTTGACTCAGTTGTATGTAAGGCTTCATCAGGCTCAGGATTTGGGGTTTGCTTCCCCTTAACAGGTGCCTCCTTCTTAGGACTGAGAGGCTTGAGAGCTTGGTCTAAATCCACAATTTCATTTCTAAGTTCCTCATTCATTTCTTGTCTCGCTAGCTAAAACGCCATCTCTATCCTCTCTTCAGTAGAGGGTATTATTTCAGGAAATAGATTTTTCCACAGGGAGTTCTTCCAGATTCTCTTCTTGCACAACAGGGAGTTCTTCTATATTTGCTTGTTGCACAACATGGAGTTCTTCTAGATTTTATTCTTACACAACAAGGAGTTCTTCTACTATAGTATCTTCCATGACTTGATTCTCAGATTCTATCACCACTAATTATTTTTCAGCCTCGGGTTGGATTTCCAGATTGACAACTTCACTAGGGTCATGAACTTCTTCTTCAAGAATAGCATGAGGAACAATAGTCCTTTCTTCCTCAACAATAATTGCTTCCCTATGTGGTACTTAAGCTTCTTCTTCCTCTTCTTCTGAATACTAAACAAGTTCATCTAGTTCCAAACCAGGATCAGAAATGTCTTTCAGCCTTGATGGATAATCCATAGGATTAAACTTCCCATAAACCTTATCATTGTCTTCCACCCATTCCTTTTTCCAAGGATTCCAGTTTATCTTAATTCTCTTGATAATGGATTTAGAGAGACAGTACTCACAGTCCATAAGAACTTCTTCATTAGGTCCAACCACACATTTTGTAGAAAGCATGGATGATATCAGCTGAGAGTAGAATAGAGAAGTGGACTTGGATGTAACCTTGATCAACTCACACATATGGTGAATGATGTACTTACACAGGTTGATCTTGTGTCCATTTTTCATAAGGTGAATCAAAAACACATCTTGATATTTTAACACAGTAAAATCACCTTTCCTTGGACTAACCTGGTTTTGAACAAACATATACAGAAGCCTTGTTTCTCCATCTAGTTCAGAAGCGATGGCCCTTCTCTTGGTGCTATTTCCGGTTAGGGTTTTCAGAGCATCTTCTAGATCAAAGAAATCGGTTTAAGGTGGAGTTACTCTTTGATAATCCTCACATATACCTTCATGAATTATCCTAAGGCATGTAGCCCATAACCTCATAGAGAAGGAGCATATTTGGCCATTAATATAGCTCCTCACAACATAACTTTCACCAGAGTCAAAAGAGAACTGTATGTACTATTAGAACTTAGCCACTGACCTGGGATAGATGGGTCTATTCTCCCTTGAGAACCATTCTAAACAACCTTGTTCTTTTAACACTTTCAAGACCAGATATTTTCTAGATAGAATCCATTCGGGGCATATTTATTTCTCAGGTAAAACACTGCGATTTACCAGATTCAGATTTAAAGGTCCTTCGGGTGTCAGCTTAGGTGCAATCTTCTTCTTCTTCCGGTTGCGCTTCTCAGTTGCGGATGATGATAGATGTTTCATTCTTGGCATCCACTGAAGGTTCCAGAGAGAGAGAGAGTTCCAAGGTTGAAAGGGTTCTAAACTAGTGAATAGAAGAAAGTACGGGTGAAGAACCGAGTGAAAAATTTTGTTTTATCATTTAGGAATGCCAATCGTCACAAAAATAAAAATGCGGGAAAGTAAAAGAGGTGAAATAATAATTACCACGATAAATGTTTAAAGAAAATCATAAATAATTTTCATGGTTAGACCGTGAATGGTCATTATGGTGAGATAGTAAGTGGTCATCACAGCGAGACAGTGAGTGGTTGTCACGGTGACATAGTAAGTGAACTTTTCAGTACACGTTATGGTGAGATAGGAAATGTCAAACCGTAAGTACAAAGTGCTAACTGTGAGACCGTAAACATGGGAGACAGTAACTGAGAAACTGTAATCATGAAACAGTAAATTAAAACATAGAAAAATGTTGAACAGTAAGACAAGTAAGATATCTATTTGAGATTTATCATGCCAAGATCATGCATAATGTAGTCTATTCTCTCAGAATTTAATGTTTTAGTGAATATATAAGCAATTTGATATTTAGTACCAATGAATTCCAAGGTGATACCACATTTCTGATAATGATCTCTCGAAAAGTGATGTCTTATATCAATATGTTTTCTCCTAGAATGTGAAATATGATTTTTTGAGATGTTAATAGCACTTGTGTTGTCACAATTTATTGGTACATGTATGAATTGATATCCATAATCTAGTAATGTGTGTTTCATCCACAAAATTTGTGCACAACAACTGCCAGCAACTATGTATTCAGCTACTGTAGTAGATAGTGCAATAGAATTTTGTTTCTTACTACACCATGATACTAGTGACTTCCCTAAAAGGTGACATGTTCCAGAGGTGCTCTTTCTATCTAACTTACAGCCACTGAAGTTAGTATTAGAATAACTAACTAGTTCAAATGATTGTCCTTTAGGATAGAACAGTCCTATATTGGGTGTATTCTTGAGGTATTTGAAAATTCTCTTTACAACATTTAAATAGGAATCTTTAGGATTTTCTTGAAAACGAGCACACATACACACACTAAACATAATGTCCGGATGGCTAGTAGTTAAGTAGAGTAAACTTCCAATCATTCCTCTATAAGTGGTTTGATCAACAGATTTTCCATCTTCATCAAGATCCAACTTACTAGTGGTACTCATGGGAGTGTCACTACTTTTAGTTCTATCCAATCCAAAACATTTTAGAAGATCTCTAGTGTATTTACTTTTAGTTAAAAAAATTCCATCATTATTTTGAAATATTTTAAATCCAATAATGAATTTTAGTTCTCCCATTAAACTCATTTCAATTTCATTTTGTATCATTTTATAAAAATCAATACATAATGAATATTTTGAAGATCCAAAAATAATATCATCTACATCGATTTGAAAAACTAAAACATCATTAGAAATTAGTTTTATAAAGAGGGTAGGATCAGCTATTCCTTTTGTAAAACCATTGTAAATGAGAAAAGTACTCAATATATCATACCGGGATCTTGGATCTTGCTTTAAACCATATAAATCTTTTGATAGTTTGAAAATATGATTGGGAAAATGAGTATTTTTAAATCCAGGGGGTTGTTCAACAAAGATATCCTCAATTATATACCCATTTAAGAATGCACTCTTAACATCAATTTGATATAGTTTGAAATTTAGATGTGCAACATAAGCAAATAGGATTCTGATGGCTTCAAGTCTGGATACTGGAGCATAGGTCTCTTCATATTCAATTCCTTCTTCTTGACTATAGCCTTGTGAAACTAATCTAGCCTTGTTCCTAACTATATTTCCACCTTTTTCTACCTTATTTCTAAACACCCATTTAGTGCCTATGATGAATGTGTCCTTGGGTCTTCCAAGAAGATTCCAAAATTTGTTTCTTTCAAACTGATTAAGTTCTTCTAGCATAACCATTAACCAAAATTCATCATTGATGGCATCGTCAATGTCTTTAAGTTCAAGTTGTGACAAGAAGGCTTGATGTTCAACCTGATTTCTAAGAGAAGCTCTAGTTTGTGTTCCTTTCTCTAAGTTTCCTACAATAGCATCTAAGGGATAGGTTTTAAGGGTTCTAACCTTTCTAGAAAAAGAGGGACTAGTGATTTTAGGTTCATCAATAGATTCAGGTTCATTATGAATCGATTATTGGGAATTTCCAGAATTGGAAGTTTTCACAGATTCTTTCACAGAGGAATTTGAGGATTTTGAGTTGAGGTTCAGATTTGATACATCATCCTCCAGATTTTCTAGGATGGTTCTAGGCTCATGTGGATCTGTTTCATCAAACGTGATATGAAAAAAATATTCCACACATTTAGTTTTCTTATTGAATACTCTATAAGATTTAATTAATATTGAGTAACCTAGGAAAATTCCTTCATCACTTTTGGATGAACATTTGTCAAGATTATCCTTAGTGTTGAGAATAATGACTTTGCAACCAAAAACTCTAATGTAATTAACCTTAGGATTCCTATTGTTCCAGAGTTCATATGGGGTTTCTTTAGAATTGGTCTAATCAAGACTCTATTGATTATGTAGCATGCTCTATTAACAGTTTCATCCCAAAAGTAAATAGGTAAGTCATATTCACTAAGCATTGTTCTAGTAATTTCTTACAGGGTTCTATTTCTTCTTTCTACAATACCATTCTGCTGAGGTGTTCTAGGGGCAGATAAATTGTGAATATAACCATTTTGTTAGCAAAAGGATTCAAACTCTTGATTTTCAAACTCACTACCATGATCACTTCATAAAGATTTAATTTTAAGGCCACTAAAATTTTCTAAAAACTTGGTATACTTAGTAAAATAAGAACAGGCTTCACTTTTGTGAGCTATGAAGAAGGTCCATGTATATCTAGAAAAATCATCTACCAGAACATAAACATAGTGCTTCCCATTTAAACTAGAAACTCTATATGGTCCAAACAAATCCATGTGAACCAATTTGAGAGGTTAAGAAGTAGAAACTTATTTATTTTTTTTGAAAGAGATTTTGTGTTGTTTTCCCTTTTGAAAAAGATTACGTACTTTGTCATGTGGAAACTCATGTTTGGGTAAGTCTTTAACTAGGCATTTTCTAGTTATCTTTCTAAGGGAGTGAACATTACAGTGTCCTAGTCTCCTATGCCAGATCCAAGATTCTTTATGAAATACACTTAAGCATGAAAAATTTTGAGAAGCAAATGAATCTAAATTAACAGAATAAACATTCTCATTCCTTGATGCAGAAAATACTAATTCATCTTTATAATTAAATACATTACATGCATAATTTTCAAATTTAACATGATATCCATCATCACATAATTGTGAGATACTAAGAATATTATATTTTAAGCCATTAAAAAATAGTAATTTAGAAATTAAAATTGAATTAGTGTTACCAATTTGGCCTAATCCAATGATTTTCCCTTTAGTATTATCACCAAATGTGACATGTCCTCTATCTACTTTTATCAGGTTCTTGAAGCATGAGTATTCTCCTGTCATGTGCCTTAAACATCCACTGTCCATGTACCATAGATTTTTTCAGGAGCTCTTTAAGCAGGTTTCCTATAACATGATCAAGCAAAGACATATTTTGGTACCCATACTCGTTTGGGTCTAGTAACATTAGTAATAAGTGCTTTAGGAACACATATTTTTCTCATAGGTTTCCTATAAGAATTATGTAAAGTATTTAAAAAATAAACTATATTTGGTCCAAATTTTTTTGAAAAAGTAGAATATGTATCATGACTTGAGATAGTTGAGTTGTTTCTAGAACTGGGAACAAAACCATATGTCCTAGATTTTGAAACAAAATTTGTTCTACCAAGGTTTATTTTACCAAGTTGATAATGAATGCCAATATTGTATTTAGGGATAATTTGTTTTCCTATATTTTGGGTAAGGGTATTTTTTCCATTAGTAAATTTTTCTAAGTCACTTTTTAATTGCTCATTTGACATTTTTAATTCATTGTTATCTTTGAGCAGTTGAGCATTTTTCTCCTTTTCTGTAGTAAGTTCAGATTTAACATTTACAGTGAGAGCATGATGTTTTTTCAACGATTTATATTTATCTTTTAATTCATTGCATGTATCTTAAAACATGTTACAATAATCAAACATTTCTTTATTAGTCAAATTTTCAGAGTCACTTTCCACTTCAAAATAGTATAAATTATGTGCAGAAGAGTTCAGTGTTACCTCAGATGTGTTTGTCATAAAACACATATTGGCTTTGTTAGTCTGTTCATCATGTGATGTCTCTGAGTCACTTGAAATATCCTTAGAGGTACTCCAAGTTTCTTTCATTTCCTTTTTGTACTTCTTATCCTTGTCGCCATATTTCTTCTTATACTTGATCTTTGGACAGTCAGCCTTTATATGTCCTTTGCACTTACATTCATATAATACAATTTCATCAATTTTGTCACTTATTTTCCAGTCCTTTTTCCAGTTTCCTTTTAGATAATACTTTCCCTTGAAGTTAGGCTTTCAGAAAAAGTTATTCTTTTTGTAAAATCATTTGAATCTTCTGGCCAGTTGAGCCATCTCCTCATCACTGTCAGGCGATGATTGTCCAATGGTGGAACTTTCTACAGAAGCTTCTAGTTTCCCTTTGTCTTTGTGCTTAGAGAAGGTGGTCTTGAATGCTACAAATTTCCTCTTTGGTTTATCCTCCTATTTTTTGTTGACTTTCAAATCTTCCTCATACATCATTAGTTTCCCGACGAGTTCTTTTAAAGGTAGCTTACTGATGTCGCACGATTCTCTAATTGAGACAGAGGTTCCCCTCCATCTGTCAGGTATACATCTAAGGATTCACATGATCTGTTCTTTGGTAGTGACTTCTCTACCTAGAGAAATCATTGTGTTGACAATCTCATTGAACCTGAGATACATGTCGAAAATAGGCTTATCAGGTTTCATTTTAAAATTATCATATTTTATAGTATAATTATTAAGTCTCACTTCCTTTACACTAGATGGGCCTTCATGTGAGACAGAAAAGGTATCCAAAATTTCATGGGCAATTTTACATTTAGAAATCCTATTAAATTCATTATCTCCTAAGGAAGAGTATAAATAATTCATGGATTTTAAATTGTTATTGTAAGCAAGTTTGGTAGGTTCATCCCATGTAATTATATCAGTCATAGGAAGTTTGTATTCATCTATAATGGATGACCAAATTTCAAAGCTCATACTCTCTAGATGCATTTTCATTTTAATTTTCCATTGAGCATAGTTGGTTCCATTAAAGAATGGTGGTCTGTTGCTTACAAAACCATCCTATCTATTATTCATACTAACGAATTACTTTAAAAGAGCTATAAATTTATAATTAATAGAAATTTTCAGATCTTTAAAGTACAACTAAAATCACAGTTGAGTAAGATTACACGGAGTCCTAATAAAGAAACCTATGATACCAAATGTTAGTTGGAGTAGTTTACTCAAGAGGGGAGGGGTGAACTAAGTAACTATAAATTTTTTTGTTAAAATAATATTATTTTCAAAAGAAATGATTTACCCAAAAATAGATACATCCCAGTTAATCAAGGTTATACTATTATAAGAGTTTGACTTTTTAAACAACTTCTTAGAAGATTTATTAATTCTTAGTAATCTTAATTTGTATTATTAATATTACTTTTGAAGTTATCCTACTAAGAAAAATCAGTTATAACTTCTTTCCAAGACTAACTATCAAATTGAAATTAGTGTTTTTCTGGATTATTGAATAATGCAGTAAAACAGATAAGAAAAAATTTAAATAACACATCAGATATGAAACAAGTGGTTCAGTATCAATCCAAGACCTAATCCACTCCACTTGGTGATACCCTACCACCGACCAGTTTATAGAAATAAATTTTGATCCACGCCCTGGATCTGGGTTAAAAATAGTACAAAGATTGTCCAGGTCACAGAGGGACCTCTTCCACAGTTTTCATGGGTAAAAATAATAATAACCAGGCCACACAAGGATCTCTTCAACAGTTCTCATGGGTAAACAAAAGTATAAAGAGTTTGGTGTAAGGATTTCAGTATCCTCCAGTTCAGCTCGGGAGTCAGTGTCTGACAAAACAAACAGGGGAACACACTGCTCATAATGTAAATAAAAAGATTATCACAGTCGAGGAAGAATATAAAAATGAGGTTATAATGATCATGGGTAATGTCAATGCAGCTCTGTACTTCTATGTATTGATGCAGATGAAGCTCTAAGTCCTTCTTTGGATGTTGTGTGAAAAATAGAGTGTCATGATTCAGCTTATGTTCTTCACGAGTTTTGATAATGCGGAGATGTTCTATAGATTCTAGTTTACTTCGTATGTTCTCTAGCAGAGTCGGATTTCATTCATGTAACAATGATTCCTTTTGAAAATATTGCAATATGTTCTTCACAATTGTGCTCATAGGCTTGTTTTTAGTTCAGTATTGCTCTATATTGCTCTTGGGCACACTTCACTCTTAATCTTCGAATGCATGAGTTTTAGCTGACAGGTTCCATGTGATTCGTACATCATACCTCGTACTATGTATAAAAAGAAACATTAATTATGACAGTGAATTAAAGGCATCAAATATGACCATGAAAAATTAAATTGAAAGATGACAAAATAGTTTAACAAACGGTGTCACAGTATGTTATGGAAACAGTGTCTCCTTCACACGGTGTCTGAGTGTCACGGTGTCTTGCTTCATAGTTTATTGATTCACGGTGTCTGGATTCACAGTGTCTAGATTACGGTGTATATCTTACAGTGTTTGGAATATGGTGTCTGAATTATGATGTCTGGCTTCACGGTGTCTGGCTTCACGGTGTCTGGCTTACGGGGTCTGGCTTACGGTGTCTGGATTACAGAGTGTCGTACTTAGGAAAATAACTATATTCAGACTCAAACTGTGATATGCATGAAATGGATTGACCTTAACCATTATAAAGCATAAGAGGACTTGAAACATAAATACACATGATTGGATATAATTTATAGGAGTTAACTAGGTTGAATATGATTTGTGATCATTAATGATATTTGTGATCATTAAAACATGATTAATACACGAGGAGTCCAACATGTATTAAAACTATCCTAACACACATCCATAAAACACGGTGATGAAAAATGAATCGTATTGCTATGTGGAGATTGTAAGTCCTACATAAGCACAAACGATACTTTCACTACATATTTCACGAGGAAGACGGTGGATAATGGAAATTTCATAATCATAATAATTCTTTAGAATATTTATTATACCTATATTATTAATTGAGGATAAATAACATATATTTAGATGATATAAAGAAGAATTGAAAAAAGAATGTGATCAGTTAAGGTTATTACCTTTTATTTGAAAGAACTTATTTAGATATCCTCTTAAGGATCTGAGGGTAGGTCTTTTGAGAAGACCATAACCTATATAATGTGTTAAGTAAGTTCTTAATGGATTTTAAGGGGATTTTTGATCTATAATTCTCAATTTATTATGAAGGAGAGAAAGGATGGGTTCCCTTTTATAATTGAGGGGAGGAGAAGTTTTGGAATTTATTAAAATATTAGATTAATATAAATTAATTTTGATGTACAAATGGATAAAAATTGATAATATTAGAATATAAGATTTATTATTCACTGAAATAATCTCATATAATAAAATTTTTACAAGTTAAGACCACATTTTTACCCTTATCTGTTTGTTTTAACCCTTCATTAACCCATTTAACAATTACCACATTATTAATGTTTTCTACCATTTAAGGGTTAACAATGTTACTATAAAATGTAAAACGACCCATAAATGGACCATGGTTTATATTTATAACCATATCATATTAATGTTTCATAATATAATATTTATATGAATTTTATATCATTTAATATTATTTATTTTAAAATATCATTAATGTCATTTTTAACACTAATTATTTAATTTGAATTAAAAAAACAAGAAAAATGTAAAATTCCAATATAAATATTTAAAACCTATATAACATGTTATATATATCTATAAAATTCGTGGGTCACATTAACACATTCAAATTATGTAACTTTTTATATTTTTAAAATAATTTATCTTATTTTTTTGTTAATTAAATAAATACTGTATTAGCATTGCACAGGAATTTAATGTAATTATATAGCAACTAAAAATTATAAATATATAAACCTCATGAATATAATTTTATTATCAACAAAATTACCATTAATATTCATTCATGACTTGACTTTTTACCTATGTGAACACATAATCAACATTTAAAACTAAGAGAGTGGCATATTTTTAACTTTCTTTGATTTAAATATTATATAACTAATTCTCGTGGAAATGATCCCATTAAACAAATAAATTTAAAGAATAATGTTATAAGGATAAAATTAAATTACTTAAATAATAATTAATATTAAAAATTATGACCTTATCACTTGGTTTTAACCTATATTAACACAATTTACCCTTTACTAAGGTGATAAATTTTAGCATGATTACTATTCGCATTGAGCAAAATAAAAGAGAACTATTCACAAAATTGGAACCTACTAATTAAAAATATGTAATAAATTTTCTTAACTTATATACCTGTTAGTTTTAGATATTAATTTTTTAATAAAAATGCAAAATTCTATTGAAACTGATTTTTAGAAAAATATAGTTTTTAAGAATAAAACATGTTTGATTCTTATACCATTATTAGAAAATTAAAAAAAATTAATGTCAGAATATTTGATTTAATATAAAATATATACATTACATTAAAATAATTCACCACTATTTATTACTTTATTTTATTAAAATAAAAATACATTGTGCACATAAAAAAAGGTTTTTTTTAGAAAAATGAATTTTACTTATAAAAATGTTTTTATGAAAAATTAAAACATAAAATTGATTCAATTATACTTAATTGAATTATATAAAACATAATACAACTAATTTTAATTTTAAAAAATTTTATAAAAAAATTCACTCTACACATTCTTTAAATGAAAATACCATTTCCAATAAAAATCAATATTTTTTTGTCTGTTCCTTGAAAAATCACAATTTTTAGAAAATTCTCAAAAAATCGGCCGAATATTAATTCAACCTAATTAATTAAAAATGATATAATTTTTATAAAATATAGTTTCTAAATGTTCTAGATGTTAATTAAAATATTTTCTCACAAAAATAAATGAAAATCATTTTCTAAGAAAACTTATTTTGTGAAGAATAAAATGAATTTACTAAAATTGAGTGATTATTTAATAAGAATTTATCAAGAAATTTATATTGAGTAGGAAAAATTTATACATTTCATAATTTATGTAAAACTATTCATAACCCCGTAATTTAATTGATAGGTTATAACAATCATATTTAAATAATAATATTTAATGGGTTTTTAGGCTTGGTGTTGCGTGCAACTCAATCTATCAATTAAATTAAATTTAATTGAAAAACATATTTGGTAGAATATTGGGGTATTACATTATTACCACATTAAATAAATTTTGTGCTCACAATTTTAATGTATAATCAACAATTAAAGGTTTTACATTTGAAAATTTCTTTTTGGAAACATAGATATTTAGAAAATTTTATAAAGATTCATCTTGAAAGGAGGGATAGAGAAATATAAAGGTTATATAGATTTAAACATATCTAGGTTCCAAGATATGATAAAAATATAGGGAATTGAAAACATAGACATGGAATAAAAAAACTCCCATGGACTAATAGAGAGTGATAGAGAATATTCCTAGAGTAAAATTAGCATCTAGAAAACCAAAAATTATTGACTAGTTAAAAGAGTATGAATTCATCAGAATTAAAGGTTATAGGAAAATGTTTTGTATTATGATCCTTTTTCTAGAGTTTATTAAGACCTTTAGCATATATAATAAGAAAAAAAATGAAATATACTTACTTGAAATGTATAATTTCATCCTTTAATCAATTTACACAACCATATGATTAGTTCCTACAAACTATGTATATTCAAGATGATTTTCTCATGCCTGAAAAACTAATATCAACTTCCACTAGATCAAATAATTCCATAAATATTATAATAATCTCTTCCTCTTATATTTATAAATTAAACAAAAACCAAAATGTTTAGAATAAGTTAAGATAATTTCCCAAAATAAATAAATCTTCATAAGAAGAAATACAACATTATCTCCAAAATTCAATAGTAATACTCAAAGATCAAATTAAATAAATCCATAAAAAAGTATCATATTTTCTTAAATACTCTTAAACAAGTTCCTATACAAAAAATAAAAAATATTTGATCATAGATTATTCTAATATTAATTTAACATTAATCTCTAATCATAATTGGTCACTGATAAAGTTATATACAAAAAATGTACAATTCTTAATCACATAGTCTCTAAGATATTAAAATAATTTCAATAAATAAATAATCCCATATCCCAAATAACCCCAATAACCTCAATATTAAGGAATGTTTTAACATTAATATTATAAAATAATACTTCACATTAAACCTAAGGGTTACATATACATCAAGCCAATAATATTTCCCAAAATATCTTTAATAACCTCATGAATCCAGTACATAAAAGAACATAATGACTTTTAAGGCCTTTGAACTCATAATCAAAATTACACCTATAAACCAATGATGGTATCCACAAATTCTATGTTAAACTCGCATGAAAACATATAAGATTCTAAAAATCAACATAATATATATTCATTAAATTAAATAAAAAATATTTGAATATATTCTATAAATCCAAATATGCAATAAAATTCATCAAATATAGACAAAATTACATTATCATCAAATCACTAACAAATTTCACGGTCACCAAAACTATCCCATCAATTTCAATAATCTATTTATCACAACTAAACATTATCACTTATCTTGGTTATTGATACCATTCAACATATGTTTTCAAATACTTAATGAAAAACTTACACATAACAAGTTTTAGATATTTCATGATCTTTATAACCCGAATATAATTTGTCTAACACTTATAAAACATAATTAGTTGATATAAATACATAAAAACTTAGATAATTACACTTCCTTATTAATAAATTAACCATGATTCATCATCTTGTTCACTAATACTTATTTCTTAAAATATTAAATATGAATCCTGTGTAACATTACTAAAACTAAATTTAATCATCCTTATTAGTAAAAAAAATACTATTAAAACATCTTATAACTTTTATATATCATTTGAAGTTTCTTAATCATCATTAGTAAAACCATTAATCATAAAAAATTACTGATTTTATTATTGAGCGTTATGCTTAGGACATCAAGTTACATAATTCCCATACTTTCCACATTTAAAAAATTCAACCATTGATGATACCTTATGGACACCATTATTCACATCTATTGTGGTATCCAAAATTTTCATTTTTCTTTATAAATTACTTTTATTGTGTCATTTTCCACACAAAAAACATTTTCCCATTCCTTTATGTCATTCACTTGAGTTCTTACCACATTCTAGAAATATTAGACGTTTAATCTTCTTTACTTTATAGTCTCCACAAACTGATCTCTATCCTTATATTATTTTGTAATTTTGAGAGTTGGTTAAGGTGCAAGTTGTTAATCATATATTGTGATAATTGATTATCCATAATGACATTGTTTTTCATTTCAACTCCCATTTTATTTGGTTTATCACGAGGACAATAATTCCATTGTCTATCAGCGTTAACACAAGTCACCCTAGTCATATCCATTGAATAAAACCAAAATGTATAGGTTGAACAACAAAAATCAAAGTGGAAAACCCCATAATAATGAGAAATTATTTATATGATGTCTAAATTAAGAAAATTATTTTCATTCCATGACACTATAGGTTTAACCTAGGTCATCTATTATAATTACTAATACTTTAGGGTGTTATCCTATATGTAGAATTATCTACGAGGCTATCACTAAAGTTTTATCACCCTAGTTTCTAAAGGTTAACTTAACATTTATTTGATACCAACTATAGCATCCCAAAATTTTCATACATAAATATCACATCTTAATATAAAAATATTCATTAAATAACATAATGATACATGCCAGAATCATATATGTATAGTAAATTTGGAATCCTGGACATATAAAAAAAGGTTTCATAAGAGTCTCCAATTTAGTGACTTATAACTAGAACCCTTATTATACATATTAGTACTAAAATATTTCTCTCTAACTTGGGGAATTAAACTAAACATAGGGCAAGATCATATGCTCAGTAAGGGAACAAAAGGAGATATAAATGATCACATAAGAATAATATGAGCATAATAGTATGAGAACATGATATTAACATTTAGAATCCATACCCTACATATCATAGATCCCAATCTAGAGTTATTATATAAAACTTATAAGTTCATAAGACATGAATAGTAAATAAATAAAAGAACATGATCCATGATAACATAAAATTGGTAGTTTACATGAAATTATGAAATAAAAATAAGTATAGAAAATTAGTTCCTTTGTATTTAAGGATTTACAAATAATCCTATCATAGTAGATTTAGTTTAGTCCCCAAACCACCGTAGTAGTTAAGGTTCACTCCGAAGACTATCGTAGTGGACAAAGACCCTTACTGAATTAGGTTCAATCTGTATTTCGTATTTGTTTCTCTTATGATATATCAATAATTACTCAATAAATTGGATGGATATATTGGTTCCACATGTGACTGGTTTTAACGTAACCAACACCTATGGTTATAATGTAATCACCACCCTCGGTTATAATGTAACCATCATCTGTTATTATAATGTAACCATCATCCTTGGTTATAATGAAACCATAATTATTGGTTATAACATAACCATTATAAAATAATTAAAACCATACATATGTGTTCCAAACAATAATAAAAAATTCTTCATTTGATCACATCATAAACTGCGCAAAGAAAACAAGTTTCATAAACACTTCTTCCATTTATTATAGCATAACCCACAAAAAAATAAATGGGTTTCAAAAACCCCATGTTATCACAAACATAAACCATTTAAATAAATAAATTAAGTATGGTATAAATGGATAATATCACCAAAATATATTATTTATTGTCAAATTAATTCATCTTATATGAATACTGTTTTTTACAAATCACTTGGAACATTTCATAAGGAAAATAACCTTCCCATTTTTAAATAATTACTTAAAATATAAAAATTTATAAAATATAATGGATTTTTGAAAATAAATTTGAAAAATTAAAAATTAATCATCAAAAAAATTAGTGGTCCAGATGAAGGGAAACTCCATTCATATCATACAAGTTAAAAGAAAACATTTCTTCCATATTTTTGGTAAAAAGTAAGAAATGTATCTCATTTGGAAAATGGAAAGAAGAATCTTTTTAAACCATTTAATAAAAACAGGTAAGAATTACATTATAAAATAATTGGAGAATAATAAAAACCATATTTAAAATATATTTAGAAAACATGGATATGAAGGACAAGGTTTTTTAGCTTAAAAAAGAAATGAAGTCGATTTTCCTAAAAAAGATATTTTTGATTTGTTGAGTAATAAAGGTGATAAAATAAATTTTTTTTTTCAATAAATAACCATAGGATAAGAATATTTATGAGTTTATTGAGAGGTATATAATAACTTTTCATCAGCATAAACTTAATCATAAACAATCATGATATGCAATGAGATAGTTACAGAAATCCCTTACCACTTTGGTAACCATTGAATCACAATCCTTATGAAAGAAATAAACATAGATGTATATGTAAATCCCAAAGTGGTAAGGGTTTTTTGTAAATATCTCATTTAATATCATGATTGTTTATGATTAAGTTTATGCTGATGAAAAATTAGGATATACCTCTCAATAAACTCATAAATATTCTTATCCTATGGTTATTTATTGAAAAAAATGTTTTTATTTTGTCACCTTTATTACTCAAAAAATGTTAATAAAAATCATAAAATTCATTCATTTGAATTATATACATATCATATAATAAATAAGTGGTGAATATTTCAATAATCTCACATAAATAAAAGTTTAATGAAAACCTATTACATTGAGTTCCACTTGATTCGAAGGCACTCCAACATTATGTATAAAAAATTTAAATTTATTATAATTATCTGTAATAATAATTTACATACTTATAAAATCATATATATATATATATTATTAAAATTTATAATCTTTCATAAATGTTAGAGGTAGAAAATGAATTATATCATTCATGGAGATGGCAGGCCATACGTACGCATGAACATTGTTTTCATTTTTAATGAATTAAACAAAAGAAAGTTAAATAAAACTTAACCTCTTAAAAATTACTATATCATATATATTAATTATATAAATCCTTCTTACCATTCAAGTAAAATATAAATGAAAAATAATTTCATCGCTTCATGGAGATGGTTGTTCACACAGGCACACGAGTGACATTATCATTTTCCAACGGTTTGGAAGGTAAGAAGTCAGATTTGATATTATCATTATGGAATTATAATTATTTAATAAATATAATATAAATATATATTATAATCATTATAATACCCATACATAATATATGATTAATAAAAATGAATCGTATCACTATGTGGAGATGGTAATCCATACGTACGCATGCGCGATACTTTCACTTCCAATTGGATGAGAAAGAGGGTGAATAATGGTGGTTTTATAACCATAATAACACTTTATAATATTTTAGATTATTATTTTATTAGTTTATGATAATTATCATAGATTTATATTAGAAAAATAAGAATTATAGAATAAAGTGACCAGTTAAGGAATTACCTCTAATTTGAAAGAACTTTTTTGGATATCCTCTTAAGGATCCTAGGGGTTGTCTATTGAGAAGAACAAAATCTCTAGAATGTGTACAATGAATTTTATAAGTTTTTGAGGACATGGTTGAGATATAAGGCTAAATATGGGGTTAATAAGAGAAATTATGGGTTCCCTTTTATAATTTTGGGGAGGGGCACTTGTGGAATTTTGTAAAACATTAAATTGATTTAAATTAATTTTTATTTCAAAATGGATAAAAATTGATAATATTAAAATATAAGATGATTTTTGGTTGAAAAAATCTCATCCTACATAATTTTTACATGTCTGGATCGCATTTTACCATTATATTTTCCTTTTAAACCTGCACTAACCTATTTGACAATTATCATAACATTAAGGTTTTCTAACCTTTATGGTTTAATAAAGTTACTATAAAATGAAAAAAATCCAATAAATGGACCATGATTTATGTTTAAAACCATATACCATTAATTTAGGGGAATATAGTTTTTATGATTTGTTTCATTTAATATAATACTATTTATTATAAAGTATCATTATTGTCATTTTTAACACTATTCGTTTAATTTAAAAATCAGTACATCACCAATAAGGGGGAATTAGAATTTAATGATTTGAAACCTACCTAATATGTAATATATATCTATATAATTTTGGTACACATTAAATAATTAAAATTAAATAACTTTCAATATTTTAAAAAACATTTATTTTATTTTTCTCTTAATAGAAAATATACAGTATTGGAGTTGAAAAAGAATTTAAGGTAATTATTTAATAAATAATAAGTAAAAATAAATTACCATTATTAAAATAATTTTATTATTTAGAAAATTAACATTAATATTCATTCAAAACATGATTTTTTTCATATGTGAACACATAATAGATATTTAAAACTAAGAGAGTGACATTTTTTTTAATTTTCTTTGATTTCAATATTATATAGATCATTTTCATGGAAATATTTCAATTAAATAGATCCAGTTATAGCCTAAGGTGATAATTTTATAATTAAATTCCCCCAATAATAATTAAGATAAATGATTAAGATATTATCACTTAATTTTAATCTAGATTAACCGGGTTTACCATTTATGAGGTGATAAATTTTAGCACGTTTACTATTCACATTGATGAAAAATAAAAAGGGATTATTTAAAATATTTGAATCCCATGATTTAAAATATGTGATAATTTTTTTCAAATTGAATACCTTTAAGTTCCATAAATTAATTTAAAAATAATCACGCAAAAAATGATGAAAACTGCTTTTTATAAAAATACATTTGTATGCATAAAACATGGTCTATTCTTATATCATAATTAGAAAAATATGAAATAAATGTTAAATAATATTATATAACATAAAATATATAAATAATATTAAAATAATTCACCTATATTGATTAATTTTATTTATTAAGATAAAAATACATTGTGCATATAAAAACAGTTTGTTAGAAAAATGTCTTTTATGCATAAAAATGTTTTTATACCAAATTTAAACATAAAATTAATTCAAATGTTCTAAATTATATTATTTAAAACATGAGACAAATAATTTTACAATGACACAATTTTATAACAAATTTTAAATTTACATATACTTGATATTAAAAAACATTTTTCAGTAAAATTATGTTTTTTTAAATATTCATTGAAAAATCATACTTTTTAGAGAATTCATAAAAAATTAATTCAAAATAATTTAGACATGATGAATTAAAAAATGATTTAATTTTATCAAATATAGTTTTCAAATGTTCTAGATATTAATTATAATATTTTCTCACAAAAAATAATGAAAATCATTTTTGATGAAAACTTATTTTTTCAAGAAAAAAATGACTTTACTAAAAACTGTGATATTATTTACAAATAATTTAAAAATAAACTTATATTGATCACTATATAAAGTTCATAATTTAGTAGATCCTATTCATAAACACAAATTTAATGAGTAGGTTATAATAGTAATAATAAAATAATAATATTTCATGGCTCATTTAGACTCAGTGTTACGTGCAACGCAAGCCATCAAAGAAATTAAATTTAATTGAAAAAATATATATCATAAAATATAAGGGATGGTAAAAATTAAATTAAATTAAATCAATCTTTAAATACTTACATATGTAGGCATGTACACCATAAAGAAGAAAACATGTGGTGGAAATGGCATGAGTCTTAAAGTAATGAATTTAATATGATAAATCCCACACACTGATCATAACATTGAAGTGATAATTAATAAATGAAGTGATTTTTTGTAACAAATATACATCCACATAAAAAAGTTCACATACAATGTAAACTAATTATAGGTTATTAAATAAATAATATTGGCATATCATAGTTAATGAAGTAGTGATAAAATCAAATGAAATAAAAATGTGTTAAGAAATCCATTACAGAGATCATAACATTTGAAGGGAGAATCAATCCATTGTGTGATTATGATAAAAAATTTAAATACACATTAAAAAAGTGGAAATATAGCATAAAAAACTAGAGTCCACCCCACACACAATCTTCGCATAACATAAAGGATAAATAAGTAATATACACTAATGAATGAAAACTGAGTCAAGAAACCCCTTACCTTAAATACAGTCAAGTGTCATATGTTATTTAGATATTTAATACTAAAATTATATTAGTTATTTATTTTACTGAGAAATTTTTTAATTTTTAATTGATTATCATTACACCTTTTACGTTATTTATCACCATTCTTCCTTTATTTATTTATTAGTTAAGTTTACGTTATAAGTTTTGAGAATGTTATGGTCATAATCCCAAAACAACTTCTATAAGTTTATCATGGTCAAAGTTTTAATTGTTACATCATCCCCAAAATATTATTCAAAAAATAATTATTGTTTTATACATGAAATAAGTTTTTATAACCATTAGTGAATGGTGAACATGAAAAATAAATCATTTCATTTCATCGAGATGATGATCTATACGTACTCATGAAATATGTTTTCATTTTTCTACTAGGTGGAAAATTAATAAATTAGATAATATATTAATTTTAAATAATCACAAATTTATTATTAATTTTATATTAATTCATTACTTCCTTCCTTATGATCATCCTTGAAATATGGAAATGAAAAAATGTATCACATCGCTTCATGAATGTAGTAGTATACAAGTACGCATGAGCGACATTGTAATTTTAAAATAAATGGTAGTGTAAATAGGTGATTAATAAAATATCTCTAAATAATAATAATTATGTTATAAATATCATATATATTCTTTTGATCTATAATTTTAACCATCCATATGACCCGGTGAGGAAAAGTAAACACCTCGGTTCTTGAAGGTGGTAGTCCACACATATGCATGAGAAATGTTTTCATTTCATATAGAATGAAAAAGAGATGAAAATGTGTTTTAACAAAATTATAATAATTTTTTTGTATAGGTAATATAATCTTATTATTATTTTAACAGGTTTAAATAATATTTGAATGAGGTAGATGAAGAAATAAACATGAAACACTCGGTTAAGAATTATACATCTTCTTTGGAAAACCTCCTTTGGATTACACCTTAAGTATTATTAGGTTGGTCTTTATATCATACCCGGACCTCTATAACATGGTTAGTATGTTTTAGAGTGATTGGGTAGTTATTTTATGATTTATAGTTTTCAAAAGATGTGTGTAAGAGAGGAGAATATGTTCCCTTTTATAAGTGAGGAGTGTGACATACTTGTAATTTTGCTAAACTTTTAACTATTATAAATGTATTAATCATGAAATAGTGGATAAAATATAATACAATTATAATATTAAGTGATAAGGTTTGAAATAACATCATATAATAAGAATTATGATAATAAATTGTGGCCTCATCACTTATTTGGTTTACCTAAATTAACCCAATTTACCTTTTACCACGATGACACAATTTTACCATGGTTAGTATTTATAATGACCAAAAATGAAATTAAAATAATTAATAAATTTAAAAATCATGATTCCAAATATATAATATATTTTTCAATATTAAATTTTTATAAGTTTAAGAATTTACATTTATAATAATTGCAAAAAACCAAATAAAAAATAGGTTTTTTTGAAAATTGCATTTTTAAGCATAAAAATGATCCTCTACCAAAATAAAATAAAATGGTTAATCCAATGAAATTATTTAGATAATTATGAATTTTTTTTTATTTTATTTTAAAATTAAATACATAATATAATGGGACTTTTAATTTAATTTATTTAAAGAAAATAAATGATAGTTTTTCATAAATCAACATTGTTTACTATTCACAAAAATTCAATCATTTCGGAAAAATATTTTAAATTAATACTAATAATATTTTTAAATGTTAATATGAAAAATTATTTCCATTTTTTAAAATATAATTTCTATAATTCATAGAATTAATTATAATATCTATGCACAAAATGGAATAAAATCATTTTTTGAAGAAAATGTATTTTTGAATCATAAAATGACTTTATTATCATTATTTTCATAATAACCATCATTAAATTAATGTTAATAAATTAGATTAGGTATTTTTTGTATAATTGTTTCATTATAATCATTTATTAGTAGTGACTAATTTAACTTATTATGAAAAAAATATTGCGCACATAAAAATAGTTTTATGAAAAATATCTATTTTACCTTCAAAAGATTTTATCTTAGTTTCAAACCAATTGATAACCAATTTATGATAGATTATTAATTTACTAAGAAAATAATTTCTATGTGTGTTTTATAATACATTTATTCTTACTCATACACTCCCAAAAATAGGCTGGGTTATAATGATCATATTTAAATAATAATATATCTTGGTTCATTTAATTATTACATTTTTTATACAAGAAATTATTAAATATATTACTTAAAAAAGTAAATTATAAAATAATGGGGTGTTACATTCTACCCACTTAAATAAATTCCATCCTCAAATTTTTATATCATTTTCAAAAAAGGTTTTATAACCTAAGAAAATAAATTTCAAGTAGTGTGCAATAAAATATAAGATCTTGAAAGGAAAACTATTTTTAAAATGTGAAAAAATACCTTTTTTTAAAAACCCACATCATAAAATTGGATAATAAGACACATTTTTGAACAGTAGAAATGGGAAATATGAGGGTTATAAGAGTAACACATAATCATGTTCTCAAATAGTTATAATATTATATAGATGTTAAAATATATAATTGTAAAGAATTGACATTTAAAATATAGAATTACACATTTATGGGAAGTGTAGAGACCATAAATTATTCAGAAATGATCCTGAAGGGAAAACATTTTCATTTTCAAGATTCTTTTCAGGTTTTGATGGATTATTTTATAATTAAGATATAAAACATGGAAAAATATACTTACATGATTTCTTTCAATTCCATAATTATAATTTCAATGTTTGTAGTTTTTAGAGATGTTATCCCACTTCTATCTCATCTCTTCCTCAATGTAATGAATATTCATGATGAAATTTTCATGCCTGAAGCACTAAAATAAACTTACAATTGATCACATGATCCATAAAAGGATGAAAAAAATGTTCCACATGTTTTCACCCATTAATCAAATTTAAAAAATAGTTAGAATAACTAATGATAATATTAAATATGAATAAATATTCATGTGAAGAAATACTACATTAATCTCCAAAGCCAAAAAAATAACAAACAAAGTTCAACTTAAATTATTATATACATAAATAACCATATTAATATAAAAAATATTCCCAGTCATGATTGAAACCCAAATACAAGAATGATTTGAAAATATATTCTTCCAAAACTAGTTTAAACTTCACTAGTGGAAAAAAACATTTAAAACGTCAGCATTTTTCATGTTGGTTCTATATAACCGACTTGCAAAGCTTTAATGATCGATATATCATGTCGGTTATTTTATAACTGACATGATATATCGATCAGGATCTATATTTTACGTTGGTTATTTTATAACCGACCTAAAATATACGGAGATTAGATTTTTCACGTCGGTTATTGTATAACCGATGTGAAAATCGAATCTGGCATGCTTTATCAAGTTGGTTATAAAATAACCGATGTGATAAATGAAAGCTCGGCTCTTTACCACATTGGTTATAAAAAACAAACGTAATAAATCCAATCTCAGCAATTTATCACATTGGTATAAAGTGACATATATCATGTCGGTTATAAAATAATAGATGTGATAAAGAGTTTTCTATATCGGTTATTAAATAATCGACATTATAAACATTAAAAAAATAATTTATCATGAAGGTTATTAAATAACCGACATGATAAATCTTTTATATGATTTATCGTACCCCGTATTCAGTCATTCTGTTTTCTTTGATCGGGTGACCTACGACTCGTCTCTCTCACGAGGAAAACCTAGAATCGATTCGTCGATGTCATGTCCTCCAATATCATCCTTCATATTTATTATTATCAGATCTATCAGGTTGACTCACAACACTCAAGTAAGCATGACATGAATCCTTTTCAGTTTTTTTCCACGATTCCCTAAAATATTTGTTTAAGATGTTATTTTTCTTTGTTCTTTCTATCATGGTTAGCTTCATAGTGTTCATATATACCATGCTAAATTCTTTTCTGGTATAATAAACCTATGGAAGTGATATCATGAATGTTTAGGATTTTTGTGTGTTCTATCATGTGTGTGTGCGTGTACAGGGGGTTTCCAAGGGGGTGGGGGGTTGTGCAAGTGGGTGGGGGTGTCTAGGGTGGTTGGGTGGGATTTCCATCTGGGTGGGGGTGTGTAGAGACCCAAATATTGACATACATGGACATTATATTACTTTTTCAGAATACTTAATACATTACAAAAAAATTCCCAATGACCGTATTAGTTTAGTGTCTTTGGAAACTCGGAACATAATCTTCTAATAATGGTGAAATATTCTTCAACATCTCCCATAAAGGTATTCTTTTTTTCCAACCTAAAACCTTCCTTTATATCCTGGGGGAAAAGAAAACATAAAAAGGGTGAGCTCAAATGCTCAGTAAGGGTAAACATGGAAACATAAAACAATCCCTAAACATTTGAACGTAATAACATGAACATAAAACATAAAAATCATGAGTAATGACATAAATATTGACAATGAATAAGGAATAGATCATAAATGAACATTAATCATGATAAATAACATGGGAACAAAACATGGAATGTTCGCAAACCATTAAGCACCTGATATGATTTCCATAGTATCCAAGGCATTGCTGCCAAGACCATCATAGTGGACAAAGTCCCTTACTGAATCGAGTTCACTCCTCATCCCAATCCTGTATCACTGAACCAGATTAACGTACCATTCCAGCCATGTCTATCTCATGAGATATAAATATTTAGCCAATGCATTTGAGGGACATATAGGTCCCACCCATCTCATAATGAAATCATTCTTACGTGTGCCACAACATAAACACAAATCATTCATCATAACCCAAAGAATAAAATGGGTTTCATAAAAATCATCCCATCATAACATAATCCATATAAAACAAATGTATATCATTTCATCATATGAAAAGTGAAACCATGTAAATAATAGAGAAATTATACTTGAAACATACACATATTAAATAATGCCATCTTAGATGGAAAATGGTTTTGATAAAACACTTGAAATGAATTCTTGAGGAAAATATCCTTCTTCAAAATCATACTCTTTTCACAAAACACTATGAAATTTTAAAAAGAAAAGTATTTTTTTGAAAATGATCATGAAATAACGTAGAGTAATATTCATGAAAATATGGAGTTATAAAACCGTAAAAATCCTATAAGTTAAAAAAATATTATCCTTGTACTTTTGTCGGAAAAGTAAAAAAAGTTCCTCGTATGGTAAAAAAAGAAATATTCTTTCCATAACATGTGGTAAAAGTAAAAAATGGGTAAAAATGACATTAAATATACATGTAAACATTTTTATAAAACATGGACATGTATGATAACAATAACCCCAGTAAATACTTACGAATAACAATCTTGGATAAGAACGAGATTGGAATAGTTATCCCTTACCTTATGTCCAATTTCTTCCGTATGTGCCCGAGACACCAGTATAGTGGGTTTAAACATATTATAATCTTGTAATAGAATCATAATAATATTTATGATATCATATATGATTCTCTTATGACTTTATATTAACTGTTCATTGGTCAATTCCATGTTAAAGCAGTGTTTTGGGTAAAATCGTTTCATTTATTGTACGTGTTTGGACTTGTTGTTCTTGATATTATTATTACTTATATCATGATTTAATTACTTCCATAATGTAAATCATGATTTATATATAATATATATTCAGTATATATATATATATAATATAGATAAATGAAATGAAATACATTGTTCATGGAGACGGTAGGCCGTACGTACGCATGAATGCTGTCTTCCTTTCCTTATTGACTTGAATGGAAGTAAGTAGATGAAATATATATATATAAATTAATAAAGTAGATTTATTATGTCATATATTTAATTATTAATTATTATATATACTTTATAATCATTTTGAATGGTTAACATGGAGAATGAATCTCATCGCGTCGTGGAGATGGTAATCCATGCGTACGCACTAGCGATGATATCATTCCCATAATTATTGAATAGAATTTGAGTGAATGTTATAATATCTCCAAACTTGTATCATGTTATAATAATCATATATAGTTATTCTTTACACCAGTATACCCATCCATGTAAGGTGGTGGTAGAAAAACATATTACACCACGGCGTGGAGACGGTATTCCGTACGTTCGCACGGATGATGATTTTGTTTTTCATAGGATGGATAGAAGGTGAAATAGGTTTGTTTCATATTTATAATAACATATTAGTATATAATTAATACTGATGTTATTACTTTATAGTTAAACAACTAAATAAGAGGAAGTATAAGAAGAAAGAAACTTGAAAGAATTGGTAGAAGAGATTACCTCTTCTTTGACATGCCTCTTTTAAGCTTCCACTTAGGGAAATAGAGTTGGTCTTTTGAGAAGAAGAAAAACTCTATGACATAACTATAGAGGTTTAGAAGAGAAATCGGTAGGGTCTGGCTGAGCTTTAAGGCTCAAAATTGTGTAAATAGGAGAGGGAGGAGGTGCCCTTTTATAAGAGGGGTGAGGGGCACCTTAGGAAAAACATAAAATATTATTTTATAATAAATTCATATTCGGTTTTTAATGGCTCCAAAGTGACTTATTTATAGTCTAGGGTGGGTATGGGTATAAATAATCTCAACCAATAGATTTTATACAAGTTTAGGTTAACATTTTAACCTTATCATTTAGATTTAACTCTAAGTTAAATAATTTAACTTTTACAATGTCTTCTTGTATTATTACACTATATGGTTAATAAACTTACTATAAACTACCAATAGAACCCCAATTGGTTCCTTAATGTCATATATATTATTATATAAGTATTTTGGCCGAGCATTATATTTTTAGGACCATTATATCAATTAATAATATAATATTTGTTTTAAAAACTCATTTATGTCAATTTTGACACTATTTGGTATTTTGTTTTCTCTAAATTCATAAAAGCATTATTACTTCAAAAAAAATTCATCTAACCAACCCTAATATGTTATATTAACCTATAAAATTAGTTTAATTCATAAAAATTCTCAAATTACATTTATTTTTGTATTTATAATATCAATTATGTTAATATTTCATTAATAAGGTAATTACTGTATCATCATTGTGTCATAAATAAATTAAATTATTTAACGTCTAAAAAATACAAATAAAATACCTTTATGTATGAAATAGTTTTATATATATAATTAATATTTATAGTCTAATTTATATAATGTATATCCCTATATTAAAAATGTTTTAGTTCTTAAACTTTGATTTTAACTCTTTTAACAATTCTTTAAATAAAACAATAATAAGTGTCCTAATCTAATCCAATTGGACCTAAAGGGAATATTTTATTCCTAATGTTGTTTTTTGTCGAATTACACTTATCCAATAGAATTAGTACATGTGTTAGGGTAATAATAATATCATTTTTACCCTTAATTACCCTATTTACTTTTAACCGTGGTAAATAAAAGTAAAAAGTTACTGTTCACCAAAAATTATTTTTATATTATTGAACCACATTTTACTCCTTTATATTAACCGTGTCTCTCGGATTTTCAAAATTCAACTCAAAGAAGTGGTAAAATTAAGTTTTATGTACAATTGCAAATGCTCCTAAGAGGTGGGTAAAAGACGGTAAAAAGTTCAATAAAATTTTTATATATCTATTTTATTATAAAATGACTCCAATGAATTACATTGAACTTATATAGGTATTATGTATCTATTTTTACCTAAAATAAATTTAAATAAAATAAATTATTATTTAAATAAAAAGTCGGTTTTAACCAATAACTTAGTGTTTTAACTATTCATCAAAAATTGAAAGTTTTCAGAAAAATACCAAAAATTCACCCTTGGATAATTTCGATATTCCGAATCAAAAAATGAAAGATAAAATTTATAAAATTTCAAAAAGTGGGTATTACTATTCATAATGGCTAGTTTATATAATATTTTAATAACATATCGTTGTTTGGTGAAACTCAGTATTGCGTACAACACACGCTATCGTGGAAGGTCGCGATTGCGTGTAATGCAAGCCAAGTCAGGGTTGCGTGTAGTGAAAGATTAATTTATTGTTTCATATAATAGAATCCAAACATATTTCATTTATACATTGAATATATATATATATAAACACACACACTCAATGTTTCGTAGAATAAATTATATCAAATGAACTTGAAATTGTGTGTAACACGATCCAAGAATAGTTTTGCATATACTGCAAGCTAATATGGTGTTGCGTATAGCGCAAGATAATCATGGCGTAGAATACAACACAAGACATCAACTAAATTAAAAATATTACTTCTCATAAAATCTCAGGGTGTTACATTCTACCCCCTTAAAATTAATTTCACGCTCAAAATTCATCGGGGTTATAAATCGTTTACTACTTGAAAGTTTCTTTCATAGAAACCCATATCATAAAAAGGAATACTAAATCATGATTTTAAAAAGGAATGTTAGAAACATAACGAATACCCAAAGTAACTCATCACTTGGTTTCCTCATAAGAGAATATAGGTGAAAATATGGATATGGAAGAGAAATCTAACCATCAAGTTCTGATAGAGAGTGGTAGAGAACATGGCTATGAAAAATCCACCAATCACAAAGCCAAAAATTTGTGATGATCTAAGGTACCATCTGATTCATCGGATATTAGGGTACTAGGACAACATTTTGGGTTTTCAATATCATTTCCCTAAAGTTGAAAATTTTGAATTAGTTGAAATACTTACTTGATTTTGGTACAATCTCCCCGTTGGTCGTTCCTTGAACAATTTCCACTTCATATATTAAAGAAATGAAGTTGAATTTTTCATTCGTGAAGTGTTAGCAGATCAGGTGATAGAATGATGGGTTATTCCATCTATCTCAAAGAAATGGTTATAAAACGTCATCAAATATACATAAGTACATATATGGTGAGGTTAATCATATATGATTTCAAAAATGGACTTATACATCATCTATCATACCACTTAATAAAATAAAACTAGTTTGTACTAACCAGGGACTTCTTGTAGGCCAGAGGTAGGCGATAAAGGCCTGTCGCACTTCAGTTGTGGGTTCGATTCCTTCAACCTTGTCCGACGCGACGGGTTGTCGCCCATCCTGCAGGTTGTCCCTTTTTCTAAAACTGCACTATTATAACATTCCAGAAATAATATCAAAAAAAGTTCTATCCTTAAACAATACTATCTGATGTCCAACATAATCCATTCAAATCTTTAGGGTTATCCAAAATACATATGTCCAATCTCATAGTATAAAGAAAATGATTACTTGAAAGGTCACATAACAAGCATGTGAATACCATCATTTATCCCCCATATATCATAAGATATATCTTGTTGGTCACATTCCAAACATGTGAATACCTTAATCATGTATTCTTTAAAAACATGAATTACCATAGAACCTTATTGAAAACATGAATGGTGTCAAAAGTTAACTCTTTCCACATACCAAAATCCCAAAATTTCTATATACTCAAACCATGATATCACTTTGTCCTTATATCAGTCATAAGAACATGAATACTATTAAATATTTCATTTTCTCCCTATCCCTTCATTATGCGCATATCATCTACTTTCCAAAATCACTTTTCATGGTTACTAGTACCATTCAACATATAATTTAAAATAAATTAGAAAAAATAATAGTGTAACAATCCTTAGATGTTTCTTTATTCCATAGTACCATACATTATTCTTGATAAACATGCAATCATTCCACTACCTTCTTAAACAATTGACCGAGCTTCGTCATTTTATTCCTCAACACTACTTTCATCTCATATATCATTTGTAGTCTCTTCATCATCATCAACATAAATAATACCCATATGACCATGCTGATTCTCTTTATGTGATTTTCCTTTAGGGCATCTATTTTCATATTTCCCATACATTCCACATTTAAAACATTTAACCGTTGTTGATGTCTTAGCCATACCCTTATCCTTTTCCATTGTGTTAACTGGTCCTTTTCCTTTGCAATTACTAGCTTTGTATCCTTCTTTTCCACACCCAAATCATCTTCCAATTCCTTTGAAACATTCTCCTTGATTCCTCTTCCCACATGATTTACATGAGGGAAATTGAACTTTATTTCCTCTATGATCATCAGGAAACTCCAT
Source organism: Viscum album (assembly GCA_963277665.1). Taxonomy (NCBI): domain Eukaryota; kingdom Viridiplantae; phylum Streptophyta; class Magnoliopsida; order Santalales; family Viscaceae; genus Viscum; species Viscum album. The sequence continues at coordinate 1,063,408,055 of OY728134.1, read as the reverse complement.
ATTTCTCTTATTAGATGAGTCAGGAAACATACCAAAGTTTAGATTATTGATCGTATTATGAGATCGATGATTAGGTATAATAATGATGTTTGGACTTCCAAATCTGGTTTCATTTGATTTCTCATGAAGAATATCATTCCGTTGTCCATCATATTCTCCATTAACATGAATCCTCCTGTTTCCTGCCATTTCTTAAAACCCAAAAAGAATAGTATGATAGGAAAAAAATGTACTAGAAAAACAACATAATCAAGGGGAATTACTTTCAATATCTAACATATTAGGTTTAATCCTAGGTTATTCATGATCGGTATCATAATTCTCATATTGTAACCTATACTTTATACTTAACCTTACGGACATCCCTTAGAAATATCTCTAGCGATCTCGCTAAAGTTCTTGCATCCTAGTTTCCAAAGGTTGACTAAACCTTAACTATGATACCAACTATAGAGACCCAAAGCATGATATACATGGACATTACATTACTTTTTTGGAATACTTAATACATCACAATAAAATTCCCAATGACCGTATTAGTTTAGTGTCTTTGGCAACACGGAACATAATCTTCTAATCATGGTGAAAGATTCTTCAACATCTCCCATAAAGATATTTTCTTTTTCTCCTACCTAAAACCTTCATTTATATCCTGGGGGAAAAGAAAACATAAAAATGGTGAGCTCAAATGATCTGTAAGGGTAAACATGGAAACATAAGACAATCCCTAAACATTTGAACGTAAGAACATGAACATAAAACATAAAAATCATGAGTAATGACATAAATCTTGGCAATTCATAAGGCATAGATCATAAAGGAACATTAATCATGATAAATAACATGGGAAAAAACATGGAATTGTGGAAAACCATTAAGAACATGATATGATTTCCATAGTATCCAAGGCATTGCTTCCATGACCATCATAGTGGATAAAGTCCCTTACTGAATCGAGTTCACTCCTCGTTCCAGTCTTGTATCACTGAACCGGATTAACCTATCATTCCAGCCATGTCTATCTCATGAGATATAAATCTTTAACAAATGCATTGGAGGGAGATATAGGTCCTAACCATCTCATAATGAAATCATTATTATGTGTTCCACAACATAAACATAAATCATTCATCATAACCCAAAGAATAAAATGGGTTTCATAAACATCATTCCATCATAACATAATCCATATAAAACAAATGGATATCATTTCATCATAAGAAAAGTGAAACCATGTCAATCATGGAGACATTATACTTGAAACATACAAATATGAAATAATTCCATCTTAGATGGAAAATGGTTTTGATAAAACACTTCAAATGAATTTTTGAGAAAAATATCCTTTCTTCTTCAAAATAATTTTCTTTTCACAAAATACCATGAAATTTTAAAAGAAAAGGATTTTTTAGAAAATATTCATGAAATCTTGTAGAGTAATTTTCCTGAAAATAAGGTGTTATAAAACCGTAAAAATCCATTAATGCTGTATAAGCTAAAAAAACATTCTCCTCATTCTTTTGTCAGAAAAGTAAAAAAAGTTACGTCTATGGTAAACAAAAGAAATATTCCTTCCATAACATGTGCTAAAAGTAAAAAATGGGTAAAAGGACATTAAACATAAATGAAAACATTTTTATAAAACATGGACATGGATGATAACAATAACCCCAGTAAATACTTATGAATAACAATCCCGGATAAGAACGAGATTGGAATAGTTATCTTCTACCTTATGTCCAATTTCTTCCATATGTATCCGAGACTCCTGAATAGTGGGTTTAGACATATTATTATCTTGTAACAGAATCATAATAATATTTATGATATCATATATTATTCACTTATGACTTTATATTAACCGTTCATTTGTCAATTCCATGTTAAAGCCGTGTTTTGGGTAAAATCGTTTAATTTATCGTACGTGTTTGGACTTGTTGTTCTTGATATTATTATTACTTATATCATGATTTAATTACTTCCATAATGTAAATCATGATTTATATATCATATATATATTCATTATATATATATAATATAGATAAATTAAATGAAATACACCATTCATGGAGACGGTCAGCCGTACGTACGCATGAACGCTGTTTTCCTTTCCATATTGACTTGAATGGAAGTAAGTAGATGACATAAATATATATATACATAAATACAATAGCTTTATTATGTAATATATATTTTTATTATTCATTATATATACTTTATAATCATTCTTGAATGGTTAACATGGAGAATGAATCTCATCGCGTCATGGAGACGGTAATCTGTGTGTACGCACGAGCGATGATATCATTCCCATAAGTATTGAATGGAATTGGAGTGGATGATATAATATCTCAGAACTTGTATTATTTTATAATAATCATATATATTTAATATTTACACCATTATACCCATCCAAGTAAGGTGGTGGTAGAAAAACATATTACACCACGACGTGGAGACGATATTCCGTACGTACACACGCGCGATGATTTTGTTTTTCATAGGATGGATAGAAGGTGAAATAGGGTTGTTTCATATTTATAATAACATTTAAGTATATATTTAATACTTCTGTTATTACTTTATAATGAAACAATTTAATAAGACTAAGTAGAAGAAGAAAGAAACTTGAATGAATCGGTAGAAGAGATTACCTCTTCTTCGACGTGCCTCTCTTAAAATTCCTCTCAGGGAACTAGATTTGGTCTTTTGAGAAGACCATAACCTCTATGATATAAATAGAGAGGTTGAGAAGAGAAATGGGTAGGGTTTGGCCGTGCATGAAGGCTCAAAATTGTGTAAAGAGGAGAGGGAGGAGGTACTCTTTTATAAGAGGGTTGAGGGGCACCTTAAGAAAACTTAAAATATTATTTTATAATAAATTCTTATTCAGTTTATAATGACTCCAAAGTGACTTATTTTGAGGCTAGGGTGGGGATGGGTCTAAATCCTCTCAACCAATAGGTTTTATACAAGTTTAGGATACCATTGTAACCTTATCATTTAGATTTAACTCTAAGTTAAATAATTTAACTTTTACGGTGTTTTATTTTATTCTTACAGTATATGGTTAAAAAACTTACTATAAACTACCAATAGAACCCCAATTAGTTCATTAATGTCATATATATTATTATATAAGACTTTTGTCCAAAACATAGATTTTTAGGACCATTATATCAATTAATAATATAATATTTGTTTTAAAAACTCTTTTATGTCAATTTTGAAGCTATTTGGTATTTTGTTTTCTCTAAACTCATAACAACATTATTACTTAGAAAATAATTCATCTAAACAACCCTAATATATTATTTTAACCTATAAAATTATTTTAATTCATAAAAGTCTCAAATTACATTTATTTGAGTATTTATAATATAAATTATGTTAATATTTCATTAATAAGGTAATTACTACATCATCATTGTGTCATAAATAAATTAAATTATTTATTGTCTAAAAAATATAAACAAAATATCATTATGTAGGAAATATTTTTATCTTTCTAATTAATATTTATAGTCGAATTTATCTTATGTATAACCTTATATTGAAAATGTTTTAGTTTTTAACCTTTGATTTTAACTCTTTTAACTCTTTTTTAAATAAAATAATAAGAAGTGTCCTAATCTAATCCAAGTGGACCTAAAGGGTAATATTTTGTTCCTAAGGTTGTTTTTTGTCGAATTACACTTATCCAATAGAATTAGGACAAGTGTTAGGGTAATAATAATATCATTTTTACCATTAATTAACCTATTTACTTTTAACTGTGGTAAATAAAAGTAAAAAGTTACAATTTCCCAAAAAATATTTTTATCTTATTAAACCACATTTTACTCCTTGATATTAACCATGTCTCTCGGATTTTCTAAATTAATCTCACAGAAGCGGTAAAATTATGTTTTATGTACAATTGCAAATGCTCCTAGGAGGTGGGTAAAAGACGGTAAAAAGTTCAATAAAATTTTTATATATCTATATTATTATAAAATGAATCCAATGAATTAAATTGAAATTATATAGGTATTTTGTATCAATTTTGACCTAAAATAAATTTAAATAAAATAAATGACTATTTAAATAAAAATTCAGTTTTAACCAATAACTCAGTGCTTTCACTATTCATCAAATATTGAAAGTTTTCAGAAAAATACCAAAAATTCACCCTAGGCTAATTTCGATATTCCGAATCCAAAAATGAAAGATAAAATTTATAAAATTTCAGAAGTGGGTATTACTATTCATAACGGTTAGCTTATATAATATTTTAGTAACATATCATTGTTTAGTGAAACTCAGTATTGCATACAACACCCATTATCATGGAAGGACTCGATTGCGTGTAACGCAAGAAAAGTCTGGGTTGTGTGTATTGCAATATTCCTTTGTTGTTTTGTATAATAGAATCCAACAATATTTCATTTATACATTGAATATATATATATATATATACACACTTAATGTTGCGTAAATTAACTTCTATCAAACGAACTTGAAATTGTGTGTAACTGATTATCCACTTGAAGAGGTTAATATTAATTGTTAATATATATAGTTTTCATGTGCCTTGTTATTCATAAATACCATTTTAGTGCATTTTACACTTTTAACATCATTTCATATCATGATTGCGATTCTTTCTTAAAATTCGCTATTACATGGTACATTTGTGAGCACAATTTACAATATCCAATTGTCTTGATTGTAATTTCATATTTAATTTTAAGGTTTCTCATTCCATTGGGAACAATGCATACTTTTGGTGCACTTGAAGATTCAAATTAGAAGACCACCAAAGTAGGCCTTGAACCAACAACATTCTAGGTGAAGTGAGCTGGACAACAGCCTAATAAAAGTACTGTATCGGCCAGGATTCAAGCCCAAAGAGTCTCAAACATTAACTAGAGATATAGGACATCATGGGGACCATTTCATTAAATAGTGGACGAATCTAATTCAAACGTTTTAATGGAGTTGCTTGTGGCCTAAGTTGAAGATGCAATTCTGGGCCAGATTCAAAGGCCCAGAAAAACATCGCACCATTTAAATCATATCTCGCAAACCACAAAGTATTTGGGGTTGATATTTTATAGGCTATTAGGGAAAATCGGTGGTGTCATTTATGTCGTATATGGACCACTCCCATTATGCCTTCTAGAAGGTTATTTTGGCTCTTCTGTTTGGTGGATGAAAGATGGCTCCCACTTCGAGGAAAGAGTTGAAAGGTCTCCTCTACATTAAATGTCCACCCACCTAGGTCCACCACAATTAATTAAAGAGAGTGGGATTGATGGTGGATCGACCCGAGGCCTCCTAAATGGCTATTTAAGGTATTAGTAATGGAGGATTTAGGGATCTTTGAGTTTTACTTTCATTGTAATGTTGTTATGCCAAATTGCCTTTGTAACGTTCTTCTTTCGCATGTAAGTTGTTTGAGTCACCTTAGTTTTCAATAAAAGTTCTTCTTCTTTTATTTTTTGTTCTTCTTCATTTCACATTGATACTGTTTCCCCAAGGTGTGATCTTATTCACACCAGAACTTATGAATTTATTCACATAACGGTGGCGTGATCATTTCATTGTTTTATTTTTCTTCTTCAATCCCGTTTCTTTAAGTTGACTTCCCACTTCCATTTATTGAATATCAAAAATGGAAGGATAACCCCTTATGGGTTGATCCTAGGGAGTTGTATAGGGTTTTTTGGATGTTATTTAATGTTCTTAAATTCATAATCATTTCATTACTTTAAGATTTCCATTTGATGACTTATTTTCTTCTTCATCTTTGCCAACTTTAATAATGACACATTTCGAGTGCCAGTTTGATCCAATTCCTTGGAGTGATCATTAAATTGATCCTCTAAGTTAATTGGTGATTATCCTTGGAATTGTGTAGGGATTAAATTGGTGAATGATTTTGAGGAATTATATCAATTTGTGGATGCGTCTTGAATTAGTGAAATGAACGTTATAAGAAAATAAATACATCCAATCTAACCCAAGTAACAACTTAGGATCAACTCATCTGCATTAATAGTTTTAGACTAAGTAATTGTATGTTTTTTTTTGTTTTTTCATTAAATTAAATCACTAGTTATTCAAATAAATTCAATCTGAATAGTTGGACACTCTATAGCCAAATCTCTCCAAATTCATAGTGTCTCTAGGTTTTTTCCTCGGTCCCTATGAATTCGACCTCTACATATACTACAAAGACCGCATACCTATAGGGTAACTTTGGGCGCAACCAAATTTTGGTGCCGTTTCTGGGGACCTAAGTAGGTCACCTTAGATAATCAATTTCTTTTCCCACCCTAATTCTTTTTCTTCACCTAAATTTTTCTTCTCTCTTCCCCTTTCTCTTTTTCTGTGTCCTAAAAATATGAAATCCAAATCTCTCTCTAATCCAATGGATTATATATAAGGACCTGGACTTAAACATTACATAATATTTAATTAAATGAATAACTCACATTGACAATCTTTTCAGGTTTATAGTTTTAGATAATTAGACCATAACTATTACATTACAACTTGAATATTACAACTAGACACTACTACTCAGTATCCATTTTTTTCATAAAATAAAAACTCTTAAAAAGAAACATGTCTAGTTCCATGTTTTAGAAAACATGACTTTTCCTTGATCCCATACTTTACCCTATTCATCTTTAAGTCCTATGGAAAACATTTCAAAAACTTGGGATGAGCTTAAAAATCTCAATAAGGGTTATAAAATAAGGAAGGAAAACATTAGATCATCAATAAATACAAATAAATGAAACCGTACTTTTCAATCATAACATACCTTATGAAATTATAAGATTTATGAATAACACACACAAATCATAAATCATAAAGGTTACTTATGGAATCCATATCAAACTTACATTGTAGCTATCATACCTACGTAGGGAGTTACACTTGGAATACCCATCACAGTATATTCCCTAAATCTCTTAGGAGAAACATTAGGTTTACCTCCACCACGTTACACAATACATTGGAGAGCTATCTCAGGATCACCCACCCTAGGTTTATCATGAAACCACCCATATACGTAAACAATTACCAATAACCATAACATAATCATAACACATTGTAGGGTCCTGAAAAATCCTCAAAGGAGATTCTACCCAATTCCCCCAAAGAATTGGGGAAAATAATGGAGAAAATCCAAAGAAGGGACACAAGAAGGACTGGTCCACGGACCGGTCCCATGAAAACATGATGTGGCCAGGCCCCGTAAAGCACCCCCTCTGTGAACCATCGTCGTTCGCGAAATGGAGTTGGAGATCCTCCGCGGTCGCGAGGCAGGATGGGCTCCAATCCGGTTCACCGTCATGAACCGCCCCAACTGTGGACCGCGTCGACCAGTTCAAGCCGCATCCGCTGTCATTTGCATAATGGAGGCAGAACCCTCTGTGACCGCGAAGCACTCCCTGAGTTCGGTTCGCAGGGGGGGAGAAGCACTCAATACCCACCTTGAATTACGGATTGACCAAGTCAGCTGTAAACCGAGTATTCGGTCATGGGCCTCCAAAAAAGGTGCCACGTTACCGCAGATACATCTCTTTCCTGACTCTATAAAAGGAGACTGAGGGGGAAAGGAGGAGGGATTCAGAAGATTGGGAATTCAGATTCGGACTATTCGAATGTGGAGGAAGAGAAGAGCGATCAGATTCGAGAGGAAGGATTTCGAAGGAAGGCTTATAATTTTGCAAACAGCGAAGTTCCAGTTCGCGAACCAGAGCAGGTATAAACCTGGGAACGAACTAATAAGGAACCGAAAATGCATAATAATTTGGTGAACCGTGAAATTAAAATAACATAAAAAGGTAAGACCACGAACCATATCCCCTCAGCGGACACACTTCCCACGGACCAGGGTGTTTATGCCTCTTTTCCGATCCACCGCACCGCGTAGCACCCTCCTACGCGGGCGAAGCCTCGACCGACGAACCCCCGATCGGTGCTGCCCTTGGCTGTCGCTGCTCACGTGGACCCCTCTGCATAACCCCTGGTATGCGGGCCGAACCTGAAGCCACGAACCACCCTGGTTCGTAGGATGCCCCTCAGTCCGCGGATCACCCTAATTCACGGATGGCTTCTCCAGCCGCGTAGCACCTTCCTACGCGAAGGGCACCACCACTCCTTTATACGTGTGGCCCATCAGAGCCTTCGGGGTTCCCATTCCCCAAGCTAGATAAAATCCTCCCAATCCGGCCCAATCCTCCATGACTCCCTCGTTGGCCTATTCATCGGCCCCGAGCCGAGGCCTCCACCAGAGCCACCGGATTCGTGGGGTGTAACCCTCAGGTGCATCAGCACGCCATTTTGAGTTCACATACCCACGGTAAATAGAGGTGAAGTGGTTTCCCTGACTCTTGAGCAGATTACCTATGAATTCCTAGGTTCACATTCCCACAGTAATATGGAGTCTGAGCTCGGGAATCCCCTTTCTACCCCTCCACTTGTTAAGGGATTCCTAGGGATAGTAAAATACCCATCAGAAGGAATCCCTCATTCACTGCAAGAGTGGATATGGGCACAAGATCACCCCCTTTCCCTCTCCCGTTGTGCTTTGTCACCCTGGGCCTCCTCAGAGTGTAAGCCCCAATCCATCATTCTGGGCCACGCTCATGCGTATGCCCCACTCCACTTCTCACGGATGCACCGTTCGTGACGTGATCCCCTAGTCCCTACTGCCTCTTGTTTCTCACACCGAGCATGACTCACGTGAGCTTAGAGTAAGCATCTACCATGACATCCTCTTATGGGTCTCCTCAGAGTGTAAGCCCCAATCCGTGACCCTGGGCTGCCTCAGAGCGTAATCCCCAAGCCTATTCAAATTATGTGGACTTTGATCCCTGCCTCCTAGGTAGGGTATGTAGGAAGCCTCCAAGAGGTTCAAGCCCACCACCCTGTTGTTCCGACAACCTTCACATCGGTTCTACTTCGTCCCACATGATGATAAACTGTACATTCAAACTACGTGGAATTTGATCCCTGCCTTCTATGCAGGGTACGTAGGAAGCCTCTATGTGGTTCAATCCCAACAACCGTTTGATCCGGTTATCTTCACATCGGTTCACTGCGCCACTCCTAGTGTCGCCTCAAGAGAGTTCTGAATCTTTGGGGTCATTAATCCAATGAGGGATGGTAAACCTTGGGCATAAATGATTCCGAACCCCTGCGTCCAGTTGACCATTTCCCACTAGAGTTAAATCCGTGGATACTATGTTTGGGTATAAACCAATGATTCGCGAACATATGAATACGTCTTAAATATATAAGAGAGTCTCAGAACAGGCAATAATCCCCCCCCCAAAGGGTGCGATGAGCCCGACTTCCCATCCTCTCGACCAATGTGAGTTCTTAAGTGTCGCTGGTCAGACCATTCGGAAAATGCCTACCTTTGGAAAGCAGGTCCACGTGTCATCGGATAGGGAACCATTGGGCGTTTCGAGACCAAAACCACAAAACAAAAATGGTGAACCCGCCGTGAATCTTTAACCAAGCATGACAGATTTAACCTAATTCCACTTTATTCCCCCTTTTACTCACAAGTAGGGCCATTCAATGTCATTAACTATGCATGGGATCATGAGATACTGCTTTCATGGGTTTGTTACTTTTATTTGTTAAAATGATTTGCAGGTACAACCTTTAGAACTCCCTTCGATCCAATGGCATCACAAAGGAACTCACAAGTGCGAGCTTCCAACAACACAAGGACCGGACATCCTCACCTACGGAGGACCCCTTCACCCACCCAGTGTCTTCAGCTCTGGGTCTCGAACGCGCTAATCTGAGAGTACCATGTGAACGGTACTCTCCCAACGGTGTAGGCGGCCATGCATGCCCTCCAATCCGCCAGAACTCACCGGTCTCCTGCCCAGCAGCGGCCGCAAAGGCAGATCCAGACAGCCCCTGTCGCTGTCTCCAACCGTTTCGGGAGTCTATCCCTGGAAAGGGACAATGTGTACCTCCCTTAACTTAGAGAGGCAGGTGAGGTCGACCCTGAGGACTTCATCCCTACCGAACATGGGTTCCGTTCCAAGGCCCCCGCTGGAAGGCATCATCGAGGTCATGCCGCAACTCAACATCCTCACGCTGAGGAGGATGTCTGCTCGAGGATTGAGGCCCACACTCCCTAAGCTCCGGCCCCTCGGACTGCCCGACGAGGGTGGCAGACGTATAATCAGGGATCAGTCATCACCCTGGTCCCTGAGGAGGAGCTCCGCTGCCCAGCCACAAGGATGTACCACAAACATGCACCTACACTTGTTCGCTCCTCCTGAGCCCTCCATCTAGACAAGGCAACATCATACGAGCTGGCGCGCATCCCCGCCGAGCTCCATCAAGACCATCGCTCACGCAGGATGGCAATTACCCGAAATGCACCTCTCCCTGCCCATGGTCTTGAAGCCCACCAGCTTGACGTGGTGGCGACCCAGCACCTGTAGGACTAGCTCCTAGAAGTTGCTTCTGATGCCCACCATCCAGATATGGTAGCGATCAACAAAGCCCGCCACCCAGATGTGGTAGAAAATCATAGGCGAGAACGTCTCCCCACCAACAAAGGCCATCGACTCAATACGGTGGGAAACCAATATATGCAGGGCCAGCTCCCTGCGGATGCAAGTAAAGTCTGCCATCCTGATGTGGCGGAAAACAGAGAGATAAACAGGTGTATCCCGGTACAGGGGAAGATTCGTTCACCCTCCCCGACATAGGAGAATTTTTAGTACCCACTGACCACTGGAGGAACAAAGCAGGATATTCCTACTCCGATACCAGAATGGGCCTTCATACCTATTCCAGCCAAATATGTCTCTCTACATATCCTAGAAATGATGGTGGAGCAGGTATCAATCCCAGATCATATCTTGCAGACCTTCTAGAATGTAATTGCATCAGCGGCAACAGCAAGGACTCAGGCCCGTGTGCCCATCTCCCAAATTGAGGTGACTCATCTAATATATGAGATAGCCGCCTCGGAGAAGATCTGCATCCCTACTTCTGCCCAGGAGGGCCGCCGGCCATATTCCGCAATGTAAGGGCAACCGGATCGAGCAGCTTCACTCGTTCCAATTGGGGGACACCTGTCCATCACGGTGGATGCTTCAGAGCAGGCATATATCCCTGCTAAAAGTATAGATGTTCGTCGGCATATCCCGACAGCATCACGGGACCCAATTAGATAGGGACCCAAAGGTGAAGTCCGTTGTGAACAGCAGACGGTCCCCGCTTCCCGCAAAAGAGCTCCCCGAACACACCAAAGGAAGCCGGAAAATAAAGAGGGAGTTCATGACTCCACTCCGCTGGAAGATGGGGTTCCCAATGCTGTTAAGCATACATCAAAGGCTCAGAACCCTACCCACCCATTACCATATTATGGGAGTGGCAGTAGCAGTTGCGAAGGTCCTCCCTGAAATGTCGCTACCAGCAGCTCTGAATGTCCTCCCCAGAGCACCCGTGGGGGCCTCCCCCACGGGCATATAACGATTGATCACGAGAGATCCTCTTTTGATGCGAGTCATGGAAACCCTCCACGTGACTAGAATATCGAGTAGCAAGAAGGTCCTCAACTTGCTGCTGTCCACCCTGAAGGTCCTCCCCGGGGTATACACTGAAATCACTCTCCATGTAGTGGGACCACAGATTATGATATTAGTCCTCTCTATCATAGTATCAACTGCGGGGGCCCTCCCGTAGTGAAATCTCATCATGACAAGAAGGTCCTCCCCTTGTCGTCGCCTGCCCTGAAGGTCCTCCCCAGTGGTTACGCTGCAACGACACTCCGCGCAGCCGGGAATCAGATCACGGTGGTAGTCCTCGCCACCCTGATAACGGAGGTCCTCCCTGTAGAGACATAAAGCAATGAGAAGTCCCTCCCCTCATTGCGGTACATTCTGAAGGCCCTCCCCAGGATGTATCCCACAGATATTCTGCCTGCGGAAACAGTAATGGTAGTCCTCGCCATTGCCGTAGCTGTGATGATAGTCCTCGCCACCACATCCGCCATTGCGAAGGTCCTCCCCGCATTGGCCCCAAGCGACAAGAAGGTCCTCCCCTTATCGCAGTGTGTCCTGAAGGTCCTCCCTCTGATACACATCGAATGTCAAGCCATGATGGTCATCCTCACCATGACGGCAGTTGTTGCGAAGGCCCTCCCCTTAATGATGCTAGGTAGCCAGAAGGTCCTCTCCTTTCTTCGACACGCCTTGGAGGTCCTCCCCAGGGTGTGCACTGCAATATTCCTCTATGCAGTGAAGCATCAAGCAGTAATGGTATTCCTCTCCATTACAACCGCCATTGCTAAGGTTCTCCCCGCGATAGCATATCATATCGACAGGAAGGTCCTCCCCCTACCGAATCAAGCATAGAAAATCCCTCGTATGCCGAGGCACTTAGAATGACGTGATCAATCATGTCAGATTCCCTATTAGTCACCGACGACATCCTTCTACAATCAAGAGATGGTCCAGGGCTGCGTTCATGCTCTGAACCACCTCGAAATCGCCCACATAATGATTAATCACCTACCAGTCCCACTACCTCTGACCACATTGACTGCGAGCATCTCAGTTGGGCTGACCTGGTAGAGGAGTCACTTGCGGGGGAGTATGCTGATATGCTGCACCTGAGGAAACGACTGGCTAGGGATGATATACCAGTCATGTTTTGGCCTACGACCACCTCTCAGTTTGATATACCCATAGAGAAGTTGGGAGAATTTGTGCACGAAATCCGCCATAATATATGGACAACCCTCCACCGAATGAAATCAAGCTTTCAGCCCTACGACGAGAATGAAAACCACGTCAAGACAATAGGAGACCTCCAGCATCACATCGACCTAGAAGCTCTTCCTTCAGCACAGAAACAACGACTCGAGATGCATAAAAGATACATGGAGATAGCCTGTCTCCGTGCGCTGCACCAACTGCGCCGCCTCATCGGTGACGCTCCAACCGGAGTCCATATCAGGGGATGGGGAGAACATGGAGCTCTGAATTTCACTCCGCTCCCCACCCAGAAGAACCTGTTTGACATGGTGTCTTGTAGCATCATCACGTCAAGACCTCAATCGAGTGGTCTCTCTATTCAGGAAAGGCAGCACACCCAGCAGAGTCAGGCATTGAGTAAGTCCCAGAAATGTTAGGCCCGACGAGAACAGGCTATTCAAGAACTCTTGAATTAGGCCACTAAGAGCATACAACAGGCCTCTCGCCTAAGAGAGGCCAATCAGCGATCTTTTCCTGCCTCCCCAAAAGGGATTGATTCATAGAAGAACTTGGCATTGAACCTGAGTCACCCCCGAATGGGAGCACGCAAGATCAAGCAGGTAGCGATAGCCGCAACCACTGCCGCAATCCAGGGTCAAACCCAGCCTGTAGGGCTGGGGGAATTTTTAACAACAAATTCCACCATAAGGCCAATAAAACTGCGAAGAGACTTGATGTCCAAGGAATGAAGCCAACCCCAGCCCTCAGGGCTGGGGGCATTATTACCCCCTCAACAACAACATCCCCCACGAGAGTCTGTTTTCTCTCGTCTGGGGAGGACAATCAGAAGAGGAGGTCCCCATCCTATCCCATCATTTGAATCATCATCCCATCCAAAAGGAAGGCACATCGTAAGGTCGCATCAAAGAACTCTCCGCGTCACCCTTTGTCAAGAAGTCTGAAGGCAATCCCAGGTCATGAAAGGGAAGGCCGACAGAAGACGCAGGAGATCTTCTTCCCATTTGGAAGATGACATCCCCTCCACCCCGCGATATGAATTCATCAACGCCGTAGAGGCTAACCCCATGGGTGACACTGGGGAAAATGAAAATCCGGATGAATCGGGAGACGATGGTTTCAGTCAGGCTGTGACTCACAATGAACCACCAGGTGTGCACACCTAGAATTAGAGGGACGCCCTAAATATGGTCGTCCTTCCAGCCTACCCTCCTCCACCTACCCAGCGAGCTTCCAATAAGGATAAGAATAAGGGACTGGTTACCCTTAACCTGCCTCCTTCTCTCGACAAAAATGATCCACTCACGCTCGAAGAGAGATTTTCTCGACAGGAAGAGGAGATGAAAGAATTGTGGTGGATTAACGCCGAGCTACTCCAGAGGAACTGCCTTATTGAAAGTGAGTCCCAGGAGGAACCACATCCTACGCTCCCAATAAGTGCACCTCAAAGGCTAAGGTTTTCCTCGGCAAATGAAACACAGTCAGGGCTCCCATCCAACGTGGCGCCCGGCCTGTCCAACTACCTAAACGTAAATTAGAATGAATACCAGGACTTCCCTCCACTCAAGAAGCAACCGGAGCGAGTATTCCTGAACCCTCCGAGGGTACCACAAACGGCACATCCACCCCTAGTGCCAGCCAATCCAGATCCTCAGGAAATGCCTCAGGCTACGCCTGCCCAGGACCGGGCCCAACAGGATGTAAACCAGGGTCTCAACAACACCATCGAGGCACTGACAGCTCGATTGGAAGCGATGGAAGGTTGATGCACTCCGATACATCCAGAGCGGAAACCCTACCCAGATTGGGTAAGCAACACACCGCCTCCACCCAATTTTGGGAGCCCTGTATTCCCAATCTTCAATGGATTAGGCGATCCAGAACAACATTTGTTGCAATATGCATCCTATTGCGACCATATGATGGGAACTCCGGAGCAACAAGAAGCAGTGAAACTCATATTCTTCATACGGACCTTGCAAGGATCTGCCTTCGTCTGGTACACATGCCTTCCAACCTTGTCAATAAAGAGCTGGGAAGACCTTCGGCAGCAGTTCATGTTCCACTTCAGCTCAATGTTTCCTAAAGCAACGGTCAGTGGTCTCATGAACTGCATGAAGAGGGAGAACGAGAGGGTCTCAGATTTCATCGCCAGATGGAAAGGTCTGACCTCTTCTCTGAATAGTCCAATGCCTCAAGATGATATTCTATCCATATGCATGAATAATCTTCGAGATGTGATGCGAACACCCGCTCATACCAGTGGAGTGCACCACTGGCTTCCTCCATCTCTCAGCCATTGCCCAGAGAATTGAGGACTCCCTGTAGCGGACCAATTCGAAGTCTCGAATAGCCTTGTAGGCTCCTACAAAAAGAGCCCCTAGAGCTGAAGCGTCTACTGTCACACTCAAGCCAGCCCCTATGCCCGCTCCACCACTCAGGCCTCCACCAAATCGTCAAGGGCCTCCGGCATATCAGCGGCCACCTCCGCCTAAACGGGACGATCAACGAGGACCAAAGCAGAACCAGTTTCAGGAGCAAAAAAATTTATAGTCATTCTGAGATGATCAAGTCCAGGGCTACTTCATTGTAACCATGAACTGTAACTTGCTCCGCCTCCTGGAGCCGAGGAAATTTGAAGTGGTCGGCCACGATGACAGGCCAGATTACTGCCCCTACCACCGGATGTTGTGACACTATATCCGAGAATGCTTCGTCTTCAAAGACTTCCTACAGAGGATGGTAGACTCCGGACAGGTCGAGCTGGGACCACCCCCAGTACATGTGGAATGTATCTCTACCACCACTCCGAAAAAGAGGAGGGGTGACAGAAAGTCACCAGCAAGCAGGGGCAGAAATTTGACAACTGGATGACTCGGAAGACTATCAACCGAGCCCAGGGCATACTCCGAGCACAACTACAGTAGCCGGTGTTGCCAACAATAGCCCCTGATGCCGCATATCTGACAACATCAGCCTCACAGTCCTCCATGAGCCGGTCATCCGGGTGTAATCGAAGGAGGGAACAATCGCAAGAGGAGCAGTCCATGATAGGGCCAAAGTTAGTCCCAAACCTTTCAGATTATATGCCCTCAAATTTGGCACCATGGGCACCGACCCACCAAACAACACCATCAGGGACAACTGACTAGGTTGACCTGTCAGAGGATGGAGAGACAATCTTGGGTTCTATTAACGTCATCCATCTTATGGAATAATTCCCTGACGAAGGGTATGGTTATGAACCCGAGTTCCCTGCACGAGGAGCCGGGAGGATGAATCGCAGTGGTAGGGGATACCAGGGGAGGTGCAACCGCGGACAAAACCAACCCTACAGTTGGACCCCATCCCACACTGTTAGTATCGTGGAAGCCCATGGGAGATACCTTCAACGGACTCAGTAGGAGAAAGAATTCCCCTCCACCTCCATAAGCAGCCACTCTGGCCCTGTTGTTCTGCGATACCCACTAGTGGAGGAACAAGTGTCTAGCCTCCTAGTGCACAATAACAGACCGGCCGGGCCAAGCCATCAAAATGCGGGAAATTCATCGATATCCGACCCCATGGTCGGTCCCTCCATGTCAAATGCTCCAGCCCCTAAAGCACCCGGTAAGACTCTCCTGCCAATGGAGAAGCGTCGGCCGCTGGAGCAGAAATACGATATCTTTAAGTTTCCGGCATCAGTACCAGCCAATATTTCAATCCTGGATGCCCTAAGTCTATCAGAAGATCTTATGGAGGAGCTTATAGAAGCTTTGATCAGCCCCCAAGAGTTTTAAGCCGAGGTAGCTGCCACCGAAATTTACCGAACGGAGACTAACCCGGCTAAATGCAATGCGGTGATTTCCTTCACCGATCAGGATGAAGATTCCATCATGAAAGGACATATCAAAGAACTATATGTTTCTGGCACAATGAATGGTATTGATATCTGGAAAGTATTTATAGACAATGGATCTGGAGTTAACCTCCTTCCCATATAGACAATCCGTAAGTTGGGATACAGTGAGGATGACCTAATTCCCTCGGCCAAAAATCTGTTGGGTTACAAGAAGAGTGAGAAAAAACCAATGGGACAAATTATGCTAAAGACCCATTTTGGTGACCTGGTAGCCTACACGGAATTCCTAGTGGTCCGACAGAGCAGAACATTCAATGCCCTACTGGGAAGGCCATGGATCCATAAGCACATGGTCGTTCCTTCATCCTACCACCAGTGTATCAAGTACTGCGTCAATGGACAAAATGGAACATTCCACGCTATCAAGGCACCTTTCGAGCTCTCTGAGTCACATTACATTGATGCCAGGTTCTATGAGAAAAAGAAAAAGAAGCCTTTGGTCGATGGTGTTGACTGGATCCCCGCTCCAAATGGCCTGGAAATGGTTCCTGATGACCCCATCAGGCATCTTGTTAGAGATTATGTCCTGCCCATCAACCATTTTGAGAGAAGAAGTTCAAGCACGGACATGAGATCAGATGTCCTCATGACTCCAACCACGATGGTAGAGCATGACAATGCAGGAACGTCCGCCAACCCTTGATCTAGGGACGAATACTCAAGTGAGGATGCCCACGATGCCTCTCCCTCAAACCCTCGAAGGCTCAGACCGGAATCTCTCTCCTCATCAGATCAAGAATATGAGGACTTGGGAGAAGAAGAGGGGGGAGATCTCAGAGACGCACCTCCTTCATTTGAGGAGGGTATCTCCACCACAATAGAGGAACTCGGGGAAATAAACATGGGTACCGAGGAAGGTCTGAGACCTACTATCATTAGTGCAGCCATGTCCCCCAAGGAGCATGAGGTATATACCTCTTTCCTGAGGAAACATCGTGATATCTTTTCCTAGAATTACACAGAAATTCTGGGACTCGATCCTGAAGTGGCGACGCACCACTTGAGTCTTCCAGAAGACCACCAAGGCTATAAATAGGCCGCCAGAAGGACACATCCCTCACATGCCGCCAAAATAGAGGTTGTATTCGATAAACTCATTAAAGCAGGATTCATTCGAGAGGTCTAGTACCCCATTTGGTTGGCCAACATCGTCCCTGTCAAGAAAAAGAATAGACAAATTTGTGTCCGCATCGATTTCAGAGATCTCAATCGGCATTTCCCAAAAGATGACATCCCGGTTCCAATCATTGAGTTAATCGATGGAACGGCCGGGTATGAGGCTCTGTCCATCATGGAAGGAAATTCCGACTAAAACCAAATCAGGATGGCCTGAGAAGATGAAGAATCCAATACTTTCAGGGCCCCTCAAGGGGTATTCTATTATAGGGTCATGCCCTTTGGTCTCAAGAACGCTGGAGCCACATATTAGCATGCCATGAATCAGATCTTTAAACCGTTCCTGGGGAAATTCATTGAATGTTATGTAGATGACCTAGTGGTCAATTCCAGACAGGGCTCGGATCACCTATTATACCTTGAGACCATATTCAACAAGCTCTCACAGCATAGCTTGAAGATGAACCCCTTGAAATGTGCCTTTGGGGTTATCTCAGGTAAATTCCTTGGCTTCGTCGTATGCCATCGTGGCATTGAAGACGACCCTGAGAAGGAAAAGGCTATCCTTGACCTTCCACCTCCCTAAAATCTCACCGAGTTGAGGGGATTACAAGGAAACTTATCCTATATTAGGCGGTTCATAGCCAACCTGGCAGGCAAATGTTTTCCCTTCACCAGGTTAATGAAGAAGGGGGTCATGTACCAATGGAAGGATGACTGCTAAGAGGAATTCGACAACTTGAAGAAGTATCTCTTAAGCCCACCGGTGTTCACGCCCCCGGTTGAAGGAATACCTCTCATCTTGTACGTGACAGACCTAGAACGATCACTGCAAGCCTTCCTCACACAAAAGAACGACGTCGGCAGCGAAAACAGTCTCTATTACCTCAGTCGAAACATGATTGATGCTGAGACTCGATAATCATATATCGAGAAGATCTGTTTGGACCTGGTCTTCGTAGTTCAAAAGTTGCGGCATTATCTACAGCATCATGAGGTCCATTTGATCTCACTGAGTAACCCGCTCAAGTACATCCTCAGACACCCGATGCTAACCGGTCGCCTATCCCGATGGGCGGTCATCCTGCAACAGTTTGACATCCGGTTTGTGCCTCAGAGAGCCATCAAGGGCCAGGCAGTTGCATACTTTCTGGAAGAGCACCCTTTAGCAGGGACCACTGCACTGGACGCTGAGATACCTGATGAAGACATCTTCTCGGTTCGAGAGGAGTTCCCAGCATGGGAAATGTACTTCAACGACGCATCTCGAAGCCCAACTAGGAGGAGGATGGAGGATCCCAGATGCAACACAGTAGGTTTGGGAATAATAATCGTGTCCCAAGAAAAGGCAGTCTTTCCATATTCCTTCCTCCTATCAGAAGGATGTATGAACAATGAAGTGGAATATCTAGCTCTCATTGCAGGCCTGGAACTCACACTCCAGGCACAAGTACAACAACTTAAGGTAAAAGGTGACTCGGAGATGGTCATCAAGAAAGTTAATGGTGACTATGCTATTAAAAAGGAGGATCTGATACACCAGTTTGACCATATTGGAGGGTTAATGGTGGAATTCTCCACAGAACCAACATTGACCTATATTCCCCAGTCTCAGAATGCTCAGGCTGATGCATTAGCCAGCACGACCACAACCCTAGCTGACCCAGGCCGGGATGAAATTGCCATCAGTATTGCTCACCGTCGAATGGTTTTGCTATTTGTTCAAGCTAAGATAGAATAAATCCATGAATTCAGTCCTATCCCTGATCCATATGCACCTACCACCAGTTGGATGACCCCCATTGCAAACTACCATCAATGGGGAGAACTTCCATCAGACATGGCTGAACGAGAGAAAATATGGAGAAGGGAAATCAACTTTGTTCTATATAGCGGTGCGGGTCAGCAAGAGGTCCTCTACAAATGAGGCCTCGATGGAGTGCTCCTTAGATTCATTGACGGAGAAGAAACCGTCGCCGTCATGACTGATGTACATGCAGGAGCATGTGGAGCACATCAACCAGGGACCAATATGTCCCATCAGGTTCGAAGGTTTGGGTACTACTAGCCTACAGTGGCACGAGACTACGAGCATTTTACCACAAAATGCCACTCATGCCAAATTCATTCCAACTTCATACACCAACCCTCGGAGTTACTTTATCAAGCCAAGTACTCCTGGCCATTTTCCGTCTGGGGGATGAACGTCGTGGGACCATATCCTCCTGCCATGGCCAAACAGCTGATGTATATCCTCACAGAAACTGACTTCTTTTCCAAATGGGCAGAATCCATTCCCCTCAAGGAAGTCGGGGCAAGAAGTATTGTCAGCTTTGTGAAGACCAATATCATCACCAGATTTGGTGTCCCTCATACCATACTGATGGACAACAACACCAAATTCTACTCTGTTGAATTAGAGAAACTATACCGCGAGTATGGTATCAATGCTAACCACTCATCCCGCTACCATGTAGCGGCCAACGGAGAGATAAAGGCTTTCAACAAGACCCTATCCAACATTCTACAGAAAATGGTGAAAAAAGACAAGAAGTCATGTCCAGATAAACTCCTCCATGTGTTGTGGGCTTATCGAACTACAATCTGCACCGCTACTCGGGCTATCCCGTACTCATTGGTGTAAGACACCGAGGTGGTCCTGCCCATTGAACTCCAACTTCCCTCACCCTATGTTTCCATCTGTGATCAATTATCTGATGATGAGTAGTGAGAAAAGAGGCTAAGTGAATTGTAACAACTAGATGAGAAGCGGTTGCACACTTTGCACCATCTGAGGGTATACCAGAATCAGATGGCACAGGCCTTCAATAAAAAGGTCCACCTCCGGTATTTCTTGGAAGGAGAATTGGTATCGGTCCTCCGGACCCCAATGATACCCAACAAGAAACCTCCAAAGATGGAACCCAAGTGGGAGGAAACATACGTTGTACACAAGGTCTACTCCAACGGAGCATATACCCAGATCTCCATTGACGGGAAATTCACCACAGCTCCTACCCATGCGAGATTCCTAAAGAGGTATTTTGCATAGAGACCAAGAGTATTTCATCCTTACCGAACGACGATAAACTACACGGACAGAAAAAAATGAGGTGTACTCTGCGTCCAAGCTGCATGACGTTAAACTGCCAAGCACCCAATAGTCCAAACTCTATAACCTTAAACTTAGAGTATTTCATCCTTACCACACGACGTTAAACTGCACGGATAATAAGAGTTAAGAATTCTCCCTCCCCTCGTGTATGGACTAGAACTGCACAGGGTGTATTCTTTATCCGAGCTGCATGACAATAAACTGCCAAGCACCCAACGGTCCGAACTCTATGACCTTAAACTAAGATTATTTAGTCATTACCGCACGACGTTAAACTGCACAGATAATAAGAGTTAAGAATGATCCCTCCCCCCATGTATGGACCAGACCTGCATGGGGTGTATTCTTTGTCTGAGCTTCATGACATTAAACTGCCAAGCACCCAACGGTCCGAACTCTATGACCTTAAACTAAGAGTATTTCATCTTTAAAGCACGACATTAAACTTCACGGATAATAAGAGTTAAGAATGCCCCCTCCCCCCGTGTATGGAATCGACTTGCATGGGGTGTACTCTTCGTCCGAGCTACATGACATTAAACTACCAAGCACCCAATGGTCCAAACTGTATGACCTTAAACTAGGAGTATCACGTCCTCACCACATGATATTAAACTACACGAAATCTAATAATACCCCTCGTCCTAACCACATGACGTTAAACTGTATGGACCTCGTCCTCATCGCATGATGTTAAACTACACGGATTTTAGAGCACTACGTGCGGCTTGATTCCTACCCTTGTAGGATACGTAGCGACGCCGGGATCCCCTATCCGGGCCCAGCCCCCTGAATAAAAGTTAAAAATGCCTTCTTCCCCCCGTGTACAGACCAGAACTGCACGAGGTGTATCATTCGTCCTCTCCTCATGATGTTAAACTGCACGGACAAGATGTTTTAACATTGCTCCCTTTCCCCCCATGTACGGACCAGACCTGCACGGGGTGTATCAATCATCCTCACCGCATGATGTTAAACAAAACGGATAGGATGTTTTAATAATGCCCCTCTCCCCTCGTGTATGGACCAGACCTGAACGGTGTGTACTTCTTTCAGAGAAATATGCATGGCTTGATTCCTACCCTCGCAGGATACGTAGTGATGCCAGGGTTCCCCGTCCTGGCCCAGCCACCTCCAAATGAAATAAAATAGAAGTTAGACAATTTCCTCCCCACCCATGTATGGACCAGACCATCACTAGGTGTACTTCTTCTAGATAACTATGTGTGGCCTGATTCCTGCCCTCATAGGATATGTAGTGACGCCGGGATCCCCTATCCTAGCCCAGCCCCTGAATAAAAGAGAAAAATTCAATTTTCCCCCATGTACGGACCAGACCAGCACGGGGTGTACTTCTCATCCTTATCGTATGACATAAAACTGCATGGATAGCAAGATTTAAAAATTCTCTCTTTTCCCCATGAATGGGAAAGACTTTCATGGGGTGTATTCCGCATCCTTTCCATACGACATTAAATTGCATGGACAATAATGTTAAAAATTCCCCCTTCCCCCATGTACGGACCAGACCTGCACGGGGTATATACTTCATGCTTGACGCATGATGTTAAACTGCATGGACTTCATCCTCACCGGATGACGTTAAACTGCAAGGAATTCATCCTCACCACATGACGTTAAACTACACAGACTTATTCCTCACCGCATGTCGTTAAATTGCAAGGACTTCATCTTCACCGCATGATGTTAAACTGCATGGACTTCGTCCTCACCGCATGATGCTAAACTACACGGACTTCGGCGTGACCCACCCAAGACACATGGAAATATTAGATGGAGATTCTCCTTGTGAATTTGGATGCATCCTCTCCGTGCATCAGACTCCACGACCCGAATAATTATGGATCTTCATAACCACTCATGGCCATTGGAAGTGGAAAGTCATCGACCCATGGACACCTTTGCATGACTATGCATACCATGCCCTTAGTGGATCTGCATATTGATAGCCCCTGGCCCGTCTACCAAATGCCAGATTTCCTCGGGTGACACTCTTCCTAGCTCCATACGCCTACCGGCCTCAGAGCCCCCGTATCACATCTCCCGATCCAAAAAATTTATGGAGCAGTGGTTTACAAGTTCATTACCCTTTTCACATCCAAGTGTTTCCAGGGTATCCCTATCTGGCTAGCCTATGTGTCCGCTGATGGTTCACATAGCGACCTGCGTCAACGAACATCAAGCCAGGACTTGGCTACTTTGACTCAATGGAAAATTGCAGTGAATATGTTTCTTGTATACTCGGACACCATTATCCCCACGTGCCAAACTTTGCACTGTGAGAAATCGTGGATCTTCATAACCACTCATGGACATCGGAAGTGGAAATTCATCGACCAGGGGACACCTTTGTATGACTATGCATACCATGCCCTCAGCGGCTCTGCATAATGATAATCCTTGGCTCGTCCATCAAAGGCAAGATTTCCTCAGGCGGTACTCTTCCTAGCTCCGTACGCTTACCGACCTCAGAGCCCCCACACCACACCTCCTGATCCAAGAAAACTTGAAGTTGCAGTTTACGACCTTCATCCCCCACCTTTTTCCAAGTATATCAGAACATGTTGACCCAGTTATCCTTCAAGTGACCGCAGCAATAGTCACCCAATGGTGCGAGCTCTATGACCGTTAAACTAGGAGTACCTCGTCCTTACCGCACGACGTTAAACTGCATGCAGTAAAGGTACACCCCCACACGCAAAATAAATCAGTGCAGGGAGCTCTCTAAGCTTTAACGACAACCAGGGCCGAGTATTCCCAACATGTTTAGACATTTACTTCCCCGATGATTGACTTCGTGGACCGGATAATTGCGGATCTTCATAAACATTCATGGCCATCGGAAGTGGAAATTCATCGACTCATGGACACCTTTGTACGACTATGCATACCATGCCCTCAGAAGCTCTGCATAATGATAGCCCCTGGCTCATCCACCGAAGGAAAGAATTCCTCGAGCAACACTCTTCCAAGCTCCGTATGCTTACCGGCCTCAGAGCCCCCATATCATCTCTCCTGATCCAAGAAGCCCCGAAACTATGATTTACACCATCAACCCCCTCCACGTCTTGGACATTCTAGGATACTCAGGCCCAGTTACATTCTAATCAAGAGCGGCCTTTTTAACTACATCCTTACCACATGACGTTAAACTGCATGGTCAATCGTCCTTGCTGCACGACGTTAAACTATACAGCATTGGAAAAGGAAAGAAAAATGCACCCCATCCTTGCTGCATGATGTTAAAATGCACGGTCAAACCCACCACGGGTTCAGTAAGGAATGAAGGCTTTTCTCTGTCCTTCAATATACGGTTCAGACCAGCACAAGTCACCGTCTCACACCCGCGTGAGAAGGGATTACCTCACCCATTCTTGGAAAGGTTAGTCTAGATGTTTCCCCCATATCCAGGCACCCTCTCATCATAAACCATACTCTGCACTCAGAAAAATCTGAACTCTCATAAGTCACCCCTGGTGGTCCCAATTCTCAAATTCCCAGAAGTTGCTTGGCTATCGGGGGAATACAATCATTGACCACAGGACACATTTTCATGACTATGCATACCATTCCCTTAGAGGCTCTTCATATTAATATCCCCTGGCCTATCTACCAAAGGCAAGATTTCCTTAGGCAATGCTTCTCTCTATACGCCTCTTGGCCCCTGAGACCCCATGTCTATCCTGGGATTCGGAAACCCTCTGAGCTATAGTTTACCAACCTATTTCACAACCCTGCCTGAATATGGTGGAACATCTTTGACAAAATTACTAAGAACCAGGAGAAGTCGTTCCATTTTAAATGATGTCTCAACTGCATGACTTTAAACTACGCCAAGCCTCAACCATCCCTTACGCTAACTAAATGCGTAGGGAAGTGGTCTCCTGACCACATTGCTGATTAGTACAGATGTTCTAAAAACCCTT
Source organism: Viscum album (assembly GCA_963277665.1). Taxonomy (NCBI): domain Eukaryota; kingdom Viridiplantae; phylum Streptophyta; class Magnoliopsida; order Santalales; family Viscaceae; genus Viscum; species Viscum album. The sequence goes on along the minus strand of OY728134.1, from coordinate 1,063,383,218 downwards.
TCAGATGTCACACTCCCCTTATGAGCCACCACTGGTGGTTTTCATAATTTTCCAAGCCACCCATCGTGGTTTCCATGAGCCGAACTTCCATGAAGTCCCCTAGACATCAGAAATGGATAGTCATTGACTTAAGGAAACCTTTGCATGACTATTCATACCATGCCCTCAGCGGCTCTGTATATTGATTGCCCCTGGACCATCTACCAAAAGAAAGTTTTCCTTAGGCAACGGTCTTCCTACCTCTTTACACCGACGCGACTCCCATGCCTTGAGGAATTCCCTACATGCAGTTAAAATTTAAACAAGTTCCCCCCACGTGCATCTGAAGAGTATTGAGACATATTTAAATCAGATGAACCCCATTGGGGCCCTCGACCCACCATATTAGGTCAAAGTTGTTCCACCTAAAACATTAGTAATGATAGTCTTGTCGGCGAGACTTTAAACCAATCACAAAAAGAGGCACAAAGCCTGTTAGGCCGAAAACTCGAAAAGGGAGACCTAAGAAAAAGTCGGGCTATACCCACGGAGTCCACACCAAATGGGCCCAGAAAAAATTAGGGTATTAAAAGGAAAGACAAAAAGTTTGTGGGGATTTTCAACAAAACCCTAGAAATAGTGGAACTTTGCTCGTTGGATCCCATGGTCCAGGAAAAAGTTAGAGCTTGTTTTATTTTTATCAATGGTCCGAGACATAGATTATTCTATGTTTGGTTAATTAACATATGCAGCGATCGTGCCAAATAATTTATATCATAGGAGAAGGTGACAATATCACTGAGGAGAAATATTTCTTTATTCCATAACAATGTTGGTAGGATGGGCATCCACATTACGGAGCCTCCTCTAGCGTGAAAGGTAATTACATGAGTTTTTCGGCAGATTCACAAAGCTATATCAGGTGATTGTGAGAATCCTCGATTGTCTGAGAGAGATTCTACAGTAAGGCCGTTTCAGCTTCTGCACTAGCCCACAAATCTTCTGCCTCCTGGAATGACTTTGTGCTCACCCTCATTTCCTCCTCCATTCACCGCTCCCCTTATTCAATCATGGCGGCAACGTTGGCCTCTTCCTGCCATAGCCACTGTATCTCATTCCTCAGTACCTCCAGGTGAGAATTCTGCTCAATAACTTCTCCCTGGAGCCTCACAACTACCCCGACGTGATCATGAGCCTCTGTTAAGCAAAGCTGTCGGGTTGCGGAAAGGTAGGCTTCGGATTGGGCAGCAAAAAGGCAAGATTAAAAACCGCCCAGTCTTTCCCGATCAGCAACCACCTTCTTGACTATGTCATAAACACCATGATAGTCAAAGCCATCAAATCCTAGCAGCATAAACAAATTGCTCAACTTTGGTAATCTGGACAGCTTCTAGGCTAGGGGCGTATGAGAAATCAGTCTCCAAATTTTCTCCCAATCCCTTTTGAGAGCAGGCCGAAGACTGGAAAGGACTTGTTGATCGGGCTTGGAGTCACTCCCTGATGAGGACACATACTCGGGGATGAGCGTCACCAAGGTGGGACCCGATGCGGCTTCACCCGCAAGCTCTGGAACTGCAGTAACTTCGCCCCCGACAGTTGTGGTCATAGGCATGGTTGAGTCTGATGACACAATCTCCAGTGCTAAAGGTTGTGGTTTTGAAGCTCGAGAGTCAATAAGACATATAAGTACCCCTAATTAGAAAAGGGAAGGAACAGGAATTAGTGGCAAGAGATCGGGAAACTTACTCCTGATCGTCAAGGCGTCGACATCCTCAAGCTCTACACTGCCATGACAACCACTCGAGGAAGATGATACATCCTCAAAAGGCATCAGAGTCCGGGGAGCCCCCAGAGGGGTCTTGGACCTAAATCCATGCCCGAGGCCAGTAGCTTCCAAAGCCGTCCCCAAGCTGTCGCCTACGGAGACCATGCTCAGGGAAATCACTCCCCTGGTAAACAAGATAATGTCCCACTCCGGGTTTCCAACAATTGGACTAATGGAAGGCTCTTCCTCCATTACCACGGGATCCGTTGGGTCTGAAGTGGATTGCCCCATCAGATCTTGAGGCCCCTTATCAATCACTGTCACCCCATTTTCCTCTGTAATAGAAAGGGTTGTTTGATCAACAGGGGTCTCGAATACCACCAATTCCTCCTCTGATGCATCTCTAACTAATGATGGCAGGAGTAAAGCATCCATATCACTGGCCCTTCCAGCAGGGCCCTCCATTTCATCGTGCCCAGGCGTGGCTATAGGAGATTCCGCAGATGAAAAGGAGGTGGAAGGTATGACCACTTGGGTAGCCGCAACCAGATCCCCGAGTGGCCCTGCACCATACGCCAAAACAGCTAATGACTAGCAGAGTCAGAATATGCAGGTTGACAATTAAGCAAACGAGAAGTCATGATTACCTGACGTCCCTTGTCTGAGCCATTTCGATAAATGGAATGCCTGTTTCCATCTCTGGATTTGGCCAGGGGACAGTCCGTCCATAATTCTGGGAGGATCTAGAGGAGGGAAGACCCTAGCTGGATCTGCAATGGTCGCCTCCACAAGCTCAGCCACACTAGGGGACCCCTCCTTGATGACCCCTGTGGGAGAAAGCGCATGATCACCCGCTGTGGTACCATGGGGAGTATACTATGGAGAGGGAATTTCGCCCTAAGATTCTTCGTCACCCTGGACAAATGGGAGAAACCATAGAACCTCCACAATAAAGGGGGAAAAAATCCAGAATGGGCAGCAGAGCAACCTCTTCTTTAGGGTCAGACAATTCGGGATTTCTAATCATCATGGACACCCGGGTGGTCCCGTAGAACTGGTTTCGGAGTGAGCGCATGTATGCATCCATATCCTTTAGTGACGTGACTATGTAACCCAAGTCCTCTTCCAACTGAAGGTGAGCCAGATCAAAGATAACCCCAATACCTAGAAGCTTGAGAGGGCTCGTTTGGAGTGATGTCCAAACCTCTTCATCTGAGCCCCTGGCCCTCATGTCATCCCAAATCCTCCATGCATCTGGGAATGCAGCCGTAGTGGGAATAACTAGCCTGGAAGGACCAACCTGAGAGGGTCAGGCAGTGGCAGGGGCTTGTAGGGGTACCGACGGCTGTGTTTGTGCTCCGAATCTTGCCCCCACCTTAGAACTCTATGGGACTATCGGTGGACGGGACCTCACAGGTAGGGACGAGAATTCCCTGGATTCAGCCATGATGGGGAGATCATCAAAATCATCGCTCCCCTGAGGTGTGGTCACTTCTTTCACCCTCTTCATCAGTCACCAGATGCAGCATGGCCTTGACTCGGTGGGTTAAAACCATGTGACCCTGGCGTATGTAAATATAGGCTTTGAGATCCCAGAGATAACGATTGAACCGCTCTGGGTCCACATCATAAGGGATGTCAGCAGGGGCGGATATGTAGCCCAGCCCGTCAAATGCCACTTCTGATTCCTGAAGATACTACCACAGAGAACGGGGGTACTAGCTATGAAAGGACGATCAACCATTGAATTCAGCCCATTGACCCCAGGCCGTTGGAAAGGTAGCATCTGCATGAATAACCACCCCCCTTCGGGCAACCTCAAGGGCATTAGAGGATACACCTCTGTCTATTAAGATCTTCCCCGGAAGCATGTGACTAGTAGGGTGGCGAAGGACATTGCCCGACCTAGTTGAAGAATCATCCCCCTTCCGCTTCCTCTTGCCCTTTGATGGCTTGGGACTTGAAATAGTAGGCACCAACATCCCTAGCTGGCCATTCGGGTATGATTTTACCCAGTGTTGACGCTCCTTTCATCACAGAATCTAAAGATCGGAAAAGGGAATATCTGAGCTCAAAGTGATTAATCATTTGAAGAAACATCAAAAATCGACAAAGGGATGAAAAAGGGGAACATTGCCCATAGGTCGCGCAAGTTCCCTCTTGGTCGCGCAAGTACACTTGCGCGCCGCCTCAACACTTGCCCGACTCCTCATAGTCGTGCAAGGGACTTGCGCGACATATGTGGTAACCACCTAGTAACCGCCCAGTAACCGCCCGGGGTCTTCTTTTGCCTATAAATAGACCCTGTGGGCCCCCCATTCGAGAGGATCTTTTTTCCAGAAACTCGGATTGAAGCTCCCGACGCCCAAGTCTCTTCTCAAAGCTTCCTAAACACTTCTAAGGTAATTTCTTACCTAGAACGGAAGATCTAAAGAGAAAAAGGAAGGCCTAAGTGTTGAAACTTATCAAACACTTGCGCACCTACTTAATTCCTTCAATATAACTTGCGCGTCCTTCTTCTGGAAGAACCTCAATAGGATGGTAAAGGGTTTAATAAAGAGTCTCCCAAGTATTTCAATACTGGTTGAAAATCGCGCAAGTACCCCTCATGTCGCGCAAGTATACTTGCGCGACCAATACTTGCGCGCCGCCGCAGGACTTGCGCGCCTCTCAAGACTTGCGCGCCCCTATCTTTTTAGGTGCCCATCTTGCCCATTTTTACCCCTCTTAAGCCATTTCACCCTTCCTATTCAAGATTCAGTCTTCAAGATACTCTTCAAAGCCATTTATGGCATGATTTCTTGATTTGACATCCTTATCTGAAAGGAATTCTGTGAAATATCTCTCAAAACCTAGTGATTTAGACATCTTTATGTCACCAAAGATTGAGAATTCATTCATTCAACCTCATCCTTTAAGATGAGAGAATCCTAACCTGGGTCTCTTTTTCAGGAATAATCCCCAGTTATAAAACCTCTAACTTGGGCATCTTTCTTAAGAATAAGCCCCAATCAAGTCCTTTAATCTTGGGCATCCTCCTCAGGAATAAGCCCCAAACCTTAATCCCTAACCTGGGTCTCCTTTTCAGGAATAAGACTCAGTCATAACCTTGGGCTTCCTTTTCAGGAGTAAGCCCTAAGTCCCCTAACCTGGGCTTCCTTCTCAGGAATAAGTCCTAGTCATAAATCTTGGGCATCCTTCTTAGGAATAAGCCCCAAGTCTCTTAAAATTTCTCTTAACCAGTCATAATTTACCTTTGATTTGGGTTTTCCTTTTCAGGAGTAAAAAACCCAATCATAAGTCCCCTCCTAACTTGGGTATCCTCCTTAGGAGTAAGCCCCAAGATTAGAGTATTCAAATCTCCATGAAGCACATATAACTTTATGGACCCTGTTCATGGATTTTCTCCCTGAAAGTAAATCCTAAACCTTCATCTATCTGGGCAGTCATCCATACATAAGCCCCAAACAATTTCTTATGATTGCATCTTTCATGGCACAATTGTCTAAATTTTACCTATACCTCTTGTTTCTCACACCGAGCATGACTCACGTGAGCTTAGAGTGTAAAAGTAATTCTGACATTCATCTTTGAGCCATCAATCATAAACATCATACCCCATTACTCGAACTACGTGGGTTCTGATTCCTTTTCCAAAACAAAGGATACATAGGTAGCCCATTTATGGGTTCGATCCCAACTTTGAGATAATCTCTGTCCTTCTGAATGACAATAAACTTCAAGTGCCCCACTGAGTGGCTTTAAAACCAGCCTGGTCATCATAAAATGACCAAGAGACTTTTTATATAAATGTTTTGAAGGATACCATTGACCAAGAATCTCTAAACAAATATATATGATTCCCTATCAATGAAGAACCTCGAATACATATAAAAGATTCTCTAAATTTCTTGCATATTTAATCATTGATTGTTAAAACTAAAGGAAAGCACATTTTATACTTGGTAATGTAATAAGGATTCACGAACATAACTTAAATCTATAAAGAGAGTCCCGGAGTAGACAACAATTCCCCTCAAAAAGGTGTGATGAGTCCGACCTCCCATCCTCTCGACCAATGCAAATTCCTAAGCCTCATTAGTCCACATGCTAATGAGCACCTGCCTTTGGAAAGTAGGTCCAAACGGATGTGGAATCATTGGATGTTTCCGGTTCTACGAACAAACCCGTTAGAAACCGATCGGAACGTTTGAATCTCCCGTCCAGGAGGTCATCCCCGGATTCCGTGCGAAACAAAAATGGTGAACCCGACGTGAATCCTTAACCAAGTTAAAGTGATGTTCTTCTTATCTGTTAGGCCCCTTGGGCCAACAAGGCAATCATTGACATATGCTCATCCAAAAGATGAAGTGGCCGGATTCATCTTGATTATGTCTGTTACATGGAACAGGCACTCTTTTCTCAAGATCTTCTGCAAAAAATGGCTTTCCTTAAATTCACCCCTGTGAATACTGCTGCTGTGAACACCTCTACTGTGAGGTCTGCTGCTGTGAAAACCAATGCTGCTACTCCTGCTGGAACGTCATCTGCTCTGAGGATGACATCACCAACTCAGCGTCTTAAACGCTGTGTTTATAATGCACTGGTTAAGGAGTACCGTCGCAATGGTACTATCCCAACTCTGGAGGCCGCTCGTCAAGCCCTCCAAGTTAACAACTCTACCTGGTCGTCCGGACAACGGCGACCAGCAATCAAGAAGCAGGCGGTGCTGACTACCGTCTCCAACCGTTTCGGGTCGTTATCCCCGGAACGCAGTTTCCATTCACTCCCGTACTCCGAGGAAGTGAATGAGCAGGTCCCGCAGGACCTTAATTCAAAAAGGCAGGAGTCCTTCCCGAGGGATCCCATCAACAATCGCCGCCAGACTCGTGCGGTAGTGCGCCCTCAACATGATGAGGGTACCGACTCCAGGCATTCAGCTCAGGTTCCTCGAACCCGAGCAGGCAAGATGAACTGCCAGAGACGGAATCCGGTTAACAATAGGCAGGTTGTCATCCCTGCCATCTCCGGAGAAGTCCACCAACCTAACTTGGTGGCAAATAACGAGCAGGCATACACACCTGTCCGTTTTAATCCCGCTGTCCAGCAGACTCGTCTGGCAGCATCAAGCCGATCCTGCCAGGCAATTCCGGCGGAGTACCATAGGCAGGAACATACACCTGCTTATACATCACCAGTTAGTCAGTAGGCTCGTCTGACTACATATGGTGGATCTCGTCAACCGCGTTTGGCGAAGTGTAATCATCAGGCACATACACCTGCTAATACTAATCAAGCCTACCAACAGTCTCGCTTGGTAGCGCACGGAGAAGTCAGTCGGAAAGCCCCGACGACAAACAGGAGGCAGACTAAACTCTCTGCCTCCACACTTGAGTACTGTCAGGATTCACTGACAGGAAAAGGAGGACAGGAGCAGGCACATACACCTACTCCAAGCCCGGAATGGACGTATATCCCTGTTCCGGCGACTGAAGTCACCAAGCATATTTTGTCAATGGTGAAAGAGCAGAAGAAAATTCCTGCTCATATTCTGGATGCTTGCTAGGATATCACAACATCTTCAGCATCATCTCAGGGACATACACATAAATCTATCCCTAACAGTGGAGTGACACATCAACAATTCACTCCGGAACAGACACACACATCTGTTCCAGTCCAAGAGGGTTATGGGGCATACTCCCCCATATCATACGGACAACCAAGTCAGGCACATACACCTGATTTGAGCGATGATTATCAGCCTAACCTGACCATCTTTCCTAATCAGGCACATACACCTGCTCAGAGCAATCACTTTCGTCATCAAGTGGTTTCTAAAGCGATTAAGAAGGCATCTAAGAAAAAGATCCGCCCAGCACAGTCAGGAGATCAAAGGCCAATCTACAACAAGGCCTTGCTCGATGCTGGAGTTCTTGAAGCCCTCAGACATTTATCTGTCGGAATTCAAGATTCTACTCCCTCAGTTCCCAATAACGGGAACATTAATCCCGAAGGTCTTCAATAGACACTTCCTCATGAAGACTTGCTTCATGAAAATTCGGTCAATCTTGAAGTTTCTTCTTCAGATGAGAGCCACAGGAACCCTCTGTGTGGTCAGAAGACCAAGGAGCAAGAGATCTCATCTTTTGCTGTAACCCATCATGATGGTCCTCCTCATGGTGATGAACTTCGCTGCGAAAGTCCTCTCCACAGTAGTGATTCACATTGTCTCGAAAATTCTTCAGAAGGAAATGTAGTGACGAGAAAGCCCTCCTATCTCGAGGCACTTGCAAACGTAAAACCAGTCATGTCTGAAGCTTTACTATCGGCAGGTGAAACTCTTTCTCCATCAGAAGATAGCCTGGGGTTCAGGTTATTCTCCGAACCTTCCCTGGGTCATTCATCTTCCAGCATGAATAGTGATTCCTCTACCAATCTTGTTGAATCCAATGAAGCAACAAGGAAACACCAACTCTGGTCCAAACAGGTAGAAGAATCTTCATTTAATGATAAAGAGGAAATGCTGAACATGAGGAAAAAACTGGCAAAAGGTGAAGTACCAGTCATGTTTTGGCCTTTGGCTGATTCCCAGTATGACATTCCAAAGATGTTGACGGATGATGGAATCCATGATATTCGTCTCAACATATGGAAAACTCTTTGTCAATTAAAGAAGAAGGTATTATCTTACGATGAATATGAAAATCATCTTAAGATAATAGAAGGGTTACAACGCCAGATTGATTTGGCATCTCTATCAGTCTCTCGGTATCCGAAGGCTGAAAAGCAACAGAGAACCCTTCAACGTTCATGCCTTGGCGCACTAAGAAGATTGCGTCAGTTAATTTCCAATGCTCCATCTAATGTTCATATCAGAGGATGGGGTGTTCACGGAGCACTACATTTCACAGTGCTTTCCGGTCAGCAAAGCCCGCCGAAAATGGTCTCATGCAATGTTATTGCCCATGGCCGGCCACAGTCAATGGGCTTTGTTCATAATCAAAAGTTTTCTCGAGAACAAGCTTCAACTAGTTCCTCTCAAAATCAAGTATATAGAGAACAGGTTGTTGAATTGCTTCTACATCAAGCAGGCAAGAATATTGCACAAGCCTCTCGTCTGGAGAAAACACGTCATCAAATGACAGAAGTTTCGGAAATCATCCAACGGTCTGTTGAACCAGGTGATAAAAGTGGATACAGGTTAATGCATCCAGCTAATTTCCGAACTAAGATTCGCAAGATCAAGAGAGATTTCAGGAAGATCTCAGACATAGCATGTCAAGAGACACCCCAGCTTGCCAGACTGGGGACTTCTCTAAGCCAACCCTCAGAGTCAACGAATGGGATTCGAGGAGTTGAGCGGAAGCAGCAGGAACACCCCCAGTCCGCCGGACTGGGGACTTTTTCAAATCTTCAATCCCTCCCTCAGAGAAAGTCAGTATTCTCTCGATTAGGGAATAAGCCTCAAGAGGAACGAAGAGCCAAGATATCTGGAGATTCCCTCCAAGTGACGGTTCTCCAAGAAATTCCCGAGGGATCAAGTCAACGGAATGCCATGTCTCATCATGGAAGGAGACAATATCACAGTAATGCTGATAGAAAGGATTCCATGCAATATGCATCCATTAATGTCATCAATGCTGTTGATACTGATTCACCAGATGAGGCTCAATCAGAGGGATCAGACGAAGAGGTTCCTGCTCAAGAAGTCGCGCACACAGACCTAAATGAAGAAGGTGTGCGCACACGTAATCAAAGGCTTACTCAAAATCTAGGTATTCCTTCAAGTAACCCACTTCCCCCTCTCCGAAAAGGATCCAATAAGGGGAAAGGTAAGAATCAGGTTACTTCTCACCCTTCCTCTAAAGGAGGTCAATCGCTCTCATTAGAGCAAAGGTTTGCACAATAGGAGGAAGAAATGAAAGAATTAAGAAGGTTGAATGCAGAACTACTTCAGAATAGTCTTCTTCTTAAGAATGCTGAAGTCCGACAGCCGAAGGAATTTGTTGTAACTACTGAGATGGATCAAGAATATCCTCCTTTGTTAGTACACCCACAGAGGTCTAATCCTACGGGTCAAACGCAACAACGGTTGGCAGCACTACCATCAGTTGCAGCACCAACCACCACGTCTGTCCAAGCACCATTCATTGCACCTACCCAAAACCAAGTTCAACCTGACGTTTCTCAAAAGTTAATAACTACTATTGAGTCATTAACAGCTCGGTTAGAAACTATGGAAGGGAAACAGGCACAAGTTCAACCTGAAAAGAAAGTTTACCCTGAATGGGTAGATTCAATTTCTCCTCCATCCAGTTTTGGAAACCCTATTTTCCCTACTTTCAATGGATCAGGCGACCCTGAACAACATTTGACGCATTACGTATCTTGTTGTGATCCTATGATGGGAACTCCAGAACAGCAAGAAGCAGTGAAACTCAGATGCTTCGTGCGAACCTTGCAAGGACCAGCTTTTGTCTGGTATACAAGCTTGCAATCCCGGTCAGTCATCGGATGGGAGGATCTTCGTCAAAAATTCCTTCTCCAGTTTAGCTCAACTTTGCCAAAAACGACAGTTTTCGATCTTACAAACTGCAAGCAAAGGGAGAATGAAAGAGTCTCTGATTTCATTGCTCGTTGGAAGGGATTAACGTATTCCTTGAGTTTATCACTCCCTCAGGAGGAATTGTTGCCAATCTGTGTGGCAAATTTGCGTGACGAATTACGCACGCCATTGATCCCTGTGAAATAAACAGGAGGGTTTCGAGACCTTACTTCAATCGCTCAACAGATTGAAGATTCCCTTATACAGGCTAAGGTTAAATCTCGTGTAATTCCATCAGCTCCATGAAGAAGAATGGGTAAAGCAGAAACTGCTACAGTTATGCTTAAACAGGCACCTGTACCTATTTCTACTTCAAAACCTTCATCTTCTCGAAGGGCTCCACCTCCTGAACGCCAACAACAAAGGCTGTTTCGTCCAAATGATCAAAAAGATCAACGAAGAAAACAATTTGAGGATATGAAGAGTAAAACATACTCTTTCCGAAGTGAGCAAGTTCCTGGTTACTTCATTTCAGCTCTGGAAAATAATTTGGTTCAATTACCAGTGCCGAAGAGACTAAACAAGGAAGGAGATGAAGACCGTCCCAATTATTGTCCCTTTCATCAAATGTTGGGGCATCCCATCCAGGAGTGTTTTGTCTTTAAAGACCTCCTACAAAATATGGTCGACTTGGGACAAGTCAAATTGAAGGGTTCTTCAGCTCATGTAGCGTGTATTACCGCTACAGATCCAGAGGAAGGAGGCGAGTGGCAGGAAGTCAAAAGCAAAACTGTGAAAAAATATGATGATTGGATGGTCAGAAAGACAATCAATCGGACCCATTCCATTTTGCGAACATAATTGAAGAAGCCAATTGTGTCTCCTACAAAAGCTGCAGTAAAGCCTCCATCAAAGGACAAATCCTCAAAAGGGCAGCGCAATTCAAAGAAGAAAGAGGAATCAGGAGAAGATGAGTATGCATCAAAGCCTAAATTGTCTTTGACTCTGGCAGATTTCATGCCATCTACTTCAAAGCCACGGGCACCGTCCCACCAAACGGCACAGCCTAAACAGGCTAACCAGGCAGAGTCTTTATCAGACAAAGAATTAATCTTTGGTTCTGTTAATATGATTCAATTAACAGATTCATATTCCAGTCTTGATGAGCCTGAATTCCCTGTATCAAATAAGGGAACCCGAGGAAGTTCTAGAGGTTCAGGATATAGGGGAAGACATGGATCTTTCCGAAGCCACTACTCTAATTCTACCCCTGCTAGCACTGTATATGCAGCAGAAACTCGTGGTAGAGCCCTTCAGCGAGCTCAAAAAGAACAAACAAGTTCTTCTGCCAATGGCCAACTCAGTTTTGGCACAGTTATTTTGGAAGACCGATTAAAGGTTCCATCTTCTTTATCTCAGCAAGTAAATGGATCTAATCAGTCTAATCTTCCAAAACCAAGGATGTTGCCAACTTCAATACAAGATGCATCAGCTTCCAAAGCATCTGCTTCCAAGGTACCTGCTAAACCGCATATTCCTATTAGGAAACGCATGCCTCTAGATCAAAAGTATGATATATTGAAACACTTGGCCCAAGTACCAGCCAAATTATCAATTTTGGATGCTTTGAATCTATCAAGAGATCTTCGGGAAGCACTCATCGAAGCTTTGTCAAGTCCTCAGGAGTTTGAAGCTGAAATTGCTGCAGCTGAAATTTATCACATAGAGAATAATCCTGCAGAATGTCATGCAGTGATATATTTTACTGATAAAGATGAAGATGATGTTGTGCATGGACACATAAAACCTTTGTACTTATCTGGCAAAGTCAATGGTATAGATGTTCGAAGAGCTTTTATTGACAATGGTTCAGGAGTCAACCTCATTCCCATTCGTACACTTCGTCGATTGGGCCTCACGGAATCTGATTTATCTCCTTCTACCATGATGTTGCAAGGATATGATAAAAATGAACAAGAACCACTGGGAGAAGTTACACTCAGAACTCAGTTTGGAGATCTTGTTTCCAATTCGGATTTTATGATTGTTGATCAGGACTCAGCTTTCAATATCTTGCTTGGAAGACCCTGGCTACATCAGCATGCAGCTATTCCGTCATCATACCATCAATGTCTCAAATACTGTTTCGATGGTCAAGTTGGAACATTGTATGGTGATAAGGCCCCGTTCAAGACATGTGAGTCTCAATACATTGGGGCGGAATTTTATCACATGAAGGGAAGAGAAAAATCTACAATGAAGGAAATTACCAAAGTTAATGCTCCATATGGTTTGGAAAAAATTCCAATAAATCCATTTTCACATGTGAGTACAGATTATGTGTTACCTATCAGTCAAATTGACAAAATAGGCCCAAATCAAAATACTCTTATGGAAAGATCCATAATGTCAATTACGGCAATCAAGCCAGACAACATGGGAGAAATTGGTAACTTACCAAGCAGTGATGAAAGCATAAGTGGTGACGTTTTCATTTCGTCTGCTGAAATCCAACAAGTCTATACTTCGCTAATCAGGCCAGAAGAAGTTATAGCAACACCAGAGGTGAATATTGATGTCGATTCTCAATCCATCATCTCCTCTTTAATTCCCAAAGAAGACCCTTTATCATCAATAGGGTCGGAAATGGAAGCTTCTTCTTCAAAATGTGAAAATTTTGACATCTCTTATGGTCATGAGAATTTCATTTTTTCATCTACTTTGCAAGTAGAAACGGAAGAAATAACACATGATGAAGAGGAAGAGGAAGATCTTAGAGATGCTCCTCCAGCATTTGAAGAGGGTATCTCTACCACTGTGGATGAACTCAGAGAAGTAAATCTGGGTACAGAGAAAGATCCACGCCCCACTTTAATTAGTGCGGCCATGACTCTTGAAGAACAAGAGATGTATATTTCTTTTCTAAGGAAAAATAAAGATATTTTTGCTTGGAATTATACAGAGATGCCTGGCCTTGATCCTGATGTTGCCACCCATCATTTGGGTTTTCCAAAAGAACATCGAGGATTCAAGCAAGCCGCGAGAAGAACACACCCAACCTATGCTTCCAAAATCGAGGCTGAAGTGGATAAGATTATCAAAGCTAACTTCGTCAGAGAGGTTCAATATCCCAAGTGGTTGGCTAATATTGTCCCTGTAAAGAAAAAGAACGGACAAATTAGGGTTTGCATCGATTTCAGAGATCTTAATCGGTATTGTCCCAAAGATGATTTTCCAGTTCCGATTACAGAACTCTTAATTGATGCGACGGCTGGCTATGAAGTACTTTCTTTCATGGATGGATATTCTGGATATAATCAGATCCGAATGGCCCCAGAAGATGAGGAATATACAGCCTTCAGAGCTCCTCAAGGTGTGTTTTGTTACCGGGTGATGCCCTTTGGTTTAAAGAATGCAGGTGCAACATATCAACGCGCCATGCATCGTATCTTCAAACCTTTTCTAGGGAAATTTGTTGAATGCTATGTAGATGATTTGGTGGTTAAATCCAAACAACGTTTTGATCACTTGGCTGATTTAGAAGTCATATTCCACAAGCTTCGACAACATAATTTGAAGATGAACCCCTTAAAATGTGATTTTGGGGTAACCTCAGGAAAATTCATCGGCTTTGTTGTACGCCATCGTGGTATTGAAGTCGATCCTGAGAAGACCAAATCAATCCTTGGTATGTCACCTCCTCAGAATTTGAAAGAACTAAGAGGACTTCAAGGACACTTAGCCTATATTCGGCGTTTCATCGCCAATTTGGCAGGCAAAAGTTTACCCTTTACCAAATTATTGAAGAAAGGAGTCACTTACCAGTGGACTAAAGAATGTCAAGAAGCATTTGATGTTCTCAAGAAATACCTCTTGAGTCCACCAGTACTCATGCCACCTGTTGAGGGTAGGCCTCTTATCCTCTATGTGACAGCTTTAGAGCGATCATTGGGTGCCTTTCTCGCTCAAAAGAATGATGCTGGGAATGAAAATAGTCTCTACTATCTCAGTAGAACTATGCTTGAAGCAGAAACCCGGTATTCGAGTATTGAAAAGTGCTGCCTAGCATTAATCTTTGCAGTTCAGAAACTGAGACACTACCTGCAACATCATGAGGTCCAATTGGTATCTCGTAATAATCCACTCAAATTCATCCTTAGTCGTCCAATGCTTACAGGACGTCTGGCAAGGTGGGCGGTTATTCTACAGCAGTTCGACATCCAGTATGTGTCTCAAAAGGCAATTAAGGGCCAAGCTCTGGCTGATTTCCTGGCTGAACACCCTTCAGTGGAAGACACGTATTCAGATATCGAACTCCCTGATGAGGAAGTTTTTTCTATTCAAGAGAGTCCTCAAACATGGGAAATGTATTTTGATGGTGCTTCTAGAAGTCCAACAGGGAAGAAAATGGAAAATCCTAAATTCAACAAAGTTGGTTTAGGAATTGTGCTCATTTCTCCAGATAAGGCAGTGTTACCTTATTCCTTTTTGTTGTGGGAAGGTGGTACCAATAATGAAGCTGAATACCAAGCTCTCATTGCAGGCTTGGAGTTAGCACTTCAAGCACAAGTGAATCACTTAAAGGTGAAAGGTGATTCAGACCTGGTAATCAAACAAGTCAATGGGGATTATGCCATCAGAAAAGAAGAATTAATCCCTTTGTATGATTACGTCAGAGAGTTAATGTCGGAATTCCCTTCAGAACCGACATTTTCTTATGTCCCAAGATCACAAAATGCTCAAGCTGATGCACTGGCTAATATAGCCACAACTATAGCAGATCCAAATCGGGACGAGACAACCATCGGTATTGCCCACCGTCGTGCAATTTCACCTTATGTTCAAGTCAGAACAGAGGAAATTAATGAAATTAGTCCCATTCCTGAACCGTATGGTCATACTACAGGATGGATGTCACCTATCAAGGAATACCTTCAAAATGGAACACTTCCACCTGATAGAGCCGAGAAAGAACAAATTCGGCGACGTGTGGTCAATTTTACTCTTTATGATGGTCCAAACCACCTCGAGAAAATTCTCTACAAACGTGGTTTTGATGGAGTTCTCTTCAGATGTATTGATGGTGAAGAGACAATGGCTGTCATAAAAGAAGTGCATGCAGGAGTCTGTGGTGCCCACCAGTCTGGACATAGATTGTTTGATCAAATTCGAAGGCTTGGATACTTCTGGCCTTCAATGATACAAGATTGTGTTAATTTCACAAAGAAGTGTCATTCATGCCAAGTATATGCCAACTTCATTCATCAACCTCCAGAGTTGCTTCATACAGCTAAATACTCATGGCCATTTTCCACATGGGGAATGGATGTGGTGGGACCTTACCCTTCAGCTACGGCCAAGCAGTTTAAGTACATTCTTACTGCTATTGATTTCTTTTCCAAATGGGCAGAGGCAGTACCTCTCAAAGAAGTCAGTTCTAAATGCATTGTTAGCTTCATCAAGTCTAACATCATTACTAGATTTGGTGTCCCTCATACCATATTGACAGACAACGACACCAACTTCTGTTCTTCTGAGGTAAAGAGATTGTATCAAGAATACAACATTAAGTCCAACCATTCATCTCGATATCATGCAGCGGCTAATGGCCAGATAGAGGACTTCAACAAGACTCTTTCAAATATACTGCAAAAGATGGTGGATAAAGATAAGAGGTCATGGCCTGATAAACTCTTTCATGCTTTATGGGCTTATCGGACTACCACTCGCAATGCAACGCGGTCTACTCCATATTCATTGGTATATGGAACAGAAGCAGTCTTGCCAATTGAAGTTCAATTTCCCTCACTCAGAATAGCCATTTGTGATCAGTTATCGACAGATGAGCAATCCCAAAAGCGTTTGAATGAATTGGAACAGTTAGATGAGAAGAGATTGTGCACTTTGCACCACTTGGGAATCTATCAGAATCGGATAGCACGAGCTTTTAACAAAAAAGTTCGTCTTCGTTCATTCACTCAGGGAGAATTGGTATTGGTTCTTAAAGCACCAATGATACCAGGAAAGAAACCTCCCAAGCTTGAACCAAAATGGGAAGGTCCTTATTCAATACATAAGGTCTACTCCAATGGAGCGTATTCTCTAATCTCAATGGATGGAGAACACATCACGACTCCAACTAATGCCAGATTTCTGAAGAAGTATTTTGTATAAACACAAAATATTGTTCCCAGAACCAAGACTCTTACATTTGGTTCATACAGCAATGGTCCAGTATGACCTTAAACTACAACTTCATCCAACATGACATTAAACTGTGTCACACTTCTGTCCAGTATGACCTTAAACTACAACTTCGTCCAACATGACATTAAACTGTGTCACAATTTTGTCCGAGATGACATTAAACTATATTATGTCCCTGCAACATGACACTAAACTGTGCAGCACCAATAGTCCTAACTGCAAGACTTTAAACTGCATAATCCCTGATTTTGTCCTACATGACAATAAACTGTATAGAAGTTCAAATTTTGTCCGAGATGACATTAAACTATATTGTGTCCTAGCAACATGACATTAAACTGTGTGGCACTTCCAACGTCCAGCATGACATTAAACTGTAAAAAAGTCCCCAGAACTGATATCCTCATATTGGTTCACCTTAGTCCTAGCTACATGACTTTAAACTGTATAGCACCAGTTCGTCCTTGCTATATGACGTTAAAATATACAGTAATGGTCCAGTATGACTTTAAACTACAACTTCGTCCCACACGACATTAAACTGTGAAAAAGTTCCATAAACCGTCCAGCATGACCTTAAACTGCATCATCCCTGGTCCAGGTATATGACCTTAAACTATTTGCAAATCCCTTATGTCCAGCAAGACGTTAAACTGTGACATCCTAACTACATGACGTTAAACTGTATAAAAGTCCCTCACGTCCGGAAAGACGTTAAAACTATATAATCATCAAAGGTCCAACATGACATTAAACTGCACCATCCACGGTCCATGCATATGACCTTAAACTATTCGCACTTTCGTCCGACATGACGTTAAAATGATACATTCTTTTGTCCTTACTGCATGACATTAAACTGCACAGTCCCCCTTTTCGTCCAATATGACGTTAAACTATATTGTCCCCATCGTCCTAACTACATGACGCTAAACTGTACAGAAAGTCCTTGATATGTCCTACATGACATTAAACTGTTATTTTGTCCCTGCTACATGACACTAAACTGTGCAGCACCAATAGTCCTAACTGCAAGACTTTAAACTGCATAGTCCCTTTTTTTATGTCTTACATGACATTAAACTGTGCACCGTTAAGGTTGTTGTTTCCTCTTGTTTCTCACACCGAGTATGACTCACGTGAGCTTAGAGTAAACATCAACCATAACACTCTCTTTGGGCCACTAACCATGTGTAAGTCCCAACAACATTTTAATTAGATCGTTGTCCCCAAGAACAACTTGATCATTAATTCATTCTTTAATTGAACTACACAGACTTTGATCCTTGCCCTCCAGGCTGGGTATGTAGGCAACCTCCCAAGGTTCAAGCCCAAAAACAATCTCTTCACATCGTTTCACCAACATATCATATGATGATGATTTGTGAAACCGCCCTTGGAATCAATATCTTTACATTGATTAACTTTCGTCTGTGTTATATGACGTTAAACTATACAACACTTTTGTCCGGTACGACAATAAACTACAATATTCTTTGATTTCCTCATTTGAGAAGGAACCATTATTAACATTGATTCTTTTTCAATCATGGTTTTCATTTTCAAAAGACTACGTACATACATGGTAATGCCTAAACTTTTTATCTTAGGTTAAAACCATCATTGCACTAAAGTCCCCTTTCACCCTTCACATGTACGAACCAAATTTGTACAAAGGGTAATTCCAGAACTACGTGGACTTGATTCCCATCCTTATGGGATACGTAGGAACATTCGAGTGTCCCTCGAATCCAGTCCCAAGTCTTTTGGGCCTAACCCCAAATTTCACTTTCAGTCCCTTGGCTGAAAAGTCCTCATGAAAACACACACTGTGTATTCATTATTATGGTCCGAATTCTATGACCCTAAACTAAGATTACTCATACTTTCGTCCTGCACGACGTTAAACTGCATTTCAAGAACTACGTATGGCTTGATTCTCATTCTTATGAGATACGTAGTGAAGTCCAAGTTTCAATTCAGGACCCAACCACAACATGATTATGGTTTTCATTGACCTATGTATCTCTATATACATTGGACAATACCCATCTTTATGTATTATAATCCTAACCTTAAATATTTTCAGATCTTCATAACCCTTTTCATGACTTCTAGTCACAAAAATGTCAAACTTCTGAGAATTCTTTTGCCTGACTATGCAGCACGTGCCCATAGGTGGCCTTGCATAAACAGTCCACATAACAGACTTGTCAGCCAAAAGATGCTATTTTATTTGACTATGCAGCCAATGCCCATAGGTGGCCCTGCATATTTCAACCCCCTAACGGGTTTTGTTAAATAATAGTAACTTCATTCTTGGGAAGAATGCCTCTTTTGTCCTTATTTGTCTTAAACGACAGTATGTAGGGATCCGCAAAAATAGCCATCCTTAACATATTTGCCCCATATCCTTTTTCATGATCTGAAAGTATTCAAGTCTATGGTTTATTCTTCTTCCCTACGTTTGGGTCAGACCTTCGTAGGAGTGATATTCATCCAGTTCTTTGATATTCTTGTTTGGAAATATCTTCTCCATATTCAAGTACCTCTTTCCATACAACAAACTCTATGCTTTAGAAAATTTGAATCTCCATAAACTTTCACTGGCTTTTAGCACTAGGAAAGTAAATTTCTGGGAGTTCTTTTGCCTGACTATGCAGCACGTGCCCATAGGTGGCCATGCATAAACAGTCCACATAACAGACTTGTCAGCCAAAAGATGCTATTTTATTTGACTATGCAGCCAATGCCCATAGGTGGCCCTGCATATTTCAACCCCCTAACGGGTTTTGTTAAATAATAGTAACTTCATTCTTGGAAACTACTTCTTCTAATGCCTTTTAGCTCTTTTTCATATCATTCCTCAGATTCAAATATTATTAAAGCCATAGTTTACATTTTTTCTCTCATACTTGAGTATGGTAATATGTTTTCAGATAAATTGTCAAGGAATTGAATCCATTTTAATCCATTTTCGGTCAAAGCTATTTCGACCTTAAACATTAGCCCCTTTATGTCCGGCTTTCATGACTTTAAACTGCCCACACAAAAGACAAAGGAACTTTGAATAAAAGTCAAGTTCTAGCTCACTAAATATACATTTTTTGTATGATTTAGGTAATATTGAGCAGTTAAAAGGTTCAAAGTTTGTAGGGTTATTTGTAATAATCCTAGTAAAAATCAAACTATGCTTACTAGGCCCATTGGCTTAAGTAAATTTGAGGCAGGTAAACGGAAGAATGCAAGTACAAATGATTGAAGACAAAAGTGTTTTTCATTGATACACAAGAGTTAGAAGGACATCCACAGATTGGAGTCTCTTCTCTTTTTCAAGAATTACAAGAGGCTTTCAACATAACACTTCATTTGATTTACGGCATCCCGAACTTCATCAGCAACCACCTGGAATTCATTCATTCAACTGGATACAAAAAGAGATGCAGTGATACCAGCTCTTATTGAAAAAGTTGTAAGAGGATGTTCTTGAGTGCGGTTTGAGAAAATTTTCTGCTGATCAAACAGTGACTCTGTTTCTGTCCAAGAGACTTGGAAGATGGATACATAGATTTGAGAATGGAGCATTGGAAGTAAAGAGCCATTTGGAGAGAGTACTCTTTTCAGATATTTCTATAATGCCATGTTTGTTTTCTCTCCACCAACTAGCAGTGGAAAACATTTCAGCCCATGGGTTTGCCATTTTTATATCTGCAAGGAAATGGCATAGAGGAAGAACTTGGTAGTTCACACCATTGTTGTTGCTCTTAATGCACAGCATAACCGAAATAGAGAAGTAACAGTGCAGCTGCATCTCAGGGGTATAATTGTTTGCATTTTGAACATTGACTCCTTGCAGATGACCATGACCACACAGAGGCAGATGGATGCTCTGTGGAAAATTAGGATGATATTTCTTCAAGTACTTAGCCAAATCTGGGAGAGTGCTGTTGCAGATATCATAGTAATCATGGCCTATGATGTCCATCATATCATCAATCCGCTTGCTAGCCAGTTCATCAGCCGTTCCAATTCCCTTGGGAACCACTGAATCTGCACAAAAGATGAATAAACTAACTCTTAAATGGGTTTATTTTCATAAAATTTGTGAAAGAAATTTGGAAAAAATGGCTAAGGCATTAAGGCGCGCAAGTATGGAGATGTCGCGCAAGTGATTCATGTGCCGCGCTAGTTTTTGACGCGCAAGTGTAAACCGCGCAAGTACAAATACCTTTACAGTGGCGCGACATCAAGGAAAACACTAGAAAACAGAGCAACCTGCGCGGTCAAGGTGACCTGCGCGGCGAGAGCTCGAGAAGGTATGAAGTCCGGAAATCCGGATACTTGTACGGAGGTGAGACCGTGTATTTATAGGCCAGGGGGCCTATCTGCGCGCCGCACCCAGAGCACTCAATGCCTGCGCGACGAAGACTTGCGCGCCGACCTCTGCGCACTGAAGACTTGCGCGCCTCCCTTTTCCTTTGGAGGGATTCGATTTCCTCAGAGTCAAATCCTCATTTCTTTCCGGATCCAACTCTGAGGGGGGACTTTTGTTGACGCTCCTTTCATCACAGAATCTAAAGATCGGAAAAGGGAATATCTGAGCTCAAAGTGATTAATCCTTTGAAGAAACATCAAAAATCGACAAAGGGATGAAAAAGGGGAACATTGCCCATAGGTCGCGCAAGTTCCCTCTTGGTTGCGCACGTACACTTGCGCGCCGCCTCAACACTTGCGCGACTCCTCATAGTCGTGCAAGGGACTTGCGCGACATATGTGGTAACCGCCTGGTAACCGCCCAGTAACCGCCCGAGGTCTTCTTTTACCTATAAATAGACCCTGTGGGCCCCCCATTCGAGAGGATCTTTTTTCCAGAAACTCGGATTGAAGCTCCCGACGCCCAAGTCTCTTCTCAAAGCTTCCTAAACACTTCTAAGGTAATTTCTTACCTAGAACGGAAGATCTAAAGAGAAAAAGGAAGGCCTAAGTGTTGAAACTTATCAAACACTTGCGCGCCTACTTAATTCCTTCAATATAACTTGCGCGTCCTTCTTCTGGAAGAACCTCAAGAGGATGGTAAAGGGTTTAATAAAGAGTCGCCCAAGTATTTCAATACTGGTTGAAAATCGCGCAAGTACCCCTCATGTCGCGCAAGTATACTTGCGCGACCAATACTTGCGCGCCGCCGCAGGACTTGCGTGCCTCTCAAGACTTGCGCACCCCTATCTTTTTAGGTGCCCATCTTGCCCATTTTTACCCCTCTTAAGCCATTTCACCCTTCCTATTCAAGATTCAGTCTTCAAGATACTCTTCAAAGCCATTTATGGCATGATTTCTTGATTTGACATCCTTATCTGAAAGGAATTCTGTGAAATATCTCTCAAAACCTAGTGATTTAAACATCTTTATGTCACCAAAGATTGAGAATTCATTCATTCAACCTCATCCTTTAAGATGAGAGAATCCTAACCTGGGTCTCTTTTTCAGGAATAATCCCCAGTTATAAAACCTCTAACTTGGGCATCTTTCTTAAGAATAAGCCCCAATCAAGTCCTTTAATCTTGGGCATCCTCCTCAGGAATAAGCCCCAAACCTTAATCCATAACCTGGGTCTCCTTTTCAGGAATAAGACTCAGTCATAACCTTGGGCTTCCTTTTCAGGAGTAAGCCCTAAGTCCCCTAACCTGGGCTTCCTTCTCAGGAATAAGTCCTAGTCATAAATCTTGGGCATCCTTCTTAGGAATAAGCCCCAAGTCTCTTAAAAATTCTCTTAACCAGTCATAATTTACCTTTGATTTGGGTTTTCCTTTTCAGGAGTAAAAAACCCAATCATAAGTCCCCTCCTAACTTGGGTATCCTCCTTAGGAGTAAGCCCCAAGATTAGAGTATTCAAATCTCCATGAAGCACATATAACTTTATGGACCCTGTTCATGGATTTTCTCCCTAAAAGTAAATCCTAAACCTTCATCTATCTGGGCATTCATCCATACATAAGCCCCAAACAATTTCTTATGATTGCATCTTTCATGGCACAATTGTCTAAATTTTACCTATACCTCTTGTTTCTCACACCGAGCATGACTCACGTGAGCTTAGAGTGTAAAAGTAATTCTGACATTCATCTTTGAGCCATCAATCATAAACATCATACCCCATTACTCGAACTACGTGGGTTCTGATTCCTTTTCCAAAACAAAGGATACGTAGGTAGCCCATTTATGGGTTCGATCCCAACTTTGAGATAATCTCTGTCCTTCTGAATGACAATAAACTTCAAGTGCCCCACTGAGTGGCTTTAAAACCAGCCTGGTCATCATAAAATGACCAAGAGACTTTTTATATAAATGTTTTGAAGGATACCATTGACCAAGAATCTCTAAACAAATATAGATGATTCCCTATCAATGAAGAACCTCGAATACATATAAAAGATTCTCTAAATTTCTTGCATATTTAATCATTGATTGTTAAAACTAAAGGAAAGCACATTTTATACTTGGTAATGTAATAAGGATTCACGAACATAACTTAAATCTATAAAGAGAGTCCCGGAGTAGACAATAATTCCCCTCAAAAAGGTGTGATGAGTCCGACCTCCCATCCTCTCGACCAATGCAAATTCCTAAGCCTCATTAGTCCACAAGCTAATGAGCGCCTGCCTTTGGAAAGTAGGTCCAAACGGATGTGGAATCATTGGATGTTTCCGGTTCTACAAACAAACCCGTTAGAAACCGATCGGAACGTTTGAATCTCCCGTCCAGGAGGTCATCCCCGGGTTCCGTGCGAAACACCCAGGAGTCAGCATAATTCTTGGATAAGAAGGGTGTGGAGTCTACAAGCATGGGAGTTATAACCTCGCAACCAGTATCCTCCTGGGTAAACATTAACCGCAGTTACCTGGCCACCATTAAATTACGGTTCTCATGGGCACCATTAAGTGCGGGAGGACACAGTGCCTGGACGCAGCTAAACTAGGACCCGAATCGTCATGGTGCATACCCCTCACAGATTAGTTCCCCGCCAATACGAGCCACCAGAATACCCTCTCAAAGGGAAAAGAGGTAGCCCCTCTTTCTAAACTCCTCTTTTATGGTGTTCGTGATTGCAGCAGTTGGGGAAGAGAATGTATGGAAATTGAAATGATCATAACATGAGATTCGACTAGATAACAGATGCCTGTTCTGAACTATCTGTTGATTATCCTTCTCTTGGGTCGCCCACTCTTCGGGAATAATCCCGCTGGTCAGTTGCAAGTATGGTCGAAATGTGGTGCCCGGAATCTGAAGAGGGTAGATGAAGGTGTAGCAGTTCTTGACATTAATGCCTAGCCATCCCCAGAAAATCTGAAAAGGGCCGACCACTCGGTTTGGCCGGCTCCCATTGGTAATATTACCAATCAATCGGTAAATCCTGGACAGCACTGGGAAGACTAGGTTGATAACGTTACTGGTAGCTAATTGTGCCTCCATGACAAAGGTAGAGACCCGTACGCCACTAGACTCACGTACAGGCAATAGCCAACAACTCAAAAACATGGCCAGAAATGCCGCCAGAAGAAGCAACCGATCGACATCTGGGACAAGCTTCCATCCCCAGTTGTTGAATTGGCCTTGCTCCAGGTTTAGCCAATAGATTCTCTTCTGCTTTCGGGGCTCCATTGTAGGGCAGGTTGTGGGCCTACGCTGAAGAGTTATAGACTGGATCTCTCTGGAAAAAGCCTTGATCCAGTCGCGATATGGGATAAGCTGTCTCAGAGACGAATCTTTCTGATGCTCCTCACGACCAGGGATTGGTTTTTTTGGGGATGTATCCTTCGAATGTTCTTGGTCCAGATCAATGAGCCGCTTCACCAAGGGATGGGTTCTCTCTTCGTCGTCCCACACAGAAGGGGGGGGGGGCAGAAATTCATCGTACATACCCCCAACAATGGGGACCCCTGAAATCTGAAAGACGTCCCAGAGACTAATGCCCACCTCCTCGTGGACCAGATGAAAGGTATTGGTGTCCGGGCTCCAGCGGCTCATAAGTTTCCTGGCGAGGGCTTGAGGCCGGTAGGTATAGGTATGGGACACCTAGGCAGCATCATACAAGCCTACGACATGCAATTCCTCCTTGAACTCTGCACAGCTCTGGTGGACCCAGAAGGGCCACCACCAATCCAAGGACTTAAATGCTCCTCCCGGTCGGAGATCCCGATTTGCGGACCAGCCATGCTGGTCGCTTACCATGGAATTGCGGGCAATGCTTCGATAACAGTGGATTTCTCCTTCCTATTGACGTTGTTCTCCTGTCGATGATATTGGAAGGTGATTCAACACAGATCCGACAGCTGTGTCCCTCGGGGACGTCATCCCGTTGATAGGTATCACGAACCGAGGGATAGTGGCAGTGAATATCCATGGTTCAGGATTGTTGTCACGAGATGGTACTAGAATCGGGGTATCAGACAACAAACCAAACCCATAGGCAGGAAGGCTGTTAGAAAAGGGTTACTTTTGCTGTGACTTGGAGAGCCGGCCGGAAAGAATGGAAGATGGTGGGCAGTGGCAAACTCCATCCTGAACAGAGTTGGCCATGTCCTTCAGGCGTTGATCGCCAATTGGGAGAGGCTCTGCGGCAGGCCTCAATACAGAACGAGGGGGAACCATATCTTCTCCCTGCACGACGAGAGCCAATGATCGGTTAGTCCAGAATAAAAATATGGACAAATATACCAGATATGTGGCTGAGGACCGGTTGAGGAGCCTTCATAATCATAGTCTACAAGGAGGCCTCTAAGGATGGTTTGCGATGACAGCATCCCGCGAACCGGCCCTTCGCGAAAGTAGTCTGTGAAACCCTGGCCCGCGGAGCGTTGGCCCATAAATCGCGAACCAAGTTGCTCCACAAAATTTTAATCCTGAATTTAAGTGATTAAGTTCGGAAGACATAAAAAATTTTCAATTTCAAGAGATTCCGCAGAGCATCGAAACTGTGGAGCATCGAAACCGCAGAGCACCAAAACCACGAAGCAAGTTCCTCCGCAACCCGTCATGACTTAATTTTTAATTAAGAGTAATGGTTCATGGTTGGGGAACTGGTTCATGGGTAATGGTAACCACGAAGGAGGAATGATTCACAGAAGTCGCAGTCGGTTCGTGGATGATGCACTTTACGAAGGAACGAGCACGCAGAGGCGAGGGAGTTCTGGTTTTACGAAGAATTCGGTAAAGGAAAAATGAAGAGACCCCCGTATTTATAGGTGTGGTCCCCTACCGAGTCCACCCCTCTACCCCAAACCATCTCAGTTTCATGACCACTTTGCATCAGAATGTCCTCCTCTTCGTTCCGATCAGAACCCATTCCAATGGGGGCATTTTTAGGGTCTTGAGAAATCCGCAAAGGAGATTCTACCAAAATCCCCCAAACAATTGGGGAAAATAATGGAGAAAATCCAAAGAATGGACACAAGAAGGACCGGTCAGCAGAGCAGTCCAATGAAAACGCGACGTGACCAGGACCCGCGAAGCACCCCCTATGTGAACCATCGTCGTTCGTGAAATGGAGGCAGAGATCCTCTGTGGTTGCGAGGCCGGATGGGCACCAATCTGGTTCGCTGTCATGAACCGCCCCAACCGCGTACCGCGTCGATCGGTTCAACCTGCATTTGCTGTCGTTCGCGAAATGGAGGTGGAACCCTATACGGCCGCAAAGTACTCCCTGAGTTTGGTTCGCAGAGGGTGGTGGGAGAAGCGCTCAATACCCCCCCTGTGAATTACGGATTGACCAAGTCAGCTATAAACCTGGTATTCGGTCATGGGCCTCCGAAAAATGTGTCACGTGACCACATATACGTCTCTTTACCCACTCTATATAAGGAGACCGAGGGGGAAAGGAGGAGGGATTTGGAAGATTGGGAATTCAGATTCGGATGATTCGAAGGCGGAGGAAGAGAAGAGTGATCAGATTCGGGAGGAAGGTTTTCGAAGGAAGGATTTGGATTTCGTAAACAGCGAAGTTCCAGTTCGCGAACCAGAGCAGGTATAATCCTGGGAACGAACTAATAAAGAACCAGAAATGCATAATAATTTGGTGAACCGCAAACTTAAAATAACATAAAAAGGGAAGACAGTGAACCATATACCATCCGCGGATGTACTCCCCACAGACCACAATGTTTATGCCTCTTTTTTGATCAGCCGCACCACGTAACACCCTCCTACGCGGACGAAGCCTCGACCAACGAACCCCCGATCGGTGCCGCCCTTGGCCGCCACTGCTTGCGTGGACCCCTCCGCATACCCCCTGGTACACGGGCCGATCCCAAAGCCGCGAACCACCCTAGTTTGCGGGATGCTTGCCAGACCGCGAACCACCCTGGTTTGCGGGATGCCCCTCAGTCCGTGGACCACCCCGGTTCACGGACGACTTCTCCAGCCGCATAACACCTTCCTACGCGAAGGGTGCCACCACTCCTTCATACGTGTGGCCCATCAGAGCCTCCATAGTACCTATTCCCCAATCCAGATAAAATCTTCCCAATCCGGCCCAATCCTCCGCGACTCCCTCATTGGCCTATTCATCGGCCCCAAGCCGAGGCCTCCCCCAGAGCCATCAGATCCGCGGGGTGTAACCCTCAGGCACATCAATGCGCCATTTTGAGTTCACATACCCATGGTAAATAGAGGCGAAGGGGTTTCCCCGACCCTTGAGAAGATTCCTGAAGCATTCTTGGGTTCACATTCCCGCGATAATGTGGAGTCTGAGCTCGGGAATCCCCTTTTTGCCCCTCCACTTGTTAAGGGATTCCCAGGGATAGTAAATACCCATCATAAGGAATCCCTCATGCACTGCAAGAGAGGATATGGGTATAGGAGAACCCCCTTTCCCTCTCCCGCTGCGCTTTGTCGCCCTGGGCCTCCTCAGAGTATAATCCCCAATCCATCATTCTGGGATGCCCTCATGCATAAGCCCCACTCAACTTCTCACGGATGCACCTTTCGCGACGTGATCCTCTGGTCTCTGCAGCCTCTTGTTTCTCACACCGAGCATGAATCACATGGGCTTAGAGTAAGCATCAACCATGACATCCTCTTATGGGTCTCCTCAGAGTGTAAGCCCCAATCTGTCACCCTGGGCTGCCTCAGAGCGTAATCCCCAAGCATATGCAAACTATGTGGACTTCGATCCCTGCCTCCTAGGCAGTATACGTAGGAAGCCTCCAAGAGGTTCAAGCCCACCACCCGGTTGTTCTGAAAACCTTCATGTCGGTTCGCCTTCGTCCTGCATGATGATAAACTGTACATTTGGAATACGTGGAATTTGATCCCTACCTCCTAAGCAGGGTACGTAGGAAGACTCTATGAGGTTCAAGCCCACCAACCAGTCGATCCGATTATCTTCACATCGGTTCACCGCGCCACTCCTAGTGCCGCGTCAGGCAAGTTCTGACTCTTCGGGGTCATTAATCCAACGAGGGATGGTAAACCTCGGGCATAAATGATTTCGAACCCCTGCGTCTAGTTGACCATTTCCCACCAGGGTTAAATCTGTGGATACTATGTTTGGGTATAAACCAATTATTCGCGAACATATGAATATGTCATAAATCTATAAGAGAGTCCCGGAACAGGCAATAATCCCCCCCAAAAAGGGTGCGATGAGCCCGACTTCCCATCCTCTCAACCAATGTGAGTTCTTAAGTGTCGATGGTCAGACCATCCGGCAAACGCCTGCCTTTGGAAAGTAGGTCCATGCGTCATCGGATATGAAACTGTTGGGTGTTTCGAGACCGAAACCACGAAACACACCTAACACAATTATAAAGGAAGGATAAAATTTCCACATTCGAATATATCAAATCAAGATACTGAAATAAAAAATTCTTTATCAAATCATTTTCAAAATAATTTAAAAAGTGATTTTTGAATCAAAGTTTCCCATACCAATTTGAAGCTTTTAAATGAATTATAATTTGGAAATCTTAATATCCATATGAATAAATCCATAAAACCATTTTGAAAACATGGAAATTAATGATAAATATTTAGAAGAATAAATCTTTAAAACATTTAAAATGATATTTTAGTTAAAGAGTTTTTAACAAAATGAGAGCCTCTTGAATACAAATAATTGTGGAATAAAAATGAATCAGAACTTTATAATATCATGAGAATAATGGGATTCATGATATAATATGTCAAAGGATAGTATATACACTATATAAGAGTGAATTGGTGCATAACAACAATGAAGTCTAAGTGGAAATGTAAATTGAGATGAAATCCCTTATAAAGATGGTATCCTTAAATTTAGGATAAATAAATCACATAATTATGTGTGAAAAAAATAAATACACCCTATATAAGTAGATATTATGTGTAAAACAATAAGAGGTGCAATGACAGGTTCGTATGCTATGGTGCGACTCAGTTTTTTGCTCCCGGTGTGGATCTGGTCTGCGGGTCATTGGTTCTGAGTTGGCATGAATAGGTGACGGTTTCATTGTGGATCTGGTCTACGACTCGTCTTGGCATTTTTGACCTCTGGTGTGGATCTGGTCTGCGGCTTAGTGTCGGTTCTGGAATTCCGGTGAGGTGAGGCTCGACGTTGTCTTCATAGCTCCCAGGAGGGGGGGAGGATTTCTAGTCTTAACTTTCGGCGATGGATTTTCTCCTTTGGGTTTTTTCGCATTGGCGTATTGATAAGGTGATGATGTGGTTTTTGTTTTTGGTTGTTTTTTGTTCGATCTATGGTTTTGGAACCACCGACGTAGTCCTGCTCCTGGTTCGTTGTTTCCCTTTTGCTGTTTGGTGGCTTTGTCTGTCTCGGCAGCCAGTGAGGGTCCCTCCTCTATTCATATCTTTAAAGTTTCAGCCTAGAGTAGCACTTCAAGTTCAGATCGACTTGGATCCCCTCCTCAATTTTGCTTCTGTGGTGTGGTTTCTGGGTCTTCCAGTCCTAGGTGGTGATGACTCGACACCTTACAGCTTGGAGCGCCTGCTCTGTGGATTGCTTACAGTTGAGGTATTGTAGGGCTACTATGGGATCATTGTGATAGGATCATTTGAGGGCAAGTGCTTCAGCGACGAAGACGGGGTGGCGCGTGGTGATGGATCACGGACCGATGCGTGGCTTGATGGTAGGTGCGCGACAAGTGCGCTATTAGGTGTGTGGTACGTTGGTAGGTGCGCGGCTCGAGGGCCTGTCACGTTGATTTTGGTTTTGATAATTTGAATTTAAAATTGGAGCAGGATGTTTTGACGTGGTGCGTGGATGTGGTGAAGTCCTGTATTGGGTACCGGAAACCCTCAAACCGGCCTTTAGAAAGTGAAGAAAAGTTTAACCTAATGAAATTAAATTGGGTTAAGAAGTTCCTTTGTTAAAATTCGACAGCCTAACGACATCACTTTAAAATTCAGGAAATGAGTTGATGAGATAAGAAGGGTATCTAATCACTTGGACATAAATTTTTTACATCAATAAGGATATAGAAGAACATATCCCAACATAGTAATATGTAAATTAAAATACATAACAAAAAAGGAGTCTTTTAAAAAGAGGGGGGTGAATGGTTCCCTTACCGATTTGGTAACTTACAAAACATATTCCACATGAAAGAAGGATAATACAATGAAGATGTAAATACTCATAAATGAAATTATATTACACAAAGAGTACAATCATGGGAATTACATACACCACACAAAAGGAAATAGTGGCAAATATAGCATGAATCTCACAAGAATAAAAAGTGAGATGAAACCCTTTACCATGGTGTAATCAACTGAGTCGTATGACCAAAAGTTTATATCCACAAAATGAATCACAGTATACCATGAATATAATGAGATTCATGATAATATATATCAAATGTCAGTACACAATACACCACATGAAATGAATAAGTGGCGAACAATAGAAATATCACGGAATTAAAAGTGAGATAAGAAAATCCCTTACCTTGTGTCCGACTTCACTCGATCGTTCTTTAATCTCCTGAATAATAAAATAAATTTAATTTCTAATTTCTTAAGAACCTTTTTAAAGTTTATTATTTCTTTTATATCACTTATTACTATGTTATAAACATTATTTAACCATTTAAGTTAATAACGTTCATTTTGTCGATATTTGGTACTTGAGTCAAAAATGGACTTCTTATAATTAAATGTTGCTCATGTGGTCAAGGGTTCATTATATACAGAATGATATTAATGATTTATATATCATATATATCATATATATCCAGCATATACATGTATTTATAATAGTACATAACATATGGAGGTAATAAATGAAATGCACCGTTCATGGAGACGGTAAGCCGTACGTAAACATGAATGCTACTTTCATTTCTATTTCTTATTTTAAAAGAATTTAAACATAACAATAAATAGGTATATTATAATTACAATATAATATCATATATAATTTCATTAACTCTATCCTTTATACATCCCACATAAGGCATTAACGAGTCACATCACTTTGAGGGGGCGGTTGTCCGCACTTCCTCAAATAAGATTATCGTATTTACCCACTATGGAAACCAAAATGTGTTCTGTAAATGGGAAGTACAGAAGCATAAGTAAATAATAAATATAATATATATATCATATATAAATATATTTCCATCATAATGTTCACCATGAGAGGCGGTAAGAGGTAATTGAACAATAATCGTCTCGTGAGGTGTTAGTTTGCCATCCACAGAAACACTATGTTCTTCACCCATTAGATGGAGGTGTGTGTAAGTGTAGTTTGAATAATTATCATAAAAAAATCCTAGTATATTGAGGATAATGGTGTTGTTACAAAAGAAAATAATAAAAAGAGTTTAGGGATTGGAGAAGTAAAATAATTGAAAACAATTTAAGAGAAACCGTTACCTTTAATTTGGGAAACTCCATTTGGTTTCAACCAAAGGAACTCTTGAAGTGCCTTATGCCTAAGGTAAGGATTATAGGTGGAGGATAGGGATTTAGGGAGATTAATTGGGTAGATATTGGATGATCCAAAGGGCTTTAGAGGTGTGAGGAATTTGATATAAATGGTCTCCTTTTATAAGGGAGATGAGGGGCTCTTTAGGAAAGTGTGAAAATATTATTTTATTATATAATGATATTCGGTTTCTAAAGGTCGAAAAATCATTATATTCAAAGATAAGATGACTCATATTCGAAATAAAATCATCCAATCAGAATTGGACATGTTTTGGATAATATTGTAATCATTATAATCTTATTTATTTCAATCATTTATTAATGAGGTAAATAATACATCATTATTTTGTCATAAATAATTTAATTTATTTGATGTCTAAAAATTATAAAAAAATACCATGATGTAGGAAATATTTTTATATTTATAATGAATATTTATAGTTGAAAGGATAATTTATATAACCCCTTATAAAAGTTAATTTACTAAAAGATATTTTCTTTTGTTATTTTTGCCTTTACTTTAAGTTAATTAATCTAAATTGTCATTATCACTCCCAAGTGGCTCAATGGGGTCCTAGAATCAACCCAAAGATTCCCATTGTCGTAAATGACTCAACCAATAAGGTTTTGACAAGTGTTAAATAAATTTTGAATTATTATGATATTCTTTTAACCTTGAATTACCCTATTTACCTTTAACCGCAGTAAATTAAAGTCAAAAGTTACTATTTACCAAAAATTATTTTCATCTTAATGAACCACATTTTAATTCATGATAACAACCATGTATGTATGATTTTTTAAATTCAATTAACATAAGTGTTAAAATTATATTTAAATGAAAAAGTCAGTTTTTTTAACTACCACTAAGTGGTTTCACTATTCATCAAAAATTGATGTTTTTTAGAAAAATACCAAAAATTCCGCCTAATCTATATTTGATATTGTGAATTCAAAAATGATGCCTATTTTTCCAAATTCAAAACATAGAAGTGGAATTAATTAATTTTAAAATTAATTCCCGTTATGAAAACAAATAGCGTGTTTTTAAGAAACAATAACTATCAAAAGATTAATACTTGTTTATGTCCAATTTCAAAGTGAAATTAATTCCAATGACCAACATTGGATTAAATTGTAAAATTATATTTTATTTTCACTTTAAAACCACTTAAAGATATAATCTAACCATATTAATATATTAGATTAAAAGGCACTTTTGAATTAAAATACAATATTTTTAACTATTCATTAAAAATGAACTTTATCGGAAAAATTCCAAAAATTTACACAAAGTAAATTTTGATATCCCCATTCTAAAGAAAGAATTTATTTGGTCATATATAATTTATTAATGTGACCAAAACTAGATTTAAAAAGGGTTCTCCATTAAAAGGCGATAAATCGGCCTTTTAATGTTAATTATGCTTAAATTTAGATTCATTCACATTTTAAGCCTCTAACTTTTTATTGGATAATATAAATACATTTAAAAATCATGTATAATAATATTTTAGTTAGTTTGTTTCATTATTTCCAATACAACTACTAGGAGTTAACTACCATTTAAAATAATAATATTATATTATTAGTGTGCGACGTAAGATTTCAAAGAAACTCATTGTTGCGTATCAGGTACACTATCGAACATAGCAACACTTTTAAAGTAAAATTAATATTTAATTCACAAATATTAATAAATATGAAATATGTATTATTCTTTCTTTATCTGGGATGTTACATCCTTCCCCCCTTTTGGTAATTGCGTCCTCACAATTTTAAAAATGGGCTTGGAAACTTCATTAAAAGTCCCACATCAGAAAAGAGTTAGTAAAACTATCACTTTTAAATAAAGGAAGATAAGTACAAAGGTTACCCAAGACAAATGTAACTAGGATTACATGAAAACATGGACATGAAAGAGAGATCAAACGGTCAAGTTCTGATGGAGAGTGATAGAAAACATGATTAAGAGAAAGTTAACCACTAGAAAATCACAAACATGTGATGGGTTCAACGGTTCTTGATTCCCCAGTAGGAAAAGTTAACAGAAAAAGTTTTTGTTTTAAGTTACTTTTCATTGAGGAATATATCTATGAGCCTAACTAAAAACATAAGGAAATATACTTACTTGTCATGTAGACATTCATCTTTTACTATATTTCTAACAGAAACTCATATTTTCTCCAAATGATGAGTATTTAGGATGACTTTTTTTTCACAATAATAGTGCTATAATCAACTTCGAGAGAATCAAATAATCCACAAGAGATGAACTATATATTTACCATGTATTTAGATTTTATCTAAAACTAAAACATTTAGTATAAGATCAGATAATCCCCCAAAAGGATAAAATTTTACATAAATAAAAACTACTCTTAATCTCCAAAATTTGTCTAACAAAACCCAAAGTTCAAATAAAGACCATTCAATATACAATTATCCCTAAAATTCATCAAAATTAATCCCAACTGTGATTGTAACCCAAATCTCATGAGGATTTAATTACATAGACTTCCAATATATCTTAACATTTATCTCCAAGTAACACCAATTACTCATAAAGTCTCATATTAAAAAGTAATTAACCTAATCAAATATTCTCCATGATAGGTTAATCATTTTCATAAATTAATCAAATCATCATGTGTCCATAATAAAAACATATATTCTTACTATCTAAAATTTCACCCATTATTCCACAATTGAAATCCCATAGTATTCTATCTTCCTTAGGTATATAGTGTTTCCTCAAAAGAGAGAACGTCTTCATCCAAAACCTTTATCACTTAATCACTAAATCATTTTTCTATACAAAGTATATCCATTTGATAAAAAATAAGTTCCAAAAAAAAATATTCTTATTGTATAAAATCATTTTACTAAAATAATAAGTCATACTAACTAGGGACTTCATGTAGGATAGTGGTAGGCGATGCGCCCTTGTCGCCCTTCGGTTGTGGGTTCGATTCCTGCAGCCTTGCCGGATGCGACGGGTTGTCACCCATCCTATGGGTTGTCCTTTTATAAAACTCCTAAATAAACATAACATGTTTTAACCTCAAAGGTTTCCATATACCTCTCATTTTCATCAAAATTCATTATGATCTCAACATCTTAATTCTTGACATCTTATTTCAGCACCATATAATAAAATAAAACAATCCCAAAATGAAGAACATCATACCTTGATCATGGTGTCCATTTGGTTTCATCGTCATCTTGTTCACGTAGGTAGAAGGTCCATGTATTGCAACAATGATTTAGAGATCCTTCAAAATCATTTTCTTCTTCCATCCAAATACACCTTTACAACATGGGTCATAGGGGTGTTCACAGTAAAATAGTTTTGGAAAATAATCATGTATGACATATAATTTCAAAACATCTGAAAAATCATAATTTCTATAAAATAGTTGAAATGAATTTGAGTTGAAAATTTCAATTAAAGGTCCTTTTAAAATACCATAAGTATGTAATGAGAGACTATATTTTAAAATAAAATATAAATAGGTTGTGCAAGGGTCTCCTTCTTCAGCACCTTTTTTAAAATCATAATATGCTTCAAAATTTTGTGATAAGGTAAAATATTTGAAAATGACTTGATAATATTTACCTTTCTTGAAAATATGAGAATATTTTAAAAATAGGATTTTTCTAAATACAACCCATGATCCACGATGATAATGAGGTGTACTGGAGGTGTTTGATATCTCAAACAACTGCTTGCAAGCAAGTTGTATGCTAGAAAAAGTTTCACAATCATCCGAACATGACTTTGCAATAATTATTGCAAGCATGTCATCAGGAAGAGATAGGAATGGCATTTGAGATCCTCCTCCTTCCATTTGCAACTTACATTACTTGATCTAAAAAAGTTATAAAACAAGGATTTAGCTGAAATAATAGATAGGGACTAACCATATGTCTAATGAAAATTCCTAATCCCTAAAGTTGTCTAAACCGACCTCTGATACCAACTATAAGGACCCTAACTTAAACATTACATAATATTGAATTAAATGAATAATTCATATTGAGGATCTTTTCAGGTTTAGAGTTTGAGAGAATTAGTCCATAACTATTACATTATAACTTGAATATTACAAGTAGACACTACTACTCATCATCCATTTTTTTCATAAAATAAAAACTCTTAAAAAGAAACATGTCTAGTTCCATGTTTTAGATAACATGACTTTTACTTGATCCCATCCTTGACCCTATTCAAGTTTAAGTCCCATGGAAAACATTTCAAAAACTTGGGATGAGCATAAAAAGCTCAGTAAGGGTTATAAAATAAGGAAGGAAAACATTATCTCATCAATAAATACAAATCAATGATACCATACTTTTCAATCATAACATACCTTATGAAATCATAATATTTATGAATAACACACCCAAATCATAAATCATAATGGTTACATATGACATCCACATCAAACTTACATTGTAGCTATCATAGCTACGTAGGGAGTTACACTTGGAATACCCATCATAGTATATTCTATAAATCTCTTAGGATAAACTTCACATTTACCTCCGTCATGTTACCCAATGCATTAGAGACATATCTCGGGCTCACCCGCCTTAGGTTTATCACAGAACCACCCGTATATGTAAAAAATTCTCAATAACCATAACATAATCATAACACATAACACAATTATAAAGGAAGGATACCATTTACACATTCAAATATATCAAATCAAGATATTGAAATAAACAATTCTTTATCAAATTATTTTCAAAACAATTTAGAAAGAGATTTTTGAATCAAAGTGTACCATAACACTTTGAAGATTTTAAATGAATTATCATTTGAAAACATTAATTTCCATTTGAATAAATCCATAAAACCATTTTGAAGACATGGAAATTAATGATAAATATTAAGAAGAATAAATCTTTAAAACATTTAAAACGATATTTTAGTTAAAGAGTTTTTAACAAAATGAGAGACATTTGAATAAAAATAATTGTGAAATAAAACTAAATAAGAACATTATAATATCCTGAGAATAATGGGATTCATGATATAATATGTCAAAGGACAGTATATACACCATATA
This sequence comes from Viscum album, assembly GCA_963277665.1. Lineage (NCBI taxonomy): Eukaryota > Viridiplantae > Streptophyta > Magnoliopsida > Santalales > Viscaceae > Viscum > Viscum album. The sequence continues at coordinate 1,063,346,719 of OY728134.1, read as the reverse complement.
AGAGTGAATTGGTGCATAACAACAATGAAGTCTCAGTGGAAATGTAAATTGAGATGAAATCCCATATAAAGATGGTATCCTTCAATTAAGGATAAATCAATCACATAATTATGTCTGAAAAATATAAATACACCCAATATAAGTGGATATTAATTTTAAAACAAATATAGGTCATTCACACATATTCATAGGATGACATATCCAAGAAGTATAAGTTGAACCCAATGAATTGAAATTGGGTTAAAAAGTTCCCTTGTAAAAATTTGACAGCCTAACGACATAACTTTAAAATTCAGAAAATGAGTTGATGAGATAAAAATGGTATCTCATCACTTGGACATAAATTTTACATCAATAAGGATATAGAATAACATATCCCAACAAAATAAGATGTAAATTAAAAGACATAACAAAAAAGAAGTCTTTTAAAAAGAGGAGGGTGAAAGGTTCCCTGAACGATTTGGTAACTTTCATAACATAAACCAAATGAAAGAAGGATCATACAATGAAGATGTAAATACTCATAAATGAAAGTATATTACACAAAGAGTAAAATCATAGGTATTACATACACCACAAAAGAGGAAATAGTGGAAAATATAGCATGAATATCACGAGAATAAAAAGTGAGATGAAACCCCTTACCACGTTGTAATCAACTGAGTCGTATGAACAAAAGTTTATATCCACAAAATGAATCACAATATACCATGAATATAATGAGAATCATGATAATATATATCAAATGTCAGTACACAATACACCATATGCAATGAATAAGTGGCGAACAATGGAAATCTCACGGAATTAAAATTGAGATAAGAAAATCCCTTACCTTGTGTCCAACTTGACTCGATCATTCTTTAATCTCCTTAATAATAAACTAAAGTTAATTTATAATTGATTAATAACCTTTTTCAAGTTTATTATTCCTTTTATATCACTTATTACCATGTTATAAACATTATTAAACCATTTATGTTAATAACGTTCCTTTTGTCGATATTTGGTACTCGAGTCAAAAATAGACTTCTTATAATTACATGTTGTTCATGTGGTCAGAGGTTAATTATATCCAGAATTATATTCATGATTTATATATCATATATATCATATATATCCAGAATATAAATGTATTTATAACAGTACATAACATTTGGAGATATGAAATGAAATGCACCGTTCATGGAGACGGTAATCCGAACGTACGCATGAACGCTACTTTAATTTCTATTTATTATTTTAATGGAATTTAAACATAATGATATATATGTATATTATAATTACATTATAAAATCATACATAATATCATTAACTCTATCGTTTATACATCCCACATAAGGAATTAACGAGTCACATCACTTTGAGGGGGCGATAGTCCGCACTTCCTCAAATGAGATTATCGTATTTACCCACTATGGAAACCAAAATGTAATCTAGAAATGGGAAGTACAGAAGCATAAGGAAATCATAAAAATAATATATATATAATATATAAATACAGTTACATCATAATGGACACCATGAGAGGTGGTAGGAGGTAATTGAACAATCATTGTCTCGTGGGACGTTAGTTTACCATCCAAAGAAACATTATGTTCTTTACCCATTAGATGGAGGTGTGTGTAAGTGTAGTTCAAATAATTCTCATAAAAACATCCTATTATATTGAGGATACTGTAGTTGTTACAAAATAAAGGAATAAAAATATTTTAGTGGTTGGAGAAGTAAAATAAAAGAAAACAATTTAAGAGAAATCGTTACCTTTAATTTGGGTAACTCCCTTTGGTTTGAACCAAATGACTTCTTGAAGTGCCTTGTTCCTAATGTAAGGCTTCTAGGTGGAGGAGAGGGATGTAGGGAGCTTAATTTGGCAGAGTTTGGACGAGAAAAATGGATTTATAGGTGTGAGGAATTGGATAGAAATGGTCTCCCTTTATAAGGGAGAGGAGGGGCTTTTTAGGAAAGTGTGAAAATATTATTTTATTATATAATGATATTCGGTTTCTAAAGGTCCAAAAATAATTATAGTATACGATAAGATGACTAATATTCTAAATAAAATCATCCAATCAGAATTGGACATGTTTTGGATAATATGTTAATCATTATAATCTTATTTCTTTAAATCATTTATTATTGAGGTAAATACTCCATCATTATTGTGTCATAAATAATTTAATTTATTTGATGTCTAAAAATTATAAAAAAATACCATGATGTAGGAAATAGTTTTAGATTTATAATTAATATTTATATTCTAAAGGGAAATCTATATAACCTCTTCTAAAAATTAATTTACTAAAAGATATTTGCTTTTGTCACTTTTGCCTTTACTTTAAGTTAATTAATCTAAATTGTTATTATCACTCCCATGTAGCTCAATAGAGTCCCAAAATCGACCCAAATATGACCATGCTCGCAAATGACTCAACCAATAAGGTTTGGACAAGTTTTAAGGTAAAGTTTAATTATTATAATATTCTTTTAACCTTGAATTATCCTTTTTACATTTAACCACAGTAAATAAAAGTCAAAAGTTATTATTCATCAAAAATTATTTTCACCTTAATGAACCAAATTTTACTTCTTAATAACAACCATGTATATTGGATTTTTGAAATTCATTTCACAGAAGTGGTAAAATTTCATTTAAATGAAAAATTCAGTTTTTTAACTACCACTAAGTGGTTTCACTATTCATTGAAAATTGATGTTTTTCAGAAAAATACCAAAAATTAAGCCTAAGATATATTTGATATTCTGAATTCAAAAATGATGTCTATTTTTCCAAATTCAAAAAATAGAAGTGGAATTAATTAATTTTAAAATTAATTCCCGTTATCAAAACAAATAGCTTGTTTTTAAGAAACAATAACTATCAAAAGATTGATACTTGTTTATGTCCAATTTCAAAGTGAAATTAATTAAAATGACCAACATTTGATTAAATGGTAAAAATATATTTTAATTTCAGTTTAAAAACAATTAAAAATATAATCTAACCATATTAATAAATTAGATTAAAAGGCACTTTTGAATTAAAATACAATTTTTTTCACTATTCATTAAAAAAATGAACTTTATCGGAAAAATTCCAAAAATTTACACAAAGTAAATTTTGATGTCCCAATTCGAAAGAAGGATTTTATTTGGTCATATAGAATATATTAATGTGACCAAAACTAGATTTAAAAAGGGTTCTCCATTAAAAGGCGATAAATTGACCTTTTAATGTAAATTATGCTTAAATTTAGATTCATTCAAATTTTAAGCCTCTAAATTTTTATTGGATAATGTAAATACATTTAACAATAATGTATAATCATATTGTAGTTAGTTTTGTTCATTACCACCAACACAACATCTAGGAGTTAACTACCATTTAAAATAATAATATTATATTATTAGTGCGCTACGTAAGATTTCAAAGAAACTCGTTGTTACGTATCGGGTATGCTATCGAACATAACAACCCTTTTAAAGTAAAATTAACATTTAATTCAAAAATATTAATAAATATAAAATATGTCTTATTCTTTATTTATCTAGGATGTTACATTATATTCAGTAATACCCCTACATAGAACCAGGATGGAATCAAATTGAAAATCAATTTTGGGAATCAAAAAACTTAGGTAATTACTTTGATCAACACGTGAATGATTACCCCGCACCCAATGAGACGTATAATCAATAGGATAATGAATGTTTAAATGATAAATTTGTTTCCCTCTCGAGAATGATTGAAGAGTCCAATCTTAGTGAAGTCCATAATGTTCAAAATCCCATCCTATCTGTTCCTCAATAATTTCTTGAACAATTGTATAATCAAATAGAGATAATGAATTATTAGGATTAATCTTTGAGGTTAGAACAACAAAAGATTAAAACATGTGAAGAAATCACTTTAGAATTTGGGAATTCAGAGTTAGATAATGAATTGAATTGGTCAGTTAATGTTGAAAGTCAAACTGAAGAGTGTTTAAATCAAAAGGAAATTGATTTTTTGAATTCAAAAGATAATAACTTGACATCATGGATTGAGTTTACTGAACATAGATCCATTCGTGATTTTTTAGGACCACCAATCACTGAACCATTGGAATAAATCCAAAACATTATGCTCATACCCACTCCTAGAATTCAAATGGACACTTTTGGGGAAGAATCATATTTTTATAAGGAACATATTTATTCTAAATATTTATTAGAAGAAACTTATTTTGATTCAAATTTCTAATCTTATTTATGAAAATTCAATCAACAAAAACTCAAAATCATTGTTCTTCCTTCTCCACTCGAGTATACCATCATTTTTCACAAGAAAGAGCTTGGGGTTTTCATTCATTCATCTCATTAAACCCATAAAGGGAGGTTGATCTTTGATTTATTAGGAAAGACTACAGAAGAAAAAAGGTCAACCATTTCTGATACTCCTTGGATTTTACCATTCATTTTAGAAAATAGGATTGTTCATGAATCAAATACAAAACCTTCTTACCAACCAAAAGGGATAATCATTCTCAATCAAGTTGAAGTGGAGAAATATGAGTTCATTAAAATTTTGAAAGTTGTAATTGGATAAGTTGGGGGGTTCAAGTCGAGCTAAAGATTTTAAATTAAGTGTTGCATGAGAGGCAACCCGTGGTTTTCATGTTTCCAATAATTCCGAATTATTTTTTTATCATTTTGATTTTTTTTATAAAAAAAATTATGCTGTTGAACTGTTCTTCTTTTATGAGTAAGGATGGGTATGAAAGGGGAGCATCATATTGATCCATGTCACGCGGTGTGATCCCGGAGTAATACCTTACCCAGAAATTTAAAAGAAGACAATGTACCATCTGTTTATTTTATTTTATTTATGTTTCTGTAGGTTAAAAAAAATTATACTGTTGACCTATTCTTATTTTATGAGTAAGTATGGGTATTAAAGGGGATCACCGTATTCATCCATGTCATGTAGTGTGATCCACGAGTACTAGCTTACCCAGAAAATATAAAGAAGATAATATATCATTAGTTTGATTTTTAAAATAAAAAAAATACAAGGAAAACTATAAAAATGTTGATAATTGGTTTTAAATAAATTGTTGTGTTTTTTGTTTTGTCTGGTTTGTTCTTTTTTGTATGGTTGAGGGACTATTTTTTATGATATATATTCAATCACAGAGGTGCCCACATCTCACAAGAGATAAAAGGAGTAATCTAGAGCATCATGAAATTCAACTTCGAAAACCAAGTGAATTTGTTCCATGTTTTTCCTTTCAAATTCCTTTTAGAACAACTCTCATATACCTCTACCCCTCATAATATTTCATTTCGTTAAACACTGAGGACAATGTTATTTTATGTTGAGGGGAGATGAAATAAAAAAAAATTGATCTTGTGTGCATAAAAATGTATGGAAGGAAAAATTTCATTAACCTTGAACATGATAATGACGCATTGCAAACTCTGAAATTGGATATCAAATAATTTTGAATGCCTTGATTCTGATTTTAATGCAAGTTTAATTTCATGTGCATAGATTTTGGAAAGTGCAGTTGTCCGATGTGATTTTTTACCGTTTATATTTTCATCCATTTATTTAAAAAAACACAATGCACGTCCTTTGGATTGTGGCGTACTAGTTTGAGTTCTTGGGTTCCATAATAAATGGAATAGGGTTGGTGATAATTTTAATTTTAACATGAGTATTCAAAAAAATCAATTTGCGCGTAGAGAAATGGATTGACCTAATGTATGGATTTCGGCACTTGGGGATCACGACTCCATAGTTGTCTCGCCCCAAGTTGGGCATTCTATATCTATTTGTGGTAATTTGAATTTGTTTTTGAATGAGTTAACTAGGGATGATGCATGAGTATGTGAGATTTACTTGGTTCCCAAAGGTCGTTGAGCCCAGGAGTCATCGGCAATGTCTTGTTACATGGGTTGACTCAATTGAGTTCAATTTCAATTACCATGGAAAAATTGAAAAAAAAAACAAAAAAAAAAAACATAAAAAAAAACTAAAACAAAAAAACAAATGAAAAATAAAAATAAAAAATTGAATACTCATCTTAATATAAAATTATCATTCCTCCTAGTGCTTCTATCATTTCCACCACTGAATGAAAATGAACCACTGTGTCTATTGTGATGAACAACACTTCATCATGCTTAATTGATATAGGATGAAATATGGTGACGAATTTGAACAAAGGAGTGGGCTTGGGATTGGGTTATTCCTCTAGTCTTAGCTTGTTTTAAATTATATTGATGGGTTTCAAATTTTTTTTTGGTATGAGGTCTTTGGGTGAGCAATGTGAATTAAAATGTTTTTGGAAAAGGTCATTCGAATTTCATTTTTGTGAGATATATTTTTCTCGGGAATAGAAAAACTCAAGTTGGGGGGTGTTATTAGCGACTGGAAGAGGATAATATTCATTGTTAATATATATAGTTTTCATGTCCCTTGTTATTCATAAATACCATTTTAGTTCATTTTACACTTTGAATATCATTTCATATCATGATCACAATTCTTTCTTAAAATGCACTATTACATGGTACATTTGTGAGAAAAATTTACAATATCCAATTGTCTTGATTGTAATTTCATATTTAATTTTCATTTTTCTCATTCCATTTGGAACAATGCATACTTTTGGTGCACTTGAAGATTAAAATTTGAAGACCACCAAAGTGGGCCTTGAACCAACAACATTCTGGGTGAAGTGAGCTGGACAACAGCCCAATAAAAGTACTTTATCGGCCATGATTGAAGCCAAAAGAGTCTCAAACATTAACTTGAGATATAAGAAATCATGTGGAACATTTAATTCAACATTGGAACAAGATAATTCAAACGTTTTAATGGAGTTCTAGGTGGCCTAAGTTGATGATGCAATTCTGGGCCAGATTCTGAGGCCCAGAAAAACATCACACCATTTAAATCATATCTCACAAACAACAAGGTATTTGGGGATGATATTTTATAGGATATTAGGGGACATATGTGAAGTCATTTAAGTATTATATGGACCACTCTAATTAGGCCTTATTGAAGGTTATTTCGGCTCTTCTGTTTGGTGGATGAAAGCTGGCTCCCACTTCGAGGCAAGAGTTGAAAGGTCTCCTCTACATTAAATGTCCACCCACCTAGGTCCACCACAATTAATTAAAAAGAGTGGGATAGATGGTGGCTCGACCCAAGGCCTCCTAAATGGCTATTTAAGGTAGTATAAATTTAGGATTTAGGGATCTTTGAGTTTTACTTTCATTGTAATTTTTTATTCCAAATTACCTTTGTAACGTTCTTCTTTCGAAAGTAAGTTGTTTGAATCACATTAGTTTTCAATAAAAGTTCTTCTTATTCTATTTTTTGTTCTTATTATTTTCACATTGATACTGTTTCCCCAAGGTGTGATCTTATTAACACCAGCACTTGTGAATTTATTCACATAACGGTGGAGTGATCCTTTCATTGTTTTATTTTTCTTCTTCAATCCCGCTTCTTTAAGTCGACTTCCCGCTTCCATTTATTGAATAGTATAAATGGAGGGATAACCCATTTTGGTTTGATCATATGGAGTTTCATGGGGTGGATTGGATTTTATTTAATGTCCTAAAATTCATAATCATTTCATTACTTTAATATTTCCATTTGATGATTTATTTTCTTCTTCATCTTCGCCAACTTTAACAATGACACATTTCGAGTTCTAGTACGATCCAATTCCATAGAGTGATCATTAAATTGATCCTCTAAGTGGATTGGTGATTAGCCTTGGAATTGTGTAGGGATTAAATTGGTGAATGATTTTGAGGAATTATATCAATTTGTGGATGCATCTTGAATTAGTGAAACAAATGTTATAAGAAAATAAATACATATAATATAACCCAAGTAACAACTTAGGATAAACTCATCTGCATTAATTGTTTTAGACTAAGTAATTGTATGTTTTTTTATTCATTTCTTTAAATTAAATCACTAGATATTCAAATCAATTCAATTAGAATAGTAGGCCACTCCATAGACTAATCTCTCCAAATTCAGAGTGTCTCTAGGTTTCTTCTTCGGTCCCTGTGAATTTGACCCCTACCTGTACTACAATGACCGCATACTTGTAGGGTAAATTTGGGAGCAACCAGTAACATGATCCAAGAATAGTGTCGCATATACTGCAATCTAATACGGTGTTGCGTATAGCACAAGATAATCTTGGTGTAACATACAACACAAGACATCAAATAAATTAAAAATAAAACTTCTCATAAAATGTTGGGGTGTTACAGGGTGTCCATGGGGTGTCAAAGGGGATGGGGGTGGTGATTAGGGGGGTGCGAGGGCTATCCAAGGGGGTTGGTGGTGTCTAAGGGGGTACTGGAGATGTCAAGGGGGTGGGGGGTGGTGTCTAGGGGGTGCGGGGGATGTCCTGGGCGGGGGGGGGGGGGGGGGGGCTGTATAGAGGGTTCGTGGGCCTGTCAAGAGGGTTGGGGGGGTGGGTAGTCCAGGGGTGTGTGTGTGTGGGGGGGGGGGGGGCTTTCAAGGGGTTGGGGGCTTTTCCAGAGGGTTTTGGGGTTGTCCGAGGGTGGGGGGGGGGGGCTATCCAGAGGGTTGGGGGTGTTCATGGGGGTGTTCAAGGGGTAGGGGGTGGGGGGTGTCTAGAGGTGTGGGGGGCTATCCAGGGGGTGGGGGGGGGGATGTCTAGAGGGGCGGGGGTGTCCAAGGGGGGTGGGGGTGGTGTCCAGTGGGTTCATGGGGATTTCTAGAGGGATGGGGTGTCTAGGGTGTCCATGGTGGTGGTGGTGGTGGTGGGGGGGGGGGGGGCAGTCTAGGGGTGGTGTGTGTGGGGGGGGGGGGTCTAAGGGGGTGGGGGTGTCGAAGGGGGGTGGGGGGGTGGGGCTGTCCAAGGGGGTGGGGGCCTGTCCAGAGGGTTTGGGGGGTTGTCCGGGGGGTGTCCAGAGGGTTGGGGGTGTCCAAGGGGTAGGAGGTAGGGGGTGGTGTTCAAGAGGGATGGGTGGGGTGTCCAAGGGGGTGGGGGGGGGGGCTGTCTAGAGGTGTGGTGGGATATCCAGGGGGGTTGTCCAGAGGGGTGGGGGCTATCCAAGGGGGTGGTGGTGTCCAAGGAGTGTCCAAGAGGGTGGGGGGGGGGGGGGGTTTGTCCAAGGGGGTGTCCGAGGGGGTGGTGGGGAGGGGGGGGGGGGGTGGTGTCCAAGGGGGTGGGGGATAAGTGTTAGTTGGGATTTACTATTGCATCGTGGTTTGTGAGATTATGACATAATGATTGTATTGTTTCATGGATATTAGGCTATAATTTATTAGTGTTGTTTATGGGGGTGGGGGTGGTGTCTAAGGTGGTGTGGGGTGATGTCCAAGGGGGTTGGTACAATCTATGTTTGTGGTTTCCACTATTATTTTAGAGATTCAAGCATTATGGAAAGATGAGGGGTGTTGTAATATGATTCTATTTGTTTATATATATTTTGACCAGTCATTGACTATGAGAAAAATTGGGTTATGGGGGAGACCATGTTGTGGTTTTCAAAGATGCGCAGTTATCCTGACCCCATTGTGCCATTATGATAGGCATTACACTGAGATTTTCTCCATTTGAGTTCTTATTTTAAATTTGATTTGATTCTCAGGTTTAATCCATTTTCTCTAATTTTATATCAACCATTGGTGGCCCCATGGTTTTCTTGGATTCCATGGAATTTCCTTAAATAAGTTACTTATTCCATTTTATTCTTCCTTTATTCTTTGTTTCTTTTTTTCTTCTTCATTCACTTCTTCTTCTCCTTCATTCCTTCTGTTAATAGGGATGTTTGGTCAATTTTAAATTGATGGTTTAATAATAATCGATGTGTTCTAGTGTTATTAGGAGGGGTGGGGGAGTCTAAGGGGGTGGGGGGGGGGGGGGGTTGTCTAGAGGGGTGGGGAGCTTTCCAGGGGGTGGGGGGCTGTCCAAAGGCGTGGGGAGCTGTCCAAAGGGGTGGTGGTGTCCAAGGGGTGGTGTCCAAGGGGGTGGGGGTGTCCATGTGGGTAGGGGGTGGGGGGGGGGGTTGTCCAGGAGGGGTAGAGGTGTTCAAGGGGGTGGCTGTCCAGAGGGGTGGGGGCAGTCAAAGGGGGTGGTGCTATTCAAGGGGTGTCCAAGGGGGTGGGGGGGTGTTGTCCAAGGGGGTAGGGGTGTACAGGGTGTGGGGGTGGTGGTGTCCATGGGGGTGGGGGGGGGGGGGGGGGCTGTCCAGAGGGTGGGGTGGGGGGGGGGGCTATCTCGAGGTTTCAAATTGTTTGGATCTGTGTAATTTTCAGTAGTGAATGTATACAAATTTTAATATTTATACTTCAAATTTATTTTTTACGAAAGGTTGAATTTGGTATCCAGTTGGACCGGGATGTATTATTTGTGAACCTTAAGAAGAAAGGATTCAAGATGAATTTAAAACTATTATATCTAACTATATTTTCTTTTTAAAATCATATTCACGCATATTATTTTAAATATGCATAAATTTGTTTTATATTTTAAAATTTTTTTACATTAAAATTATGATTTTTTTCATATAAAAATATATTTGTCTTATCTTAAAAATATGTATAATTTTGATATTTGTTAAAGGTAATAATGAGTCGAAGTTGGATTATAGAATATCAAATGAGTAATGATTATGAGGAAGGTGTTGATGCCTTTTTGTAATTTTCTAAACGAAATGTTCCAAGTAGTGAAATTTTTTTTTGTCCATTCCTGAAATCTTTGAATATGACGAAGTTGAAAAGTAGAGAGATAAAAGATCATCTGATTTGTCATGGTTTTAATATGAGTTATAGCCCTTGTATTTGGCATGGTGAAACTGGATGGGATGTCACTGATGATGATGATTTTCAAGATGGTGACTCCAATGGAATTGAAGAAATGATTCGTGATATTGCAGCAGAACAAATTGAGATAGAACCGACAGTTGCACATCTATATGGTGATGCTAAAAAACCATTATATCCTAGTTGTACAAATTTTACGATTTTTCCGGCAGGGGTTATGATTGATTAAACTGAAGGAGAAACATGGATGGAGTGACAAAAGTTTTACAGAGATGCTACAATTGATGAAAGACATTCTTCTAAAAGATAACGATCTTCCAGATTCACATTATAAGGCCAAGAAAATATTATGCTCGATGGGATTGAGACACAAGAAAATAAATGCCTATCCGAATGACTGTATGATATATAGGAAGGAATATGAATTTTTGTCAGAGTTTCCTAAATGTGAGACATCACAGTATAAGTTGGAAGAAAAATCACAGGCTGATGTAGAGATTACAAAGATCCCTTCAAAGGTATTTTGGTAACTTCCTATAATTCATCATTTAAAAGATTTATTTGATAATTCACATGATGCGAAAAGGTTAAGATGACATGCTGATGAGCGGTTATGTGATGGAAAATACCTCATCCAGCTGATTGTCCAGAATGGAAGAAAATTGATGAGTAGTATCCTACATTTGGAAATGAAATTAGAAATATCAGACTAGGGTTGTGCACAGATGGAATGCATCCATACCGAACCCTCAGTAGCACACATAGTTCATAGCCTATTTTATTAGTAATTTACAACCTCTCTCCTGAAGTTTGTATGAAGCACAAATATGTCATGTGGAGTATAATGATCTCTGGTCTGAAGAAACCTGACAATGATATTGGTGTTTTCTTGTCACCATTGATTGATGATTTTAAACTTTTATGAGAGGATGGTATTAGAGTGTATGATTCTTATAAAATGGAGTATTTTAAACTACATATAGTGGTTTTGTTCACTATAAATGACTTCCCATCATATTAAAATTTTTCTAGATATAGTGTTAAAGAGCATAAAGCATGTTCAATTTGTGAACAACAGACTTCATATTGTCAATTGCATCATGGGAGGAAAACAATGCACATGGGTCATCGAAAGTGTTTTCCTATGGATCACTCTTATAGAAGACTAAAAAAGGCATTCAATTGCTCACAAGAATGTGATATTTCTCCAAAACCTTTATCCCCTAATCTGTATTTTGAGAGGGTGAAAAACCTTGATGTGACATCGGGAAAGACATAGAAATCTGGTAATGATAGACATATTTGTAAGAAAAGGTCAATATTTTTTGCGCTACCATATTAAAGATATCATGAAGTTAAACATAATATTGATGTCATGCACATGGAGAATAATATTTGTGATAGTTTGATTGGAACATTGTTAGATA